>CM052447.1:22660660-22709240 GCA_028533085.1 Varecia variegata | reverse complement strand
TGATTTAAAATTTTCAGCAGCCACATTAAAAAGTAAAAAGAAACAGGTGAAATTAATTTTAATTTTACATATTTTATTTAACCTAATGTATCTGAAATATCATTTCTATATGTAATCAATATTAAAACATTATTAATGAGCTATTTGACATTCCTTTTTTGTATTAAGTCTTTGAATTCTGGTGTGTGTTTTACATCTCCAGCATTTTACAAGAGAAGAGGGTAAAGCATAGGGTGGGTTAAATGATTTCCCAAGGTCACAGACTTAGAAAGACAGGAGGGAGAGGGGAATGGACAGATGTACGGAACAGGAGGGAGAACAAACAAGGAAGGATGAGAATAGACTAGGCACAATGGTGAGTCACAGCACAGAGCCCAGAAAGCAATATACTGACATATTTATGATTAAGAAATGCTAACATGTCTAACACATCTCAAACAGTTCCTTATATATTACCCCTTGAAGTTCCAGTCTGTCTCTCCTGACGGGGTTTACTTGAAATAAGAAAAACACAAAATCCAAGCTTCCCAAGGCAAAGGGAATTTGAGAAAGTGAGAAGCAGAGAAACTAGTAGGAATGAGCATTAGAGGTTTAGCCCAATCCTCCCCACTACGGCATCTTGAACAGTTCTGAAAAGTGACTGTCCCTGCGACCTGTGAGAAGACCATTTCCCAAGACAGTCCCTTCCACTCTTTGATCAGACAAACACCAGAACATTCGTCCATGTACTGATCTCCAGCCTGCCTCCCTCTAATTTCCAATGAGGTAGGAGCTGGTTCTAATCGTGCCCCACTGAATACTCTTCTTCATTCAGATATCACATGCCTAGTCTATTTGATCTGGTGGGGGTGGCAGAAAAGCAAACATTACTTATGCAACACTCAAGTCAAAAAAAAAAAAACATGGATTCAAATTGATTCCTAAAATGTATATGCAATTTCTAAAATATAAAAAAAAATCATGTATTTGTGTCAGCTGGGAGGTAAGTATAAGAAGCAGAGGTTGTCCTTATAAAATTTAATATGTTCTTATTTTGACCTAAAAAAAAAAACTTATTAAATCTGCTGACCACATAAATAATTGTCAGCAACTTGGAGAGCCAGGTTTATGTTAAAAACAAGTCTGCAAACTGGAATGATAAAAGCCTGATAAAGTTCTAACTTGCTGACTTCTTGGCTATGTTTGGACAGCCATTACTCCCCACCTTCGCCTTCTGTGTGTGTGGTGGGGGGCAGAGAATAGAATGCAAATAGTGTCACCATTTCTGCACCTTTATTCACCCTTCTTTCCAAACATTTATTTTTACTTCCTTGGGGTATCAGGAAGAACGTGTTCTAACACAACTGTTCTGAGTTGCTGCCAGGAAGGCAAGTTTATCTTTAACATCATCTCTGGGCAAATAGTACAAACAGAGGAAAATGATGTTTGGGGCCAAATGTTGAAAACTGGAGTCTTGTGTAGCTGAGCTAAAAGAGTAAAGAGCTCAAATGAAAAGTTAATAATGTTGATTCTGGTTTTTTTTTCTACAAGAGTTTCTATTTAGAGAGGCAACAGTGAAAAGAGGATGGGCTTCAAGTACCAACAGCACTGGGTTCAAACTCAGGCTTACTCAACCGCTGCCTGATTGAGAACCCTTGGATGTATTTAACAAGCACTGTGCCAGGCACTTGGTCCTCGTAGAGCTTAAAGTCCAGATAAGTTAGTTACCTCTCAGAATCTGGTTTATATATCTAAAAGAAAAAAAAATACATTACTATTTGCCAGGGGGCTCTTATGATAATTAAATGAGCCAACATGTAAAATTACAAAGCTCGTTGCCAAGCATATATTAATAGTAGTTGCTTAACAAATCTTAGTTTCTTTTCCTTGTCTTCAGAATAACCAAATTGATCTCTCCTTTGAGTCAATTTGTGATTTGAAAGCACAGCTATAGTATATAACTAAAAATAAAACCAACAGTTCCATAAATCTAGACACTCCTAGTGTTTTGGGGGTCCATCAGTCATTACAGGCCAGACTTCAAAAATCAGTCTCAGATACTACCCCTCTCAAAGAGTCCTATTTTGACTCCAGTTTGTTTTTACGCAAAACAAAAACAAACTGATTTTCTTTCCAATTACCAGCCAGCAAGTATGGTATATGTAGCGTGGAAATCAGAGCTATCAATGATGCTGAAATATCAGAACTGCTCAAAGTAATCTATTCGTTGCCTGTAATGTGTAGACATTGTCATGGGATTAGCAGAATAAAAGAAACAAATGTATCCCTGATCTGACGGAGCTCACTCTCTAGTGGGAGAGATACAATGTCTGCCCTTAGGGAGGCCAAACCACGAGAAGAAACAAGATAAACTTGAACTAAACAATAGTGATCAATATGCTGCATTATAAGTATTAAATTATGAACTAGAGTCTCTAACGTAGGGATCCAGAAGAAATAACACAGTCAAGGAAGTTTTTGGGAAAAAAAATGGGATCTGAGCTGAGAGTCTTGAAGACTATTCAATGTCTTCTATTCCCTCTGTGCATGAAGATCAAATGCACCAGAACTCAAAGCAGACTTGTGGCAGGTATGAACACCATTTTAGACATGAGGAAAGAGGAACTTAGCAAGGTTAAGTAACCTGCCCAAAGTGGTCAAGATTTAAAAGATCAGTTAGATGCCCCATTATATTTCTCCCAATAACTCTGTACTGACTTCTGTCATAATACCTGTATGCCAATTGCCTACTCACTGTAAGCTACTTAGTCTTTAAACTTTTTTTTACCTTATTGATAGATTTTATCTTTAAAAATAGTTCTAGATTGACAGAAAAATTGAGCAGACAGTACAGAGAGCTCTTACATACTTCTTGCAGAGTTTCTCCTAGTGTGAACACTTTATGTTAGTGTGGTAGATTCACATAACTAATGAGCCAATATTGGTATGTCACTGTTAACTAAATATAATCGTTTATTCATATTTCCTTTGTCTTCTAATGTCCTTTTTCTATTCTAGGATCCCATCTGGGATAATACATTACACATTCAGTTGTCATGTCTCCTTAGGCTCCTCTTGGCTGTGGCAGTTTCTCAGACTTTCCTTCCCTTTGATAATCTTGAGAGTTTTAAGGAAGCCCATTCAGGTATATGGTGGGATGCCTCTCTGTTGGAATTTGTCTACTGGTTTTCTTATAACTGAAGGCCACAGAGGTAAAGTGCCATTTTCATTACATCATATCAATCAAGGGGACCTACTATCAACATGACTTATGTTCATGTTGACCTTGATCACCTGGCTGAAGCAGTGTTGGTCAGGTTTCTTCACTGTAAAGTTACTCTTCCCCCCATGCTGTACTCTGTACTTTCTAGAAAGAAGTCATTACCTACAGCCCACGCTTAGAGGGCAGAGAGCTACGACCACTTGCTATTCTCCTTGAGGGCATGTTATCTGCATAATTTATTCAGAATTCTTCTGCATGGGAGATTTTCTCCCTTCCCATTTATTAATGTATTCAATCATTTAGTTATATTAGTATTGATTCAGTTGGACTACACTGTGGGTATAGTCCAATACTACTTTATTTTATTGTTCAAATTGTTCCACTTTGGCCACTGGGGACACTTTCAGTTGGTTCTTATATCCCTTTGACATACCTCCATCAACGTAAGTTTTTTTTTCTTTTTCTTTTTTAGTAATTCCGTACTTTCTGGCTCTGTAAGAGGCTCCAGACTCATATATTTCCTTCCCCAATAGTAGCACCAGACATTTCTTCAAGATTCCTTTTATTCAGTAATTTTAGAAATCAAGGTCTGGTTGCTAGTTGCTACTGGGGTATCATTTCTTTTAGTCCCTTTCAGCGGACAAAGAAATACATGTGTGTATGCAAACCTGTATATATCCACATAAATATTTCCATATGGAGTCATCTGTATCTACATAAAGTTAACCATGAATTCTTGCCGATGCCTCCAACTCTAATTCATTACCACATGGAGCATTCTAATTTCCTCCCGTTGCTTATTGGTAAGTTCCCACTCCAACAGTGAGAAATGACTGTAAGCTTCTTAGAGGCAGAATTAGCGCCTTAGTCATTGATAAATCTCAAGCATAGTGCTTGGCACATATAACACGTGTATGGACTTGCTGTTGATTTTACCCCATAATCTAAATTCTGAAAAAGACTACAGATAACATTTGCAAACGTTACAAAATATGCATTTCAACGACTACAATCACAACAATTTATTAGGGCAACAGTACAAGAGGGTACACTAACAAAGGTCTGATTTAAGTGTTTTTATTCAACTCAGTGAAGGGAAAATGACAGTAATACATCTAAGCCACGCAAAAAGGATTCAGGCTTCCCTGAAAAGGATTCAAGTGGCATAAAATGGTTTGTTTCTCCACCGCAATTTACATTTATTAAAATAGATAATAGGCATAATCATTGTCAAAATAGAGCTTCTACTCTGTATTATGTCTTAATACATTCTCGAAGTTCGTGACAAACAGGCACAGAGCCATGGCAGATTAGACTGAGTGGAGGATCATTCTAATAGCACAGCCGCAAAACCAATCTCACACATCTAGGAAGCAAAATAAGACCTGAGAACAGCTTTTGAAGGCGGAGGGTAAAGTACAAAGGGAAAGGTGCTACAGTGATGCATCAGCTGGAAGGGGAACTGGGCTCTCCTCGACACTCTGCATTAATGATGCTAATCTATGTCTTGGGGGGTGTGTGTGCACGACACAGAGGAAGTCTGAAGAGGTCTATATTATACCGCACAGGAGCACATCTTGAATCCCTTGCAGGGACTGCTTCACATGGGCATATATTATGCACATTTTGTGTCAGTTTCCTATGAATAAATCACTGGTCTCCTTAAATCTATTCTAGATCTTTTCCAATCTATTCTTTGCACTGCAGCCAGAATGATATCTTTAGAAAAACAAACTTGGTCACTGCCCTCCCTTTTTCCTCACATTTAAACATTTTAACAGTTTGCCTTTACTCCTAGGATAAAAAGCAAAAGAGGCTCGTATACCTTTTCAAGGCTCTGCAAGAAATGGCTTCTGTCTAATGTCCACCCTGGCCACCTTTCACTTCTCCTGACACCTTCTCGTTCTACTACTGCTATTACAGGGTCCTTGTACATGTGGTTTTTCTGCCTAGGTCATCCTCCCATCTCCTCATCAACACAGCTAACTCCTATTATGGCTTCAGGATTTAGCAATTATTCTTTCACCAGGGAAGCCTTCCCTGCCTGGTCCAATAATCCTCTTATTACACACGCTCAGAACATCACTAACACTTCCTTGAGAGTGCTTGTCACAGTTGCAATTGTACATTTACCTTTATTATTCTTTAATACATTCATGCAGAGGGCCTTATCACTCCATATTCCTGGTACGGGGTCCCATGCCTGGCACATAATAAGTGCCCAATAAATATCTATGAAATAAACGAATGAAAAATGACCACACTACCCATCCATACTATTGTCAAAACCTTCCTGAACATTAAAGTCCCCCTTTGGATTCTGAAAAATATGTCACTTCACACGAGAAATGTGGTTGGTCACCCTAGGGATGAGTATAAGAAATATCACAGCTAGGCTTTGGTGGTTTTCAAATAAACACGAGGTCCTTTTTATCATGTGGGTCAATAATGTATTGAAATGAACATTACGTGGAAGTGGACATAAGGGGACATGAAAAAACAATCCCATCCAGAAGAGGTCAACTACGGTGCTGATCATCTATTAGTCCAATCCTTTAAGGTCAGTTTGTTTTCAAGTCATTTTGCTTCATTTCACAATATTCGGAACGCTACTACTGGCTTTCAAGCTCCAACTACTGGGCTCAGGTTTCATTCAACATTCAACAAATATCTACCCAGCATATTTATTACATTCCAGGCACTGTTTTAGAGCTTGTGATACAAACGAGGCAAGAGAGGCAACACACCTTCAAGCAGCGGGCATAGCCAACACACTAACAAGCAAATAAAATATTGCCAATTGTCACTAGTGATAACAAGGAAAGAAATCATGTTCTATGTAAGTGAGATCATTCTCATTCTTTATAATGGTTTTAAGTGATCCAAATGCCTCACTTGGATAACCTGCCTCATTATAGCACCATGGTACCAAGTCGATCACAGTCTTTTTACTTGATGAAGGGTTAAAGGATTTTATGTTTTAACCTCATAGTTTCCTATAAGGATTTAAATTTATTTAAGAGAGTGAATATATGAGTAGGTAAAGCACAGTATAGTTTTTCTAAGGAGTCACTATAATCCCTCAAAATTTCTTGGCAGTTTTGATGCACCCCAAAAGATCAAAGTGCCTTGCTCTCTAGAATGCATATCTCAACAGAGCACCTGTCTCCTGCCAAGAGATTTTTCACTTGGTTTTAGTGATAAGTAGAACAAGGAGAAGTTAGTGGCATGAAAACCTTAAGACACCTATGGAGAGGCTGTAAATTTTGCAAATTGAATATGACTTTCTTGATAACCATTACAAACCTTGCGGCCTAGGATAGTGTTTGGAGTACAACTGCTCCCCAATAATTATGTGTGTTGAATGTTTGCTGAATGAATGGTGATGCTTTGAAAAAATTAGCAAGTTGAAGCATGAGACCAAAGTGGAGCCGGAAGGGAAACATTAAAATTGAAGTGGCTCGTTTATGAAGAGGAAAAGCCACAGAAAAAGGCCACCAAGAACAGTATCCTCTTCACCCCCTTTTGATTAAAGCTGCAGGCTTATGAGAGAAGCCAGGAGAATCTCAGGAACTGACAGCACAGCCCAAAAGTGCCACAGCTCAAGACTAATGCTTCAGCCTACTGTCTCCAATGGAGAAGAACAATCTGCAGATTGATAAATTCTTTTGCTTACACTCCTGAACAAATAAACTAATTGGGTCTTTGTTTTTAGCCTCACAAATCATAGCTTGATTACAGGTCATTAGTGACCATTAATACGCAAAACTGTTTGCATTTCACTAGTATATCTGAATTACAGTCTTGCCTTTCACACTAGTGCAATCAAGCTTCCAAAGGGAAAGCTGCCTTATCAGGCCTCAAGCGGGACTTAAACAAATTAACAATTAGCCTCTGGAACTGAACTATGATGCAGAAGAACTCATTATTTTGGTTCATTATTGTTCTGCCTACTGTAGAACCAGTCTTTCCCTGTGTAGTGGAGACATGCTCTTTGTGCCTAAAGATTGTGCAACTGCCTCTCCTCAAACACTCAATAATTCCCAGTGCCTGCTAATGCACTGGCCAGCAACAGAGACCTGCTTATGTGATACTACTACAGACAATCCCAAGTTCACAATGCAGTGGCTGATTAGAGTCCAGGTAAGTGCAGGGAGTGCATTGGGGATTATCAGAAATATATTAATAGATACAACAGGAAAAGAGTCTATTTGGCAAGAAATTAGAGGCAGAGTAGAGAATATGTATACACGGGTCAACTAGGTAATCTAGAATTTTAAAAAGTGCTATTGGGGCTTCGGATTACCCACATTAGGAGGCAAGGTTCTTGAAAAGAATTGGGTAATTGCCAAGCCTCCATTTTAGCTAGTGCCTGCAGTCACAGAGGGGCATGCAGCGATTAACAGAGATTAACGATCGCAGGAATATTTGAGGACTTTCTAACATAGCAATTGCCATTTGGAAGCAAATCCATGGTTCATCTCATCTAATGTTCTGTTGCTTAAAAAATGTCCTCCAGGGAATGCCACTTTTGACTACTAATGTGTTGAGGCCATGGAATTCAAGGAGTTGCTAACAAGGCAAGTAATGGCAGCCCATGTATCATGCAACGATTTTTACTTTTTATTCCAGGCTAGCTACCAAACACATGATTCACACCTCAGTTTAACATTGCAATGACGGTACAGAGTTCAATGCAGTTTAAAAGCTTTCAAATAGATTATTCTGCTCATCTTTATATCAGCTTTATGAAAAAGATTATGAATAGTATAGTAACGGCAAAAAATGCAGGCTCTAAGTTAAATTTGTCTGTTTTCAAATCCTGGCTTTTCTACTAACAGTAGGGTGACCTTGAGCAACTTAACCTCCCCAAGTTTCAGTTTTCTCATCTCTAAAACAGATAATAAGGGTAACGACCTCATAAGGTGATTGCAAAACCCTAATAAGTAAATAATATATGTAAAATGCTTAGTACACTGTATGGCACAAAGTAAGTGCTCAATAAATATTAACTGTTGTTGTTTGTTTCTTTCCCTACCAGCAGCACCATTAGCAGCGGTACCAGCCACCATCTCCCACAGAAATATATGGAAACTAAATATCCAAGACTTCCTTGAGGCCACTCAACTACTAAATCACTGAAGTAGGACTAATTCATTATCTTATGACTGTACCATTCTCCATTTTTCATTCTTCTTCCTTTCACCTGAATCCCTCTTCCTCATCCTTCAGGTCTCAGCTTAGCCCTCTCCTCCTTCCTGAGCTTTCCTCTGAGCCCTCTGGCATGTTTTCACGGTGCCTGGGACTCCCCATCACAGAACTTCTCATCCTACGTGATAATTGCCTGTTGTCCTGTCTGCGTCCTCCACTAGACCGTGAGTTCATTAGCAGAGGAGATCAGGTCTGTGTGCTGCACCTGTGCACACCCAGTGCTGAGTACAGCACCAGACACATAGTAAGTGCTCAATAAATACTTCATAAGTGAAAGAATAGATGCTAGACTCTTTTTATACCAATCTGCTGCCACATAGTAAACTGCTGTTTCTCACTGGGGCCTATTTTGGGAACTCAGAGATAGCCATACATGGCTTCATGCCTAATATTGTTATTAAATAATCTTAATCGCATGTCAAAAATGCAAGGCAATTTTTAAATTGGTACATAATATGTTATATATATATTGATGAGGTAAATGTGATATTTAGTTACAGGAATAGAATGTATAATGATCAAGTCACAATATTTGGGGTGTCCTTCACCTTGAATATTTATCATTTCTATCTGTTAGGAACATTTCAAGTTCTCTCTTCTCACTATTTACAACTACATATACGTTGTTGCTAATTATCGATCATTAGATCTCAGACCTTTTATCTAACTGTATGTTTGTGCCTAATGACCACTTCTTTTCATCAAGGCGATCTTAACCAAATTCTAATGGATTCCATTTTTGAAGAAAGTAACTAGATTCGTGAAAATGACACCTTGAAGAGGCTCTTACATGCTACTCAAGCACACTCATCCCTTTCATCCCTCACACTTACTCCCTAAGCTATGCACAGTGCTCCTTATATAGTTTCCAAGCCTTAGAATTTTGAAAAGGGCACTGTCTTCGTACTTTGAAAGGATTTCTCAGAAACATTTGGATTTGAAAGGGAACAGTGAAAAGCAGGTATTCGTCCTTGCTATTCCTCCTCACAACAAGCTCTTAAAATTCTGAACTGTCTCTTTCTCACTTGCAGTTTTTGCACTTTTGGAAATTTTGAGTCTGACATAACAACAGGTCACAAAAATATGAGCAAACAACAAAATACTTCATTCCTTCTTCTCTCCCTCCTGGAGGAGGCCTAGGGGGCATAAAAGTTGGAAGCTCCTGGGAAATCCATTCAAAGTCTACGCAGTTTGATCTCATTAAAGTTCAGATGAGGTAGCATCATCAAGGGAAAACCAAATAAAGCTCAAACCCTCAATCAATACTATATTGGTAGTATAGTATTGCACTGAATGCACTGAATGCACTGAATGCAATAATGCACTGAAAATGTTACTTGGTTGGTAGGAATTAAAAAGGTACACTGAAATTACAATAGCTATAAACCTTTTATTAAAATAGGCCAGACAGCAAAATATAAACTTTCTATAGCAAAGGAAGAGCTGAACACCACTTCACATCAAAACACCCCAAGATATTATTTAAAAACAAACCCTGCACTCTTATATTTAAAAAAACACATTAATAAATATCACCTGATGGAGTCTATAACAATGTATATTGCTAAGATTGCACAGTTCCCTTGGAACACCAATGCCTTACACATCTTTATCCAGAGGCTGATGCAGAATATACACAACCATATATATGTACACACACACACATACAAACACACACCTGCTCTTTGTTTTATTTCCCTTTTGATCTTTGACTACCTTTTAAATTTTATTAGCTTTATGATAAATATTTTTTGGAACCGTTTCTTTCCTCATTCCTTTTATTAAAGGGAGATCTCTTTGGAATATCTTCCTCTTTGATCCCTCTCAGAGTTCATATCTATCTGTTACAAATTGCACCTCAAGGGAGAAACTCTGATCATTCTTCTTCTTACATCAAAATACAGTTCTTTTGTGCTAAAATCTTACTTTCTAGTACCCAAAAATAGAGCCAAATATGAAGGCTGTAAAGCTAAATAGCCTCACCACGCTCTGGTTCAAGAAATGAATTAAAAAGACTAGCAGAAGTCTCCATGCTACCTCATCCAAATCAAGTGGAACTACTTAGGAGTTACAAGGAAAGGGCTTTAGAATATTTGCTACAGGTGAGAAGTTGTTCTTCCTACAGTGATTTCTAGATCTACTTGCTCATTGGAAATTACCCATTTAGTGAGAATCTTCGTTCTTCATTACATGCAAAGTAAGATGCCCATATTTTCTCTTTCTTTGCCTCCTGACCCAAAGCTCTTTCTCTTTGTCCAAGCAGTTAATATATCTGTCTTGTTCACTAGCCTATTAGACACAACTCTCCAGCATCAATAAAGCAAGCTCTACACTTGTCTAGCCAACACTCCCTCCTGGTAATTTTATAAGCTGTCATAATTTATCACCACTGTGTACATTTGGTCAACATGTGTTCTTAGTTTGTAAAACAGTAAGTCAAAATATGCTTCATATGTACAATAATTTTTTTAAAATGTGAATTTGGCTTCCACAGAACAACTTTTAAGCAATTGGAACTAGTCAACACTTTCAGATTGCTATTTTACCAAGAATAGTAGGTAAAATAATACTAATACCTTTAATACCTTTATTTCCATATGTGCTTTCACCTGTATAATTCATGCTTCATTATTGTGCCACTATTCTCTGTCTTGGCTTCTCCCTTGGCTCCTGTGACAACACGGGGTTCAGATCCAGACTCCAGGAGGTAGCGATGCTTCAACTTTCGGAACATACACGTTCACTCTCCCCTTCTCCCCCTGCGGTCTCTCTGGGTGAGGCTCATGCTGGCTTGTCAAAATCCAGGCTAACAAGGGGACACAATCAACAGCACAAAACCTCGCCCTGTGCTGCGGCCCCTCCGCCAGAAGCAGATGCCTTCTGCCTTTGGAGACCTGAGCGACGGTCCTCCAAGTGCTGCTCTTGGACCGGCAGCAACGTTACCCGGGAAACTGAAAAATCCACCTCTCAGGCCCCATCGCAGGCCTATGACACCAGAACTTCTTAGGGGTGGAGCATGGAGGTTTGTAGCTAACAAACATTTCAGGTGATTCTCATCGCAGTAAAGGTTGAAAGCAACTGCTGTCTGGCATCTAGGGAGTTTGGAGGAGGCTGCAGTGGTTAGAAGAGCTGTCTTCGGAGGGCTAAAGAGGGTTCACGTGGACAGGGTACGGAGGGCTTTGGGTAAGGCTATATAGTGTAGGGCTAGGAGCAATGGGTGAAATCTAGAGAGACTGCCCTGGTGTCGAACAACTTTTATGCAATTGGAACTATTCAGACACAGGGGCAGGGCATCGCACTGATTTGAAATGGCTCCTTTCTCCAGAAATGTTCAGAGCTATGAGTTTATACTCTATGAGAAGCCATGAAGAAGGCAATAGAAGAAGAAATACTAAGTATAAAGATTACAAAATTTCCAACCCAAGAAATTATTATTTAAAAGGGCTCAAATCACCACCAGCCAATACTGATACTGGATCAAAGATTAAGGAAGAAATTTTAACTTATTTACCCTCTGTTTTATAATTGAAACAACTGTCTTTCAATGTGATATTTTAAGACATATCGATAATTGTACTAATATTAATGAAAATACAGACTAATGTTATTTAGCAATTACTCTGTACTATGTACCTGGGACTGTCCTGAGTGTACTGCATGCACTGTTGTATTTAGTACAATAACCTTATGAGGTTAAGCATTGTTATCCTCATTTTATAGATGAGGCACCTGGACTTCGAGAGGTTCAATAACTTGCCCAAGAGCTAGCAAGTGGTGAAGCCAAGATACAAACCCAGGCATCTCTAGAGTCTGTTCTTAACCATTAAGGTATATTTTTTCATGTCCTGAACCCTAGGGTTTGGAGGGTAGAGAGTATATATAGCCCAGTGCAAATAACACTTTTGACCACTTAAGTCTTTTAGAAATACTAAAAACAACTGAACAACTACTTATTGAATATTTAGTCTATGTCAGGGACTGAGCTAGCCGCGGTACAGCTATTGTCTCACTTCATCCTCCCAATAGCCACAAAATATAGTTACTGACTGTTATTGTTCCAATTTTACATATGGGCAACTACAGTTAGAGGATTTAAGTACTAAGTTCATCTTCTTATTAAAGATTTCACTGCTCACATAATTAAATGGAAATGAGACAAAAGATACAGGTAGCACACAAAACACTCAGTAAATGTAGTTTCTGTGCCCTTACATTATGTTTCCAGGGATAAGAATGGCATTGGTGAGATCACTCCATTGTCTTTCTTACCTATTTTCTTACTTGTTCCAAATGGGAGATATTTGTGGTTAGATATTTGGGTGCAGTATACACTCATAAAATAGAAATAAGTCTACTGGCTTCTCCATGTCTTTATAATCACCAAATCCTAGGTCTTTAAAGTTTGTACCAGGAACATGGCCCCAGAGACCCTTCCATTAGGCAAAAGTAACAATAAATGGCCTTAGGAATGAGACATATCCCATACCCAAGCCCAACAATCAAAGGCCTAAGGCACATCAAGTTTTCCCATCCAGAGAATCTTGTGCTACGGATGTTGGTGGTCAACATCTTACAAAGAAAGTCAGCAAGAATGAGCACTTTTTTCCAAGACTGTAGACTTTATCTAGTTGGGAGTTCAGTGAAAGGTGATTTATCTAATATTCTAAAGTAATGGGAAGAGCTCTGTTTTAGGAATCAGAATCTCTGGACTTCAGTCTTTACCACAAACTAGGTATGTAATCACAGGCAAGTTGATTAACTCCACTGGATTTCAGTTTCTCATGGAGGAAATGAAAATTAATAAAACTGTTCATATTTGTTGTGCACAGTAGATAAAAGCTGTGAAAATACTTTGCAGAAATATAAAACCCCTTCACAAGTGTAAGATGATGTTACTATATGATGTAGCTCCTTCCTTACCTAAAATTTGGCTGCTAATGTATCCACCTGTTTAGCCAAGTTGGTTTCCTGATGGACTAATTTAAAAGGCAAGAGGAAGAGGGATTCTTTAAAATGGAAAACTATCAGCAGTAACAAAGACATCTGTGGAATGATTTGCTCAGTTGCTTTGATGGTTAAAAGGGAGTAAGAGTGAAGAGTTAAGAAATTAGAAATGGCCTTACTTCCCTGTAAGCTTGGCAAACCTCCCAGACCAGTTCATGTTGGTATGAAATAGCCTGAGAAACTTTTCTGTGAAAGCACCAAGGAATATCACCAAACTACTATGTCAATGAACAAGACATAAACACTTTTCAGTAGCTCAACAAGGGAGGCTCAATATATTTTGCCAAAGACACTTTTGGGGTTCCTATTTCAAATTTCAAGGTGCCAAGTTATTCTGTCTAGCTTGTCTACGCTGGAGAGTAGAATTTAGCCTATATGTAGATTAGAACAGCAGTAAAAGGTGGTAGTGTGAAGGACATTTTTATGCAGGGAGAAAAAAGAAATTCCATCTGGAGTTCACCTTGGAGAGATGAAGAAAAGAAGGTATTTAGTACTATTGACTCTTTTTCCACCTTACTGGAGGGATTCAACCAAGTACTTTAAAGCAAATACACAAAAATCAAGGAAACAACTTTTCTAGTGACTTTACGTTTATCTTGGATATTGGTTTCCCACCAAGGTATCTGACATATTAAAATAGCTCTGTGATGTGACACCACCATCCTGCTTGTCCTAGCATAGCTCTTTTCTTAAAATATTTTGTAGGTCAACACAAACAGGTAAAACAAAAGCAAAGATCATGCTATCCCAAGTGTACGTTTTCCTTGGGCCTGTATTTCGAAGAGTATATTCATTCTTTCAGGTCACTCATTGTGGGGCTAAAAAATTGATTGCTTGATTAATCACTCAAAATCTGGCTCTAGATCATCTTACCAAGTTTCCTTTTTCAGTAACCAAAAACAGAGGTCATGAAGGTTGCTTAGATCATGAAACCAAGGAAGGAAGCCAAGCCTTTCAGACATAAAACACGCCATATTTTCCAAAGCCAAGATCATCTTGCAAGTGGAAGGTGGCATTCTCCTGTCTGTGTAGCTCTGATAAAACGTACCCATGCTCTGTCACTGACAGCCTCGTTGTGACACACTACACTTGACCAGCAGCCCCCCATGTGCAGACCTCTCCAGTAGGTCTGGTAGTCACTAATCCACTGATTAAACATTTTAAGACTGGCTTTGGCAAAACATGCCAGAAATTCCTTCGGGGTAATTAAAACCACCTTCTGTGTCAATAAACACAGACTGTGAGATCTTTCATGTGCAGAGGGGCTGGCTCTGATCCACTGGCTGTAGGACATTTTTTCTTAGATGGGTTTTCCATCATTGCAATTGATTTTCACTGACTCATCCAGACCCATGCCCAGCGCCACTATGAAAAGATTGGCTGAGGTCAGAGGTATTGTCTTACCTTTCTTGTTTCAGCCAAGACACAAGGACCAAAGGGGCTCTGTGCCTAAGGGGCAAGCTCATTGCCAAAGCCCTTCCACCCAGACCTTCAGGGAAGAGACCTTGACAGGGATGCTTGCTACAGAATTTGACAGTCACTAGTGTCCACTTATTGCTGTTCTTCCAGGGTTCAGACTGATTTTCATGTGAAGAATTTATTAACGTGTTTTTGAAATAAAAGGAAGAATTCAAGTGAATATTTATATTGATATCCAGAGACTAGTTCTAGACACTCCATGAATTCTATTTCACCATGGCAACTGTATCATTTTTATTATATAAACAATGCATATAATTATCTAAAACTGTCATACATTATAGAAAATATAAACATAAATAATATAAATTTCTTAAAATTTCATCAGCTTGAGCTAACCATCATTAACATTTTGGTCGTCATCCTTTGCATGGAATACTTTATGAACACATATTGAATTTTATATCAGAAGAATCATACTATACATACGCTTTTTATCATGGATGTGGCTACCTTTAATTTTCTTTAAAATACAGTCTTTTGGAGGGCTTGCATCTTTCACCCTCATACCAAAATTAATACACTTTTATATATTTTTCTTATTGATTATATAAAAATAATACATTATTATCATATACCAACTCATACGACATGAATGAAGTTTCATTTGCTCAATAACTACCTGCACAATGGTTAAAGAGTAGAATGAAAGAACAAACACATAAATGAATGGATAAAAGAATAAATTATAATCTTAGCTTGTACAGTTTCCAAGTGATTGCAAAAATCACATAGCACATATTGTGACATCTCCCCTGTATCTTTAAACCTTAGTGGGGGTAGGAGATCCTGGCTTGAACATGTTCAGAGAGGGATCTACAAATTTAAACTCCCAAGTAAAGAATATGTAACTAGCTGCTGTCCTAACTAAAGATGTTATTGATCTACTCTCAAACTGAAGTCAAGTTCAAAAACTATTTACTAAGCACCTGCATGCCAAGAACTGCACTGTCCTCTGTATGGTAAACCAAAGAAGCAAAGATGTGGTCACTGCCTTCAGGGGTGCCTGTCTTATTGGGGAGATGATATATGGGCTGTCTCTTTCTGGCTAGCTGTCTGAACTAGGACCTCAGTTTCCATATTTGTGAAATGGAGATAAAACCTATACCTCACAGGATCCTTGTGATGATTAAAGAACTTGAGGAATTGAGAAACTTCATGGGAAAATGTGGACTGGAGACAGGCCTTGTAGGTACCAGAGAAGGGGAAACAGCACATACAGAGGCAAGGAAGCAGACTGCCCTGGGGTAGTGAGGACCCAGCACAAGCCAGCCATGATGGTTTGAAGATCAGTTAGGAGAGACTCCGAAGATGAGAGGACAAGCAGGAAAAATAAAGGTTTATAAGCACAGGGGAAAATGGTGAACAGACAAATCTTCTTAAAGGGTCAAACAAATATAAGAAAATTTCTTTTGCCTTTTCAGCATGTACCAATGTCTTGACCCAGGCCATCCATACGAGTGACTCAAAGGCGACCTGCTTGTCAAATAACTGGAAAAAGAAAAAAACCCAGCTTGCATAGTGGGCTGAAATCCAAGCATCTAAGACTTATAGGAAAAATTTTGATCAGAAAATTTCCATCTCAAATTGTGCTGAGGAAGTTTAGGGACTGAGCAAGCATGTTGGCAGCAGCAGCACGCTATGATAATCAGACGGCTTTTGCATTTTCCACCACGGTGTGCAGAGTTCTTCAGCTCCTGGTGAGACCTTAGTGAGTTTTTGATCTCTGACCCCAAAACGGTTCAGAGAACCTACAGGGAAATACACCTTGTTCACAAATGGAACTGTACCCAAAATTTTCCCTCTAGATCCTCTAAAGTGACCAGAGAATTCTGACTTCTAAAACATAGTATGACAGTTTCACCCAGGCTAATCCTACAGAACTGGGATGAATGAGAAAAGGGATTAGAAATTAGTCATTGCAGGAGATGTCAGTTGAAAGCACTGAACTGTCTTCATCTCTTCTGTTAGCTCAGGGTTCTAGGGCAGCTCCTCTCCCCTCGTTGTATCTTCTGCTTTTAAACAAGCATAATTGTTGAATTCCAGGAAGCATGTCCCCACAGATCTGTGCCACCCTAATCAATACCCTCTCACACCATCCCACCTACCCTTGCCTCCAAGACAGAAGAGGAAGGGGAAGAAAAGTAAATTTTAATATGATATCCCCAAATCACCTCCAAACCTGGTGTTTCTAGAAGATGTTTTAATACCTTTAGTCCCCAGAGGAGGCTAAACCACAAATATTTATCTATTCAGCTGTCCATCCATCCTTTAAATTTTATATATGGAACACAAAGGTCATATACACTGTGTATAATTTTTTAATACTTCATAAATTTTTAAAATTAAAAAAATACCTCAAAGAGCTTAGTATTCTTATTTCAAAGACCTCAAGACACTTCGGAGGGGGGAAATGTCCCAAATACTCAATTGCAACTTCAAACTGACTCTACACTGTAATCCCCAAAGACCGCTGAAATGCAGACAGTAAATATACTTTGAAAATGGACTAAAAATCACTTACACACAACATAACCCCAGTGGTAATTTATACGATTTGTAGTTTTCATTTATATCAAATAACAGTGCCAATTTTTTGAAGAAAATTAGAGATGTCTGGTAGTCTCAAGTCAATGATAGTTAGAGTCTAGTTTTCTCAGATTTGCCTGGGTTCCAATTGCATTCCACCACACAGAGAATGAACCAAAGAAGAAAAAAAAAAGTTAACACAGCTTTCAAAAATGTCAAATCTGTACCCCATGAGAGGCTAGCTCATTAAACAACCATCGGGTTGTCATACTGGGTCAATCATTCTTTGAAGTTACCTACTCACCAGTTTGCAGAAAATTAACATTTCTGGGTCACCAGGTTCCATAGACTCATCTACAAATGATGCCCTGGAACCATGAAAGCAATTTTATTTAAAACAGGTGAACAGCTGAATCCCAGGGAATGGGCTACTCACCCATGTGCTTCCTGGCAGAGGCTGACAATCGGGCCTGCCACTCCCCTCAAAAAGAGTGAAAGTACCTGGGAATTTGGGAGGGACGAGGGCAATCAAATTAAAATTCAGTGGTTTTATCTGCACAAAATTTTCCTGATCTTCATCCCATGTAAGTTCCCTGAGATAAATTTAAACACCCTGATAATCTGTAGCAATGTGAGGTGGAGGAAAAACATGGATAGAAGCAAGGTGAGAAATGGCCACGGTGATTTCAAAGGTATTCCTCAGTACAGCTGTTTTAGCAGGCAATTAATCCCTTTTGTCTAGAAACTGAATTGTTCAGACCATGTAACCCAGTAATCCTGCCTTTGAAAACTTGCTCTAAAAAATAACCAAAAACATGATTTAGAGTCATGCCATTATTTGTCACACAATTATTATGGCAAATACTGGAAACAAGCTAAACTGCCAGCATTAGGTAACTGGTAAAATTATTTTTCAACTATAGGATGTTATTAAAAAATGCTCACAGTATTGTGTTAGGGGCCAAAACAGACAAATAAACCCTAGATATGATACCATTTTACATATAATTTCAGCATTCATCCATTCATCTCTTTCCCTCTCTCTAACACACACACACACACACACACACACACACACAGAGTCTGGAAGGAAATTCACAACATCAAAAATATTAATAATAGTATCAAATTCACCTTCTTTTTTAGACTTTTCTCTATAGTCCCAATTTTCCCCAGTGAACATATATTTTGTTCTCCCTGAGCATCTTTTCTACATGGCATTTAACAAGATTTATATTCATATTGATATGTGTGTGTTTATTTAATGTGCAGAATGCTAATAGAATGCAAGCTCTATGAGAGCAGGGTCTAAATCTGATTCTTAAAAATTATATTCTCAGCACAGTGCCTAATATGTAATAAATATTTTAAAAATGACTATGGAGTGAGCAATGGGACAGGCACGACTTAGAAGGGGTATGGCTATGTGTGGGAATTCTAATGAGCTGTCAAGCATGATTACATCTCTAATCTCTAGGTCATTTGCTCGAACAACATGCCACTTTCCTTGCTTACTTTTGCCTCCTAACATCACACAAGGGTCCACCTCCAATGAGGAAAGCCCTCGCCACTCCTCTCTACCTGCCAGCACCTACCAAGGCCCCACTTCCCCGCTGGTCAGGTAAGCTTCCCTCTGGTACCTACTGCAGCCACTCACATAGTTGATCAATATCGTGTAAACTCCTACTGGGTTCCTAATACTATTTTAGAACGGGGATGAGAATAACTATGGCCAACAGGGCACCCCTTGATTATGTGAATAGAGTCTCCCTAGAACACAACCATGTGCATAGACTATAAGAGCTGAGGACTTGGGACAGAAACCGTATGGTCTGCAAAGCCTAAAATACTTACTCTCTGGCCCTATACAGGAAAAGTTGACTGACTCCTGTTCTAGAACATCTACATATCTGCACAAAATGGAGATAATACCAAATTTTTATCCTATTAGGTTATTCTTAGGGCAAGATGAGATCCAAAGTATATGTCCTAGGGCTTTATACAAAAAAAATTATTGTAATATACCTAAATTCGTTTTTAAGAATGTACATTTTTGTGTCAGACATACCTGCATTCAAGTTCTATGTCTGCAGATTGATACTGAGTAGATTACACAAATTCTCTAGGTTTCTATTTCATCATCAATGGAAATAGATTTTCTCTTTAGTGAAGAGTGGAAGTGGAGTGAAGTGGAAATAGATTTTCTCTTTCCCTCATTTCCTCAGTAACTGTACAACAAGTGCTATTTGTCAGGCGCTATACCAGGAAATGGGTAAACAGTGGTGAATAAGACCTAAAAGTCTCATCTAATTAGCCTTTAACTGTACATAATTTTGAGGGTTGCTGTGAGGACTAAATTATAAATACATAAAAATATGCACACACATACATCCATACATTTCTGTCATATATATCATACATAGTATACCATATACACATATATACATAACATGTAGTACATCACACAGAGTACATAGAGAGTACTTAACCCAGACCTACTACACAGCAAGCACTCAGTATATATAGCAGCTCTTCCTCCTCACAATTACAGCAAAAACTCTTTTAACAGACCTCTATGTAGCTGACTCACTGGATAAAAAAGTGTCTTCCATTTTCTCTGTAAAATGGGCCTATAGCATGCTTTATAAATACAGCTAATTTAGTAGGCTAATCTCTGGGACATAGCCACACATCTGGTGGAGTTTCATGTTTACTGAGAGTCAGTTGTGTGTGTTCTCAAATCCCTTGATACCAGTTATACTTGTTATTTAATTAAATATCATGGAAGGTAATAAAAAGAATGGTGTGAAAAGAAAGAGAATGATTGTTTCATATGAAAATTAAGTTGAATGCTTTAAAAAGACTTGACAAAAAATTGTCAAATTCAAAGTAGGAGCAATAAAAATTGGGGAACGATCATAAAAATCTAGAAGGATTTTGAAATCAGATTGCTTCTGCAGTATCCATGCTCTCATTCCACCTCAAGGAAACTAAAAGTGGTCATGGTCTTTGTCATTTTGGGTGTGGTTTGTGCAAGAAATATATTGTAACTCAACCATCCTGCAGATCCAAACTCAAAGATAAGGCCTTGATTCTTCATCAGGCCTTTTTTTAAAAAATTATTTCTTGCCTTAACTTTTTGAATTCACCATCAACCACTTTTTGAATTCACCATCAGCAAGATATATATTATAACCCACAATCTGCAGATCCAAACTCAAAGATAAGGCCTTGATTCTTCATTAGGCCTTTTTAAAAAAAATTAGTTCTTGCCTTAACTTTTTGAATTCACCATCAACCTCTGGTCCCAAATGCATGGAGTAAGAGGGGGATTCTTTTGTATTTATTTAATTCTCATGAATAAGCAATGCCATGTTGCCTCATCCCCTGCCATATTCTTGTAGGTAAGAAAACTCCCAGGAAGATGCAGTGACCTGTCTTAGGCCACAGAGCTGGCGTTGCCAAAAGGAGGTCTAGAGCCAGGTGGGCTCTGATTCCACCACCTCAGCCGCCTCGTGACGATGGAGAGGTGAACACGGCACAGTCTCACCAAACCTAGCTTATGTGATAATTACATTTTGAGAAGGACAGAGTGTCTCCTGCCCAAACAGATGGAAAGATATTTGAGAACAAGAGCGTATCCTTTAGAGCACTTGGCAATAAATAGTTTTTGTTTTGAGTTGAATTTTCTTTCCTACTCTGTAAGAGCAAAGACACTGGGGCCTTCCTGGTTTCTGAAAGAACTAGGTTCCCTTGGGGTCTCTAACCCGCGCCACGCAGTGTGGAGTGGCAGGGGGCGGGGGGGGGGTTCTATTGTGGCTGTCACATCGCTTCTCGGAGAGCTGAGCCTTGCTGATTGGCACTTGCTCTTCCCGCCAGTGCGGCAAGATGAGCAGCACCCTGGTCCCCAGATGGTGATTTGTCCCACCAGCCACCTTTGCTGCGTCCCCGATTCACTCCAGCCCAGGACCGTCTCCAGCACTCATGCTGCAAGGCAGCTCCTGCCAACAACTTTGCCAAATGGCTCCTCTCAAAGTCATGGCTGCCCAGACAGACTGGCTCCTCCATCTGCAGCAGCTTTTGGCAAAGAGAAGTTTCCCTTTCTGGCTCCGCCTCTTGGCTGCACCAGAGCCTTCTTGCCAGAAGGATGATCTGACCCACCAGTAAGTATGGCCAGACCGGGAATATCTGGGGCCCTTTAGAGCCTGTGCCCGTGTTGCCCCAGTCTCACCCTGCACACGACATCAGAACCTACCAGAGACCTAGATGATCACAAACGCAAACATAATGCATCATAGAAACTTAGAGCCAGAAAATCTGTAGAGAACGTGCCTCCTCTCCCCCGTCTTCAACCTCGTTATAGGAAATTAGGAAAATGAAGCCCAGAGAGTAAAAGGGAATAATTATGGTGGCAGGACTGAGAAACCTACCCAGGTGTTCTGACGTGCAGTCCACACCACTGCTTATGATACTGCATTGCCTTTCGATTTTCCCTCAGTTCATTTTCAAATTCGTGATAAAAATTGGACCCTTTGTACTGATTGACTCGAACGAGTACTTCTTTAGAAAAATGAATAATCTTTTCCCTGTGTCAACATCATAATTTGTTTTAAACAGGTGTGTCCACATGCTACCTGGAGATGATCTCTTGCAGTATGAAAGAATATATGGAATTAGGCAGCCCTGGATGTGACTTCTGTTCTACTTACTGTTGTGTAACCTTGGACAAGCAATAATCCCATTCTGCTTCCACTTTTCATGTAAAGGGGGATAAGAACAGTATCAGCCTATAGAATTGTGAGGATAAAATGAGAAAAGTACTTTAAAGGCCAAAACCCGGGCCTGGCACATGGAAAGCCCTCCACAACTGCCAGCGTCACTACGCATTACTGAGACTCAAATCCACAATGGTTTTGGAAGTCACAGTACTGTGCACATATAAATAGGTATGCAAGGTGTTCCCATTCTCCACATTAGGAAATTGGGGTTTTCAGGTTAGGTGACACATCCAAGGTTACATGGAGAATAAATGGAACCAGACATTTCTTCTTTACATTTTGCTAAGAAATGGAAACTGGCAACTCTGCTTTAAAGATAATAAAATCAGAAAGGAGAACATTTGAACAAAAACATATACACAGATAATCACTGCAGCATCTTATGTAATGTAAAAGCTGGCAACAATTTCCTACCCATCCACAAGGGAACTATTAAATAAACTGCGGTACAGTCATACTGTGGAGCACTGTGCAGCCATTACAGAGCACAAGGCAGATGTGGGTGTTCTGACACAGAAAGATTTTGAAGACACATCATTGAGTGAGAGAAAAACAAAGTGCAAATGAAATAGGTAGTGCGCATTGATTTATGCAAACATCTCCCTCAGTGGTATACCTGCACACATATGTAAATGTATGAAAATGCACAGAGAGATGGCTCTCAGGAGGTCTACCAACTACTGACAATGGTATATGTGGGCAGGGAAGTAGGGTGGGCATGGGCTGGAAGGTGATTCATGCTTTCCTTTATCTACTTCTGTAATGCTTGAATGCTTTCAAGTAAGAAAGAATTTATGTATTAATACTATTTGCCTTGTAAAGATATAAAGGCAGAGGGAAATGTGAATGACAATAGTACAGCTAGCATGACCTCCCATCTTGGGTCCCTGGGCCCTAACCTGACTTCTGCAAAGTTATATGAGCACCGTTAATCTCGCTGAGTTTCTTGGATAGCACTCCTTTCTGGTAAAACTCTTCCTGGTGATATTAATATTTTGTACTTAGGGATCCAAGTTCTGCCTTTTAGACCACCTGAGAACTCCCAGCACCTTGCTGCAATATTCCCCACTAGAGATGTTCACAGCTTTTCCACCCTCTACACCTTGTGCATCTGTAGAGGGACAGAGCTGATCTCCCTACATTAAGTGGAGGAGGTGGCCTGCCATTCTGTGACCACTTCAGGTTCATTACCGAACAGGGATTCACAGTAATGTAATAAGCAATGCTTGATGGAGGAAGCTGCCAGTTCCCCAGTGTCCTGGACCAAACTGTGCCTCCCTAAATTCATATGCTGAAGCTCTAACTCCTAATATGACTGTCTTTGGAAATGAGGCCTTGAAGGAGATAATTAAGGCTAAATGAGTTCATGAGGGTGGCCTCATAGCAGTGGTCCCCAACTTTTTTGGCATCAGGGACCAGTTTCATGGAAGGCAATTTTTCCACAGACAGGGGTAGGGGGCTTGGGGGGATGGCTTCAGGATGATTCAAGTGCATTACATTTATTGTGCAGTCAAAGCTCTCTGCCAATGATAATCTGTATTTGCAGCTGCTCCCCAGTGCTAGCATCACTGCCTCAGCTCCACCTCAGATCATCAGGCATTAGATTCTCATAAGGAGCGTGCAACCTAGATCCCTCGCATGCACAGTTTACAGTAGGGTTTGTGCTCCTATGAGAATCTAATGCCACAGCTGATCTGACAGGAGGCGGAGCTCAGGAGGTGATGCGAGTGATGGGGAGCAGCTGTGAATACAGATGAAGCATCACTTGCTTGCCTGCCTCTCACCTCCTGCTGTGCGGCCAGTTCCTAATAGGCCACGAACTGCTAGTGCTACCCTTATAGGACTGGCGCCCTTATAAGAAGAGAAGGAAACGCCAGAGATCTCTTTCTGTTTTCACACTTGCACACAGAAGAAAGGCCATGTGAGGACACAGCAAGAAGTTGGCTCTCTGCAGGTAGGTAGGCCTCACTGGAAACTAACCCTGCTGGCACCTTCATCTTGGACTTCCAGCCTCCATAACTGTGAGAAATAAACTTTCTGTCATTTAAACCACCCAGTCTGTGGTATTTGTTATGCAGCCCACGCTGACTGATACACCAAGCATAAAGGCCAATACACCTGAAATACATCCTCCCACAGCTAAAGTATTCTTTGGCACATTCTATCTAGCAGACCCCATCTTTCCCAGGTTAAAAACTGCCCATAGGGGCCCCTCTAGATGCCTACACTTCACACATCTTTTTTCTCCTACCCAAAGACTACCTTCATTTCTTTACATTTGTTGTAAGTAATCAAGCCGTTTTCTTCTAAAGCACAGAACAGAGGGTCTGACTTCCCTCCATATATGCACACCCCTTCCTATTACCCATAATGGCCCTTTCTCCAAAGAAACCTATGAATACTAGCTAGTTTTCCATGGACCTCACCCATGAACACCCTATCATCCTCACTCCTAACTCTTTCCATAGTAAACTTGGAGCAGAAGAACTCAAGGTCTCCTGGGTTATCTCTGACAAAGCTCCAAGTGGCCTTGTAAAAAAAATCTGTGCTGTCAATGGGATAGTTATGTGAGAACTGACTTTTAGCCTGATTCTAGAGTTCTACCGGAAAAGCAAAAGAAGGAAATTTGGTAGTAAAGTTGGGTGAAAGCAAACTAATCTTTTTATTAATGGAGGGTGAGGAGACAGGCTGGAGCACTGCTGTGGCCAGAGTGAGGCCTCAGATGCCTCCACATTTATTTATGTGCACAAGGACATCTGCCATCCCACAGCTGCCCCTGTTCCACTCCTTTTACAGTGGTTCAGGCAACCATATGAGTTGCCATCAGCCCTGGAGAATGGCTGCCCACATGGCCCAGTGAGACTCTCTTGGCTCAGCCTAGGAACAACATTATTAATGTCCTAGGTTGGGGTAAAGGACTTGGAGAAGACTATTTATAAAAACACAGCTAGTTCTCACATCTTGACTGCTCACTTCCATAAACATTTTCCTTCTTTTCTTATTATAGAGTAGAAGAAATCTACAGGAGTAAGTCAGCTAAGGATCCTGGCACTGGGTGGGGGGATTCAGCTCCCTCCGTGTAGGACAATGAGGAGGCCCAGGTCTGCGCAGTCTTGTGCTGGGAAAAGATGGATCAAGTGAACCCAGCAGTACTGAGAGAGCATCCAGGGGATGTATGTGGAGGTGCATTTTCCTCCCAGAATTCCCGACAAGAGGCAGCATGGGTGGTAAGGAACACGTGTCTAGTGTCCAGGCAGGCATAGACTCCAATCTGGTTACGCCACTTACTAGTAAGTATATCTGTAATACACATACGTTCATTATACAATTCCTTTTGTTCTCCTATCTTGGAATTCCTTATTCTGAGAAATGGGGTTAATGCAACCATTCTCTCAGGGTTACTGAAGGAGATTAAATCAGTAAACATTTGAGGACCTAGAAAAATACCTGGAATACAGACAGTACTCACAGTACCTTAGTTCTTTTCCCTCAGCTAAGTGTCTAAATTGGAACCTTAGTTTCTCCTTAAATGCAAATGCCAGAGTCTAGGAATGTCAGTCTACAGCTGTGCTCTTTTCATTGAGCATTACCAATATTTTGACAGGACTGGCCTAATATTATTCACTCCGGGTTCATCGGTACATTTCTGACCAGCACTCATAAAGGGCTTGGGATTGCCCCTAGGGACCTGGATGCTAATAATGAATACTTGCTAGTGATTTTCAATGCACTCTGGTTATTATGTTTAGTAGCAGAACATTTCCCATCCCCAGAAAGGTCATTTGCAATAGTGTAAGGCAGCGTCTTCTCACCTCCCATTTCAGGTTTCTCTCAGAACACTGGAGAACTCAAATATTCATCCATATGCATCGGAAATACCATTCTGATCTGACATTTGCATACAAATACCAAAGCAACTCAAGGAACCAAGAGGCAGCTCTCCATCATCTGACACCACCTCTTTTTATTTGTCCAATGCCTTCCCAGTGTGTTCATATCAAAAGCCAGTTTCATGTACCTTCCCAGCTTTATTCATCATAGCTTCCCTCTTTCTTGCACTTATATGGGATGGAGGTTGGGGGATGGGCAGAGACCTTTACCTCCTCACTTTTATTTCCGTGGCCCTAAGAAGCTATAGCATTTCACAAATCGCTCAGATCTCAAGTATGGAGACTCTCTAAACTCAACTCACTCGAGACCAGACTCTTCTTATCCTACCACATTGCTGAGAAATGGCCACATAGCATTATGCAAATAATATCAGTGTGTGGTTAATGATGCTTCCCAAGGCCCCTATTCTATTGGGAGGTACTTATTGTTACAATTACTTTTTACACCAAGCCAAGATTACAAATTTCCTTGTAATTTCTTACTCACTGGCTCAAATTTTGCCCTGGAATACTCTTATCCTAGGCATCTCACTTATTCCCACAGTTTTAAATATTTTTAATATGCTGGTGCTAATTCCAAATTTATTATCTAGTCTAGGTCTTTCTTCTGAGCTTCAAACCCATATATCCAATTGCGTACTTAAGAGTCACCCTGTGAAACTAGATGTCTCACAGGCTCCTCAAACTAATCAATTTTCAAAGTCTGTTTCCTGTTTCGGAGACAAGCTCCCTGATCCATTCATTCTCATGGCAAAAGTCTGGGAGTCGCCCTTGACATAACCTTCTCCATTTACACCCACTCTATCATGCCAAGTAAGTCCTATGCATTCTTTCGCTATAATGCATCTCACATCCACCTAATTGTCTCCATCTCTACTGCTGTCACCATCCTAGAGCACAGAGTGCAGCCGTGGCCTCCTAATTATCTCCCAGCCTCCATTCCTATTCATTTCATATCTGGCTCTCTGACCCCACCCCCTATAGCAGCCAGACTGAGCTTTTCAAAAAAAAAAACCTGATCACATTTCCTTCCTGATCAATACCCTTTAATGGCTATGGCTGTCCATCCATCTTTGGATAAAGTCCAAACTCTTCATGGTCAACAAGGCTCCATGTGATCTGATCCCTGATTTCCCTTTTTTCCAACACTTATCAATGAAAATTTTCAGACAACAAAGTGGGAAAAAACTTACAATGAATATCCATAGACCCACCACCTAGATTTTGTCTTTAATATTTTGTACTTGCTTTATGATATTTCTATCCATTCATCCATCCTCTATCCTAATGTTAATCTTTCTTGCTTTTGATACGTTCCAAAATGAACTGCTGACTCCAGTCTCTTTTTCATCGTTCTTCTCCTTCCTCCCTAAATTCCAGCCATAGTCAACTTTCCATTCCTTGAATCTGTCAGACTATTTTATATCTCTGGGCTTTTGTACCTATTGTCCCTTCTACCTAAAATGCCTTCAGCTCTTGTTAATTCCAGACTCACCCAGACAGTTCTCAGCTTGAACTATCTCTGAGAGGCTGTCCCTGATCCCCCCATCTAAATTAGACCCATCTTTCTACCTTACTATTATCCCAAGGCACCTTGTGCCTCTCCTGAATAGCATTTATCACAATTGGTAACTACATGTTTATTTGCAAAATTATTTGTCTAATGCCTACCTCCTCCACTAGACTGAAAGCTCCATGAGGAAGAGACCATGTATGTATTGGAATATGCTGTATCACCTCTGCAGAAAGTCAATTAATATTTGTGGAAGCAATTAGAGGCAGAATGAATCAATAATTGAAAGGAGCTGCATGGAATAGTAAACTTATTCTTCTTATAATACAGACAAACAGGACAGTTTTTTTAAAGGCCTCTGAGGGGAGATGGAACTAACTCACTTGTTGCCAGAATGTAACCAAAAAATACATTAAGACAAATTACTAAATGGCAAGATCCATGGCTAGTGGCTGAGCCAAGAGAAGACTATGGTGGGTTATAGTGACCTCTCTCCCATCTCCAGTGGCCCTTCGCCTCCAGAGCACCCCACCTCAATATAAAATCTAAGGAAAAACAGCCTGCTTGCTATTTAAGTGCAGCTTAAGCAATGATAACAAAAACTATAATGTATTGAAGGCTGGCTTTGTATTAGGTACTGTCCCTTGTGCTTTCTCTGTATCAAATAATTTTTCCTGTGGCATAGGTTCCATCATTGTTACCATTTTGCAGCTAAGGAGACTGAGAACAGAGCAGTTATTTTGAAACACTCAATCTATGTAGAATATTCTGTCTGTGGCCCCATTAGAAAGTAGAAAGATTAATCTGGAAAACTTACAGACTGCTTGCTGTTATGGAGATAGGGTTTTGGTTGGCTCTAACAGAAGCCTAAAAATACAGAAAGAAATCCACATATAGAAAGATTTGAGAGATGAATCCTTGGTTAGGAAACCTGGAGTTCCATATCTAAAAAAGCCAACCAGACCATTGTGTTGACTTTATTTTTGTAGTCATTTCAACCCCAAAAACACACTTTCAAATTATCCCTGCAAAGCATTTTTTATTCCAGATGGAAACGCAGCTTACATGCAAAGATAAAACCATTGTGATCTTTCTCGTAACAGGAACTGATGGTTAAAGGAAACTGAAGCAGTGTGAAATTTCCTAGCAGGAGGACATGCACTTCAGACACAGTCTTGAGTTTGAAGACAAGGTTTCTCACTGAATATGTGACCTTGGCAAATTAGTACCATCTCCAGTCCTCAGTTGCATCAGTTTCCTCATTTGAAAATGGAAATGATGACATCCATTTAGCAGGGTTTAGATATACTGAAATGCTGCAACTAAAGGGCTCAGAACAGAACATAAAAGATGTCCAAAGAGGTTAACTTTTAAAAGGGAGGAAAGATGGGAAAATGTAGGGGACAGCAGTAATTTCAATGCCCAGAAGTTAAAAAAAAAAGTCATAGGAAATGTCTTTAATAAATGCACAGCATACAATTTTTTTGAGAGAGAGAAGGAGAAAGAGAGAGAGAGAGAGAGAGAAGCTTGGGTGAAAGTGTCCCTTAGCATTTTCAATGCTCTTAGCTCCATGTACTTGCCTGCAGCCACCACTTACAATGCAAATTGGGTTTAGAGTCCTTCACACTAACTACACAGCAAAAAGCTTTCAGCTTTAAATAGAACACTGCAGTGTGGAATGATCTGAGCAAAGGGAAGAAAAATTCAGAGATAAATGTGAAGATTTTGGAGGAAAAAAGAAAACCAACTTGACATATCTGAGTGAGTAGGAGAAAAAGGCAGAAATATTAAAGGAAAAAGAAAAGCAAAGGTCTGTAAATGGACTTAGAAACTAATTCCCCAGTAAGTGGGTTTAAGTTAATAAGGGGGAAGAAAACTTTTGGGGCAAGCCCTCAACGAAGAGAATTTTAACAAAGAGTGTTTTGATCTGGTGTTCTTTTAAGATGTACAATTCCTAAGGTATTCATCAGAAGAGGAGGGATCTTCCCCTCTGGCCAGCACAACTGCACAAATGTTCCCTAAAATGGATGGGGGAACATTATGACCATAGAGAACATTAAGACCATAGAGAACTTCTTGCTCTACCCAACTTCTAGTATTTACATGGTCTAAGTTCTTTTTTTTGGGGGGGGGGTCTTCCCATACCTTCACTGGGATCAGATTAAATACAAACCTACTGTGAAATATAAATGCTTGGTTTTGAGTGTGTTTAGTGTGTATGTGTGTGTGTATGAGAGAGAGAGAGAGAATGAGAACTGAGAGGTTGATTCTTACATATCAGAAAGATTTTAGAAAGCTCTTTGCTATAAACTCATGTCTCATTTTTGATATTCTATCCAGAATTGGAGTTCACAAACATGTGATGACATAGGAACAAAGGTAATATCCAGGCCCCTGAAAGCAATAAGGAATGTCATTTTTAGCTGATTTCTTCATTCTACAATTGGCACTCCTATACACATGGCCCCAATTGGGTCATCTTCTCAGCTCAGGAAGTGTTTCCTTTGCCTAAATAACGTAATAGAGAAGAAACATAAAGGCAGTCCTCTTTGTAGTCACAAACGGAAAGAAATGTTACCCCCAAAGCCAACAGACCCAAGGCCAATTTCTCTCTTGGATGACATGCTGAGATACAGAGTTAGTCATATGCTACCTGGTCACTGAATCAGTGACAAAGCACTGAGACTGAGGAAGAATATCTTACAATCACATTGTCATCATGCAAATAAAAAGAATCAGTAAGTATCGTGCTTGGTATGGGGGAGGGATGGGCTGCACATCTTAAAACCCATCTCTAAGCTCCTGGAAACCAGACCTTACAACTCTGTTTAATTCGTCTAGCACCATGGACACATTGGGCTTGATGCTATCCAATAATGACGATAAATGGAGAATATATTTTCAATAGCACTGGGCATTCCTTCTACCTAAAACTTCCAGGGATATTTATAGACGATGCCATCTTTACCCCCAGAAGTATGTGTCTTTTTTTTTTCAGAGCTTGAACCTTTTACTGTCCCCCCATCACATTTCTCTAAGTGGTATTTTGATTTGATTAGATATTACAGACATTTTAGCATCCAAGAATAACAAGAATAACTTTAAATAAATATACCTTGCAACATTTTCCTAAAGCGCTTGCACACACATTTTCTCACATGGCTATTACAATGTGATCATGCAACACTTCATATGAGTGGCTAAGGATAAAGGCCTACAGGATGGAAAATGAAAGCAAAAATGCAAAAGTTTTGGCATTTGGGAAAAAAAAAAACGCCTCCACTCTGTATTCACACACAAAAGGCAGAATGAGATTCCACCTGCTGACTTTCCCTTCCTGCTAGCAAAGCACGAGGGCTAATGTCAGAATAAGCTGGGGGGAAGAGAGAGAGAGAGAGAGAGAGAGAGACACAACAATTTCACCTCTTGGCAAAGCTCAGCTTGCTGAACCCTCTTGCTTTCTGCTGGCTGTTGATTCAGCAGAAACTACTGCTGCAGAATTCATAATGGTGATTTTTAAAGGCCCCACCGATCGCGATCGCATTGCTCGCCCCACGTGTCAGCCTCGGCCGCCGGAACACTATTTCCCCGGCCACCTTTTTATTTCTTGCCAAGGCACTTCCGAGGGGAGAGGGTTTCGCCCTTTTGCAAAGGGCCTTTTGGGGTTTTGATTGTCTGAGCAGGTAACCCGGCCGGCTGGAGGGATGAATGGGCAGGAAATGAAACCATGCCCTCCCTGCAGCCAGAGAGAGACACACTATTCCGCTCAGGAAGGGTGGACCAAGGTCCTAACGAGCCTCTCCCTTCTTATCTCCCCCCCCCCCCCCCCCCCCGCTCCCCAAGACCCCTGCAAACATCTTGGGGGAGGGGGCCATCTGCCTCCCTGGGGTCATCTTTCCGGGTGGGAGCCCCACCCTGAAAGCTTAATCCCCGAGGGCCATTTTAACTCCCGTGGGCGCCGGGTCCACCTGCTGCTGAACGCCGGGCTCGCCGCGCGGAGCCCGGATGGATGTGGGGCGCACCGGCGGCTGCCGCCCCTGCGAGCCGAGCCCCCGCCCCAGCCCCGGGCCCGGAGGAGTCTCCGCCACCACGCGCCCAGCTGCCCGCGAAGCACAGCGATCTGCAACTTGCTCCCGGCCCCAGCGGCGGAATGCGGCGGGGCTGGCGTTACCTTCGGTCGCATAGCTGTGGTCGCGCAGGAAACTGTTGTTGATTTTGCGGGTATCAATGTCCTCCTCCATTGACAGCAGGCTTACTTGCGTGGGAACCAGAAGCCGGCAGACAAGTATCCATGATCCCTCCCCGCAGCCAGTGTCACAGGAGAGGGGGGCAGGGGAGCCAGTGGGACTGCACCATGGTCCGAGCCTGAGGAGGAGACGGGGAGGCGGAGAGAAAAAAAATAAAAACCCGGCAATGGAGCTGTCACCTCCTCCACTCGGGTTCTCCGAGGCTGCGGCGGCTCCTCCCGCGCGGTGCGCTCACTCCAGCTCCGATTCCCAGCGAGGATGCTGAGCCTGCCTCCGCTGCCTCCGCTGCCTCCGCTGCCTCCGGGTGCCGAGATGCGAGATGCGCCGTGCCCCGAGGGTCTGGTCCCGCCCGACCGGCTCTCACGAGCGGGGCTGGGGAGATGCCCAACAGGTTCCCCTCGTTGGCAGCCGCTCCAAAATGCAAAAAAGATCCCTCCTCCCCCTGGGAGAGCGGGCAGCCACGACAAAATGGTGCCTTTCTGGACCCGAGCTGCAGTGGCGAGATGGCAGGGGCAGGATTCAGGCTCGCCTGGCCGGGATGAGGGTGCTGGTCCCACGGGAGGGCGGCTCCGGCGGGCGGGGGCTAGGGGAGCCGGCGGGGAGCTGGGCAGGGCGCTGCGGCCGGCGCCAGCGCACTCACCCTCGCACCCACACGCGCGCACTCGCAGCCGCCGCCACCGCCGCCGCCGCCGCTGCTGCAGGAGGCTGGAGGCGGCTGGTGCATTAAAGGCGAGGCTCCTCCCAACCGCGTCAGCAGCCCCGGGACTCTTCCCCAGCAGCGGTGGTGGCCGAGGCAGAGGCTGCGGCTGCTCTCTGCTGCAGTGGGGCGCACGCAGCCGCGAACTGGCACCTGGGCAGCCAGCAGCCAGCTTGCAGGTTCACGTGGAAAGCACACACGTCCTCTTACAACCTGCCCGCTCTTGTGCCACGCAGCTAAGGGCTGCGACTACACCAGCACCCAAAGCCCCTAGCTCACTGCCTTTCCCTGGACGCCTGCACTTCAGGACAGCAAGGTTCCTTTGGATAGGCAGGAAGTCTACATCCATGCTCACCCTTATATGATGCATGTGGTCCCTGGGTGAAGTTAAAGGGCGGGGCCTGGAGCTCGAAGCCTCAGGAAGAGAGGGGAAGGTGGGAGGAAGAGCTGCTCATAGCCTAGCTTAAGCCCTCTGTGGGAGCATGGCCCAGAACTTTGCAACTGTGATCACATCTGACTCCTCCATTCCTAACAGAGTCAAAACATTTCCTTCTAACTGTATGAGGCTGGTGTTCAGAAAAGCGTCTATGTCTACACAGACGGAGAAAGCACAGGACTGAGTTATGAATCTAGTTAACATGGTCAGTTTGAAAAAGTCCACTCTCCCAAGCCCTTTGCATTTGGTTTTGGACAAACTACTGCTATCCCTGTGTTAGGTTTTGCTTGTGCAGGCACGCCTTCCCTTTGCTCTGAACAGGAGAGGTATGTAGAAGCATCAGGCAGCCCTGTGCCCACAGAGAGCCACTGCTACCCTGAGGGAATTTCAAGGATCCAATTAATACAAAAAAGAGGCCTGTCTTCCTACTTCGACTAGGAGAAAGATACAGAATTTCCTCCCCACCCATATTTCCCCAAATTGCAAATTCCACTTTTGAAAGGAAATGAGATCATTATTGTTACGAAACAACAAAAATCACTTAATGAAGCAACCCGAATCACTAGAAAGCCAATTTGGAAAAGAAATCAACCCAAATCCCTAGAAAGCCTATTTGGAAAAGAAAAATAAATTTCCTAGCTTTCTTCTTGTAGAAGGTATTCATTTCAACGGGTGTCACTGTAGGGAGAGACATCAGCAAATGTCTTGCTCAGTTAAGCTCCACAAGTTTAGCTAGATGAGCCCAGAGGGACCTATGAGGTAATTATATACATACAATGCTTCGGCTAACATAATTTGGAAAGTATTTGAAGTTCAAAAAAATGGGAAAACAAGTCCTTAACTGAGGTTGGGAATTGCCATTAGATTTCCATGAAAAATAGATGCTTCTGGTGGGTAGAAAATGGCATTGTCCCCATCTCCAGAAAGCGACTGCATGTCCCAGGGAGAAGGGAGTAGAAATGTTCCTTCATATAATTTTTTTAGGGGAAGTTCAGCTTCCAATAGATTCCATTTTATTTATTAAATAAAACTTAACATTTATTTATGTTAAGTTTTACATACATGTTGGACTATTTGTTCAAAATCCATATATATAATTTCAGCAAGAGATGAAGATGGGTGCAGTTGATTTAATCTACTTTAGTACCAGTTGTCCTGGCTGGTTCTTCCATGTGATGAACTGGATCCATCACCAGGCTCCAGTGTTCAGTTCACCTCTAGTTACACAGTCCAACTTCTCTTGGAGATTGGCATAATTTGGGGAAGAGGCAGAGGGGAGAAAAGCTAAGTTCATCTCAGTGTATCAAAAGATGAGAAGACATCTTGCCTTCAGTTGGAATGACCTTATATTGTGACAAGAGGCCTTGGAATAGTATTTGGGAAATTCTCCCCCTGTCTTCCTGGAACATGGACTGTGTGCTGAATCAGGTCAGCTCAGACTCATTGGCCAGGTTGTGTTTGAGGAATTTTCCACTGTAACCAATGGGGGGAAATGTCCCCTTCACAGATTGAGCCTCTGGGTTTACTAAATTTTCCCTTTCCTGCAAAATTTTCCAATTTCCTGCAAAATTCCTTCTGTAGTTATTCAACAGCACAGGCATTTTTCCTAAGACACAAGTTCCGAGGATGCAAATTAGGTATGTCTCCACTGTTTGAGTAGATTTCAAGCTTTCTGTTTTGTGAATTACTCTTTTCTACTATGAGCAATGGAGGACTAATTCCCCTCCACTGGGAAACAAGGGGAAAAAGCTGTTGGCTGTGTGCCTTAACACAACCACCTGTGGCAAGGAGCCTGTGCAACGGTGGCAGGAAGAAGACGACATAGATCATTCCTCAGAAGACTCATGGCACCTTTCTTGTTCACCAGTGTGTCAAGTTCTTTCCCAAAGCTTTTGCATTTCCACATGCTATTCCCTATGCCCCTTCCTCTTGTTCTTGGCATTCTCCAGCCTCTCCACTGTCCCTATTTCATTGAGGCATTCCTTGATCTCACCATCATCCCCCTATCTTAAATATTTTCTGTCTCTATGTGTTTTTTTTTTGTCTTCTTCATGACCCATTGCATTTCACAATATTTGTTTACTTATTATTATCAGCCACTTCCACCAGATCTCCTGTACTGAGCGTCTGGCACTTAGATGCTTCATTATATTTGTTGAATGGAGATAATATTCCTTGAACAAATGAGTAGATTACTGAATTTATTTAGCTTAATATTTAGGTTTTATACTTCTTAAAATTCACGCAAAAGATAATCTGTTGTGAGCTGGAAATTTTCTAGCTCATAAACCCTATTTCTTTTGAAATAATTGTTCCTATTCATTCCTGTATGCATATACACCAAAAAAAAAATTACTGGGCAGTTAATATATGCCAAGAATTATTGTAGGTGCTGAAGATACACAGAATACAAAACAGAGTCCCTTCCTTCACAGATTCTATCATCTGATTTTATTAACATGAGCTTTCTTAGAAATAAAACAAATACATTATAAATCAACAGACTACAGCATAATGTTAAGTGCCAAGGCTCCGATATCAGGCGAAGCTGATTTTCTGTCACTTACTTTTGTGCCCTTAAGCAGGTTATAAGATCTTCCTATGCCATGGTTTTCTTATGCATAAATTAGGGAGACACATAGCATCTACTTCATAGAGTTATTGTGAGGATTAAATGAGATGATGTGTGGAAAGACTACATTGTCATTACTTTGAGTTGAGTATTTATTTTCACCATTACCATCATCAATATTCAACAAATGTTCAAGCACCTACTATGTCAGACACTGGGATAGGATTAGAGATTCAGCGACATCAATGCACAAGATGTATGGTCAGTCTCTGCCGTCATGGAACTTAGTGCCTAATTTACAGTTTATGTAAAGGGGGCCACCGGCTACAAAGGGGGCAGCTGAGGGAACTCTGAAAGACTGACCTATTTCAGGCTTATGCTTTACACAGAAAAGGCCAATTACAAATACACAGCCCTCTTAAGTTCCCCAATTCAGCATGACAGCATGTGGACACATTCTTTTTTCATCACCCTTGTCATGGTCCCCCTCCTCCAACACTCTTATGCCCCACCCCCCACCTCCATTAGGCTAGTGCTTCCTGCACCGGGAACCTTTTAGGTCATCCTGTCCAATTAGCACATTAAATATCTACAATTTTATTAAAACCTTTGACCTAAGCCAGTCTGGAGATTCTTAATAGAGGCTTTAGGTGTCAGACAGTCCTGGTTTGTGTCCCAGCTCAGGCATTTATGAATTTTGCGACCTTTGGCAAGTAATTTACCATCTCTGAGCCTCTGTGAAGAAAACAATAGTAGCTACTTCAGAGACAATGTAAGGAAATGCTTAGTCCAGGCTTGGCCCACAGCCAGCTCTCACTAAAATGACCGTTCTCTCTCCTAGCTGTGCTCCATGGAGATCTCCATCTGCAGAGAATTGGAGAGCTGCACTGCAAGTCAATTGTTCATGTGAACAGAAGTGACCTAGAAACCTGAGTTTTACCACCTACCCATCTGTCTTAATGAGCAACTAGAAACTGGATACTTGAAATTTTATCATCTCGCAAAAAGCCCTTTATAAACCATGAAGTCCTGTGCAAAAGGAAGAAATTAGGATTATCCTCTCTTGACTTTCACATTTTATACACGCTTAGTCACATTTCTCTTTTGAGAAATCATATGAAATCTCTCTCTATAATCACTAAGCACGGAATGCCCAACTCTCTTTCTCTAAGGTGGTTTATGTGCTCACTGCCCAGAGGATGACCTCTTGAATTTCTAGCAAGTTTGCAATTCCTTTTTGTGCATGCTACAACATGTACTACCACATAAGTGATCCTTTAACATGGCATTTAAACTGGGAAGAGAAAACAAAACCTCTTGCCCTCCAAGTGTTGTATTAATTCTAGACTCTGGAATCTTAATGGATTTCACCACATAAAATATTCCTGCAATTATTTGAGTACAGAAACTTATGGAAATCACAGTGGTGTGCTGGAGCTGGTATGTCCTGGGAGTTGAGAGCTGATTTTGCTGATTGTGACCATCTCTTTCCAGCTCTGCGTTGAGTGACATCATGTTGGTAGCTTAAAAAAATCTAAAATCTGCCATGGTGGTATATTTATATCATGGAATTTTTTTTAAACTACATAAATCAAGGAGCTTTTTTTGAGAGCCAGTTGTTAAACATTTACCAGCACATGAGTAGAAACACATTACTTGCTGATATATCTTTCCACTGGTCCCTGTTATCTGTGCAAAGTTCCCTCCAATTACTCTGCATTAAGTCTCCCAAGTTGTGTTAGTTCTAGAGCATTCCACCATTCAACCAAAATTCTATCATAATGTTAAATAACTTAAAATCCTACCTTCACCATGAAGCTTTCTGATAGCCATCAGAGGAAATCTGATGCCTCTGTCTGATCCCTTCCAGGCTGATTATGAAATTGCCATGGTAGACTTGTGAACGATTGCTCCTGTAAGGCTCCTAGAGCTGACAATATAAGGAATGTCAGGTCATGCCCAATCTCAAGGAATCATTCAGACACTGTTGTTACCTTTCTCTTGCCCTTGATTTGCCTAAATCTAAAACAAAAACATCTGCTGTGCCTGATTTTATTGATAGCACTTCTACTTGTCTAGTTGGGATATAGATGCAATGGGAGAAAAGTTACAAAAACCCAAGATTCCAGATGTGGGAGCCTGAGAAAAACCATCCTCTTGTACTTTTTCTCATTCAGTGGCTTTAGAGTTAAATTTAGGCCATCCTGTGCAAGACAGTTTTAATTTGCATTGTATTTGTTAGGTAAAAGGTGAGGACCTTCCAAAACTAGTTTAGCAACACTCCAGTATATATGTATGCCTACTACCTAGTTACATTGCTCAAAGTAAAATTTTAGTAAAATTTAAACAAGAATATATATTGGAAAATGTCTTTCAAATTTTTTTAAAGTGCCAAGAAATAACACTTTCTAGAATTTATTCTAAGAAAATAATTGTGAATGTGGGCAAAAATTTAACCATATGTTTATTTCTAAAGAGCATTGTTCATAATCATGAAAACACTAGAAACAACCCAAATGTCCAACAATACAATTTGTTGGGAAAATTATGGTGTGTTTATGTAATGGAAAATTATTGAGCCATTGATATAATAATAATAGCTAACATTTGTTAAGCATTTACTATGTACTAGGCACTGTGCAAGGGCTTTACTGGCATTTTCTCACTTAATTCTAACAACAGTACTTATAAGGTAAGTACTATTATCATTCCCATTTCACCGAGGCTAATAGAGGTATATAATATACTCAAAGTCAAACAAATGGCAGCCTAGCTCAGAATCATGACTCTGAAGGCCATCCTCTTAACTACTGTGCTTTGAGTTCTTGTGTGTGTGTGTGTGCGTGTGTGTGTGTGTGTGTGTGTGTGTGTGTGTTAGAGAGGGTACAGATCACAACAGAATCACCTGAAAGCCTTTTCCCAAACCACTCACCACTAGATTCTGATTTGTCCGGCTTAGGGGTAAATATTCTCTGAGTTGATAATCACCACTATCGTGTTGGTGAGGATGTGGCAAAATCAGAACCCTCAAACATTGCTTGTGGCAGTGTAGAATGATGCAGACACAAATACTTTGTCAGTTTCTCAAAATGTTAAAGAGTTACCATATGAACCAGCAATTTCACTTCTGTGTCCATACTAAAGAGAACTGAAAGCACATGGTCACATCAAAACTTGTCCACAATGTTCATAGCAGCATTATTCACAATAGCCAAAAAGTGGAAACAACTCAAATGTCCATCAGCTGATAAACGGATAAACAAAATGTTATATATCCATAGAATGGAATATTATTCAGCTATAAAGAGTAATAAAGTATTGAAACATGCTACAAAGTGGATGAAACTTGAAATCATTATGCTAAGTAAAAGAAAACAGATACAAAAGACCACATCCTTGATGATTCCATTTATGTGAAATGTTCAGAATGGGCACATCCATAGAGACAGAAAGTAGATTAGAGGTTGCCAGCGACTAGGGGTAGGACGGGAAGGAGAAATGGGAGTGACTGCTAAAGAGTTCAGGATTTCTTTTCGGAGTGATGAAAATGTTCTGAAATTAGATAGGGGCCACAGTTGCACAACTCTCAATATATTAAAAACAACTGAGCTGTACATTTTAAAAGTCTGACTCTTATAGCATACAAGTTGTATATCAAAACTGTTATTAAAGATTAAAATGTCACTGCTATCATTAACTGCTGTCATTTCTGGGGAGTATGCCGTATCTTTCAGGTATATTAGTGTAGAAAAACTTAAAAGTAATGACAAAGTTAGATGTTCATGTTATATTTAAAAAATCATAAACCAAAATAAACTGACTGCTACCATTTTTTGGTTAAAAAATGTGTGTATGCCACAAGGAATGTATCAAAATATTAGCAGTGGTTATTTATGTGTTGTTTTCTTTTCTGCTCACATTTTTGTCAAAAAGATTTTGAACATGTTTCATTTTCTATTAAGAAAATTTTAAAAATATTTTTGATGCCATGAAATATTTTATAGGATGAAACTCTGTATTAAAAAGATCAAACCAATTTCTCATACTAGGAAGTTGAGAGATACTGATATAAAAATGTATATGTGACCGGAACCCATAGAACATTTCTGCTCAATAGAAATATAATGAAAACCACATTTGTAATCGTAAATATTCTAGTAGCCACATTAAAAAGTGAAAAGCAGATTGAATTAATTTTAATAAATTTTTTAATTTTTAATTTTTTGAAAATTATATTTGATTTAATCCAATATATCCAAAATATTATAATTTCAACATATAATCAATATTAAATTATTAACATTCTTTATGCCAAATCTTTGAAATCTGGTGTTTTACACTAAAAGATCTCTCAAAACTAACCACAGTTTTAGAGCTCAGGAACCACATGCGCCCAAAGGTTACCATATTGGACAGCACAGGTACAGTGGAACTATTTCAAAATTTTCATTCCATTCACAAAAAGAGTTTTAACATATTCTTTCAACAAGAAATTTTTATCTACTAAGAACTTGCACTAGAATGTAATGCTAAAACCAAACAACATTAATCTGATGAACTTCAAAATTGTTTAAAGGTATACAAACTGAACATGAAAATATATGTAGACATATCCATGTATATATTATATAGAATAGTAAATTTCAACCTAATCTGCATTTTATCTTAAAACTAGTAAGCTGAATAAATAAAATACAAAAAGATGAAGATTCTAAAAGAGCTAAGATGACACCATATAACAAACTCAGACAAGAAAGATATAAGATATTATTCTCTCACTATAACAGTTACCATTCTAATAGGCCACCTGTTTAGTTTAACACCCATGGCTTCAATTCCAGCTAAGAAAAGAAGTAGAATAGCCAGATGTCATGGCCAGAAAAAGAACTTTCACAGCTGGGCATCTGGACTGTATTAGGACCACTTCAGGGGGAGAAATTTTAAAACACAGTTATAGGCATCTGGTTTAGAACTTTTAGTCGTCTTTTAGATTGGATGAGTGAGCAGCATTTTGTAGTCACGTGATCTGTGGATTCATTTCTGAGGACTTACTGAATTAGATACTCCATCGCTTTTGACACATACATGTAAACAGTTTTGTACACGCGACTGAGCTCTCCCTCCTTCCTACTATGTTTGCGCCCCGGATTCCTGGGCACTGCTTTCTCTTGATCCTCCTGTTACCTGGGTGCACACTCCTCAGGCTCATCTGCTGGCTCCTCACCGCTCTCACCTCTAAATGCATAACCACTCCAGCGCTCCAAGTTCTCAGACTTCTCTGTCCACAGTCCCACCCTAGGTGACCTCATCTTGTCTCGTGGCTGAACACTCGCATGATGACAAAACCCCAGATCTGAATGTTGAGCACAAACCGCCCCGCCTCACCTGCCTGACCAACCTTCCTGTTCTTTGATTCCTCTCTGTCATTCCCCACATCCTTCCAGTTCATCAGCAAATCCTGCCAGCTCTAACTTCAAAACGTACCCAGAATCAGCCACTTCTCATCACCTCCACTGCTACTACCAAACTATCTCACCAAGATTGTTTTAATAGACTCTAACCCAGGGGTGGGGAACCTGCAGCTTCTGATGTCAAGATCATTATTTTTTAAGCACCAAAGGAGACAAGAAAAGCTTCATTTTTCTCTACTGCACCCCTTTTAATAAAAGGACTCGTTATGTAAAATTTGGATTCAGTCAAAAGACTGCACTTAAGGACCAGGAAGGCCACAAGTTTCCTTAAAGCTGCAGGTTCCAACCTTCCTTCACCCCCACCCCTACAGAACAAGTTTCCATGCAGCCAGCAGAATGGTCCTTTTAAATGCAAATCACTTCATGTCACTTTTTTGCTCAAAGCCTTTGATTAGCTTTCTACACATTCAGAGTAAAACTTTGTTAAAAGACTGGAAAGATTTGGCTCCCACTATAGCTCCCTCTTTATTTTTTCACTTATCCCCTGCAGCACCACCAAACCTTCCCTCCCCTTCCAACCCCCCACAGACACAGTGACATCCTCATTGGTTGTCAAACATACCAGGAAAAACACTCACATCCCAGGACCTTTGCATCTGCTGTTCCCTCTGTCCTGAGCGCTTTCCTTCAGACAACATCACAGCTCAGCACTTCACTTCTTTGGGTGTCTGCTCCAGTATCAACTTCTCTGGGATACCTTCCTTGACCACTCTACATCAAATAAATTAGCACCTATCATTTCCTATCCCCATATGGCAACCAGACAGTATATATTTGTTTTGTTTTGGTTATTACATCAGTAGATTATAATTGCCAGGGAAGCAGGAACTTTTTTGTTCCCTGTCCTATATCCAGCACTTGGAACAGTTGCCTGGCACATACTGGTTATTCTAATGTATCTTATGAAAGAATAAAAGAGTGAATATGTGTTTGCCTAATAATGAAGGTCAATCATGAGGGAAAATTAAAAACAATAAACCTACAATGGCTGTGCAGTAAAGAACGTGGCCTTGCCCAAAGAGAGGTCTGGCCTTTGCCTAGGCTTTGTGGAGGTAACCTACGTCATACATGAGAGCAATGTCTTTGTTTACAGTGAGGGTTGGCTACAACAGATCTTAGGGTCGGGCGTGCCACACCAGAGTGATCAATGATTTAGAGGGAGGCTATCAGTCACATGGTTATCAGTTGATCTCCTGGTTATCAGTTGACCTCCAGTTGACTGAGTTCAATCATGTAGGAAATCAATCAATCAATTAATAAAAACTCTAATAAAAACACAACACCAGGCTCAGATAAGCTTCTCTGGCTGGCAATACTTTATGCATATCGTCACATATCGATGGCAGGAAGGCAATGCATCCTGAGGACAACGGAAACTTTGCATTTGGAACCCTCCCAGACTCTGCCCCATGCATCCCTTGCTTCGGTTGATTTTCATCTGTATGCTTTCCCTGTAGTAAATTATAACTGTGAGTCTCACAGCTTTCAGTGAGTTCTGTGAGTCATTCTAGCAAATTATCAAAACTGAGGGTAGTTTTGGAAATCCTCCACATTTGGAGCTGGTGTCAGAAGTTAGGGTAGTTTTGGGGACTCTGCCCTCAAACTTAGCAGTTTGGCTAACTCTGGATAATGTTAATCACACATCTGGCAAGGTTGAAGCTAAAAAGTGGGTTTCAAGAGCATGAGGTCTAGCCTATTGTTTTGCTGATGAGGAAAGCCAGGAGGAAAGAGGCAACTTGCCCAGGTTACCCAGTGATTTGGTGACAGACCCAGAGCATGAAACCTGGTGTCCTGGTTCCCCATGCTCACCCCTTATCCACAACGACTCCTCAACTTTTGTTTTGGGAGATAACACACCACCTTCTCTTAAGACAGTTAATCAAAACTTACTAGAGAATTAAGTTGGCTTAACTCTCTAGTATTTTCAGGTCACTAGAAAGGGAAGAAATTACCACTCTCTTTTAAAAGTCACTGGGGCTAGCCCTGGACAAAATTGTAAAGGAACAGAGATCCTCTTCGCCTTCCTCCTCTCTGCTTTTCTTCCCTGCAGTGGCCCAGGGAAGAGCTGCAGGAGAGGCTGTATCAATCCTCCAGACCCACAGCTGCCTGCAGAGGGCTGGGTAGGAAGCGTTTATGCTCACTGACAGCCAGCTCTATCATCCTCTCCCTAAGACCACCGTGGTCTGGCACGTTCTCCTTCTTTGGAAGCTTTAGGACATAGCACATGGTGAACTTAGCCCATCACGTGGGAAACATGTTGACAAGTTCAAAGTGTTATGCAAGCAAGGTTGCCACCCTGGCTGTTACTGTACTAGATTGGTAAGTTACAGAAGCCAGAATTCAAGGGCTAGATGGACCTTGAACTTGTAAGCAAGGTTATATATATTTTAAAACTCAATAAATATTTATGGAATAAATATAGAGTGAAAATAATTATATTAAACATCCCACAAATAGAGAGACCTCCGCATTTCCATTTGGCATCTGACAGAGCTACAAGGACCGAACAAAGGATGAAAACCAAAGTTTGTAAATTTACATCTGAATCGTAGCATGGGCTCTGAGCAGTGCCTTTAACATTTTAGGATCACAGATTCTTTTGAGAGTTTAATGAAGGTTTTGGACTCTCTCCCCAGGGAGGGGGAAAAACATAGTTTAGAGCACTTCCTGCTTCCAAATGCTGACTCATTATGTCTATTTCACAGATAGGAAAAAAAGAAAGAAGAAAACAGGCCTGGGGCCAAAAAAAGTTGACTGCAAATTTGGAATTATCGCGCCACCACCTCCTGTGCATATTCTTACATGGAGAATAACAGTCGGTATCACAGATACAGCAATTAACTGGGAATGACATAAGCAACGAAGTGAGTCTCATTTCTAAGATAGGTCAGTGGAGTGTAATAGCAAATAGTTAAAGACATGACTTTCGAGAACCAGACTGCTTGCAGTCAAATCTTGGCCCTGATATTTCCTAGCAGTATAATCACGGGCAAGTTAGTTAATCACAGTGTGTTTTAATTTCATTTGTGATACAAAGATAATAATAGCTTCTACGTCATAAGGTAGTTGTAAAAATTAAATGAGCTAATATATATGAGATGCTTAAAGCAGTGCATGGCACATAGTACACACCAGGTAAACATTAGCTCTTGGCATTAGGTGTTGGATACTATCATTATTATGTGCCTTGTCGTTGTCTATGTGGATGCCGATTTATTCACTTGTCCAGTTTTCATCCTTGAATTGTTTTAGCAGATTCGCTCTTGGTTTTTAAAGTTATCTCAAAGACATTGTTTCATCACAAAAGAGTAGGAAATTAAACATGTCAGCAGGCTTATAATGGAGGCATATATTCATTCAACATCAAACTTCTATTACCTGCCTACTGTATGCTTGGCACCATCCTTTCTAGGTGCTAGTAAGAAGCTCACAACTTGATTGCAGAGATAATTGTTACAGTTTATGTGCAAATAAGAGGTTAAACAAGTGTGAACTAAACACAATATGAGAATTTAGGCTGGGCATCATGGCTCGGTGCCTGTAATCCTAGCACTCTGGGACGCTGAGGCCGGAGGATTGTTTGAGCTCAGGAGTTCGAGACCAGCCTAAGCAAGAGCAAGACCCCATCTCTACAAAAAATAGAAAAATTAGCCAGATGTGGAGTTGTGCACCTATAGTCCCTGCTACTCGGGAGCCCAGAAGTTTGAGATTGCAATGAGCTGTGATGATGCCACTGTACTCTAGCCTAGGTGACAGAGCAGGACTCTGTCTTAAAAAAAAAAAAAAAAGAATTTAGAGGCATCTAGCTGATAGAGAATAGCCTCAAAAGATAAAATGGGTGAATAGAACACTTGCCCTAGGGCTTGAAGTAGGACTGGCTATGTAATTTGCGTGGCCCAATTCAAAATAAAAACGTAGGGCCCTTAGTTTAAAAAGTATTAGGAGTTTTAAGACAGCAACAGCAGAGGATTAAACGAGGCATGGGACCCTTGTAAGTGTGGGTCTGGAGCCACTGCACATGCCCACGGCGCTGGCCCTGCCCTGAAGGATGCGAGGACTCAGGGAGAGATTCTGCCGTTAGCAGACTGACCTTTCTTAGACTGTTGTTCATGCCATTCATATCTCTGCCTCTGTGTGCTTTCTCGTACTTTTCCTCTGAACCAAAACATTTTTACTTATGTTTTCAACCTATGCAAACCTTACCTATCCTTCAAATCCTAGCTCAGGTCTGAGCTTAGAGGGAACAAGATGGAATGGAAAGAGCCCAGACTTAGAGTTAGAAGAGCAAAGGTCAAGGTTGTCTTTCACCAGCTCTGGAACTGTGGGCAATTCTCTTAACTTCTCTGATACTCGGTGTGCTCACGTGCAAAACAGGGAAACTGATATTAAAAGTCTCTTCCATTAAAAGATGGAAGGATCAAAAGGTATCACAAATGCAAAAGAGCTTTGAAATAATAATTTTTTGTATTAATAAAGAGCTTTATAATTTTCTTGATAAAGCCTTCCCTAGCTTCTACGGGCCACAAATAGCACTTGCTGAGTGTCCAATATGTTGTGAAAACATACACACACGTGCAGATGAGCGTATGTCTGTCCCTGCCACCACCTCCTTCTATCTGGCATATATGAATTTGCTGTCTTATTCCCTCATTCAACTTCTTTAAGGTCATCAGGACTTCACTCTTTACCCCTTCTAATTCACCCGCCTCACTAAGTCAGCGTGGTCTTTCTAACTCATAGATACGGCTCCAGTCACTCTTGTTTTAAACCCCTGCATGGTTCCCCACTGCCTAGAGTAGAGTTTCCCAAACCCAATGGCACAAAATCATCAGTGTCTTTTGAGGTGTTAATGCGCATTTCGGGAAAAGAGGTGCAGAGTTGGAAAAGAAAAAATCATGTAGCCCTCTATTGGAGGTTTTCAATGCATATTTAAAAACCCTAAGAAATTCTGCAATAAACAAGTTAATTTTGTTTAAACCAGAATTTTCCATACTAATTTGCACATATTTACATATTATAGGATACTTGTGTTCTGCAGAAAAAACTTTGTCAAATGCTGTCCTGTAGGATGACAAACAATCAGCTTGGTTCACAAAACCTCTACAACCTATTCCCACCCTAGATTTCCAGTTCGTTTTCTGCCACTCATCTGTCCGTTTCTTCCCTAGTGATTTGCTCCTTGTCACTTAAGGCTCAGCTCACTAGCTCTGTAAAGTCTCTGACATTTTCAGTAACCACTTTGTCTCCTACTTTCAATGGTTAACTGCTTCTAGGGAACTTTGCATATAAAAATAATTGCTGATGTTTATTGAACACCTTCTTTGTGCCAGGTATTTAGTTCTTATTGTGGTATAGACAATCCCACAAGAGGATTAAAATAGTATCTACCTTACAGATAGAGAAACAAGCAGATTAAGAAACTCATGTCTTTTTCTGTCTTTTGAATGGTGCCTACCATCTACCTAGCTGCCTGAGCCAGAACCTCAGAAGACATTCTGAATATCTCCTCTACCCTATGTCTAGTCAGGTGCCAAGTCCTATAAATTCCAGCTCCCAACAACCCGAAAATCTGTCCACATCTATCCATTTACACTGACAGTAGGTTAGCTTGGACCATTATCATATCCCAGCAATGTTCCTGCAGTAGCTTCTGAGCAAATCTTCTGTTCTCCATGTTGCCCTGAGTATGATCATTTTGTAAAGTGCAGATCTGATCATGCCAATTGGCCTGCTTAAGGTCCTTCAGCATCTTCCTATAACTCTCAGGAAAAAAAAATCCAAGACACTTAGTACAACCTAACAGACCTTTAAGGACTGGCTACTCTCTGCTTCTCTGCTTGCATTTCGTATTAATCAGGAGCTCACAGTCGACACTGGATGCCTCAGAGAACCTGTTGAGATTTTCAGGCCTTGCAAAATATTCTTTTTGCCTCTGGACATTTGTGCATACTTTTTCTACTTCTTGAAATTCTCCTCCTCCTCCTCACTTTGCTAATTCACGAGCTTCCTAAACATAGGCCAAGGACAGTGCCCTTTCTCTGTGGCTCCATAGCATCTGGGCATCCTTTTCTCTTCTCCTGTGAAATCTTTGGGGCTGGGGCTGGGTCTTACTGTTGCATCTGTACCTAATATGGTGCCTGCAACAGAACTGGCATGGAATAATCATTTGCTGAATGCCCAAATGAATCAAAGAATGAATAAATGGATAAATGAAAGCAAAACTAAAAGGGTGGCTTGGGGTATTACAAGAGAAGGAATTTAGAGCTTTATCTCACACATATGCCTGCCTTTGTCTTCTATGTAAAAATACATTGTCCTTATTTAAATTCCCCAAAAGCACCATGCTTGCTGCAATTGCAGGGCCTTTGCATCTTCCTGAATGTTCCTTCCTCATTTACCCATTGTTAATGCCTCCTTAGCCTTCACATTTCAGATCAGTCAACCTTTCAGCAGGGAAGAATTCTCACTGATGCAGACCAAGTCAGTCCCTCTGCAGTACTGTTCTCAGAGCACCTAGTGTCTCCTTCGTTGCTTTCATTGCAGTATAGTTCTACATCTATGTCTATGAATGCTTATTTACTGATAAATTTAGTACTGTCCAGTAGACAGTAAGCTCCTGAGAGAATCGTGTCTGTTTTTAATTCACTATCAGATTCCCAGGGACTAAGGACAGTGCCTGACACACAAAATAAAAGTTTGTTAAATGGATGCATGAATTAAAAACTCAGTGTCTCAAAAGCAGTTTTTTGATTTGTTTCAGCACTGTGTACGTAGTAGGGCTCAATAGGTAATAGCTATTTGTTCAATGAAAGACCAGAACCGATCTTCTTTTCCCAGTTTATAAGCAGCTTTTAACTAGTACGCTTGAGGTAAAAAAATTCATTTCTACAAATTTAGCAACATTTGCATATTTTCATACCATTTTGTAATATGTTTATAGCTTCCTTTGAAATAAATGTCAAAAGAATCCCATCTGCCTGGCTCCTGGACTCCATCTCATTAGGCAAGTAGGGAGCTGCAAAGTCCATGCCCACCACAGGAAGGACAATAGCTCTAATTCATAGATTCCATAATGTGCACATAATTGGACGACATCAAAATCTGTCATGTCACAGATTAGTCAGTGATTCTTCAATAAGTAATTATTAAATGGCAAAACAACCAGTCCCAAGGAGTCATTACTGTTTGACAATTCACTGGGGCTAAATAATATTGACTAGGCGGTGGCCTGGCTCAGTTTGAGCTTAGACAAAAGCAGAGGGACTGAGAGAGACATTAAACAGAGCTGATGCTAAGGCTTTCGAGCTATACAATGTCCGGGGGGGGGAGTGCATTTTCCCCCCGTAATTTTACCAGGAAGGTAGGCAATGACGTAATAAAGCCTGTTGACCTCCATCAAATCAGCTACCATTAATGGGTGCTTACCAAGTGCCAGGTGTTGTGCTCATTTTTTAATGTACCCATTGTCTCTCTCTCTCACAGCAGTCTGCAAAGGAGGTATCATTAGTTACCACTGAGGCACCTGAGACTCAAAGACGTTAACTATCTTAG
>CM052447.1:22615967-22660160 GCA_028533085.1 Varecia variegata | reverse complement strand
TCAGGGCACCACGGCAAACTCGCAGGGGTGCTGTTAGAAATTTTAAATTTTTGAGAGAAACACTTGTGCCAGATACCATGCAAACTGTCAGCTCGAGGTAAATCACAGTTTCAGCATTAGATGCGCTAAGTGTCACCTCTTAGCGAAGCTTGGTTTTCAGCAGTTGCTGTGATGAGAACCAAGTATGATGCAGAAGTCAATGTGGAAGAGAAAATCCGATTCCAAGGTTTAAGAAATTGTGTAATACTCAACAGGCACACACATTCCTTTAGTAAGTACTGTGGTTACTTAAACATTAGATTATTGTTTTTTCACTCAATATGTATTTTTTCAAAAGGCTACTAAATTGTGTGAATATAAATATGTATTAGGTTGTTTGGAATTAATCATTTAATAAAGGAACTGTTAGATATTTCTTTGGCACAGGGCTCTGTGAAACAATTACTGAGACACTATGGGGTTTGTGAACAGAGAAAGTTTAGAAATCTCTGCCCTGTAAGTTTCATATCATCACCCTCATGTTGTAGTTGAAGAAGCCGGTAACCTAGAGTGCTGAGGAACTTCCCAGGGGCACAAACCAGTCAGACCTGGGATTCAATTCCAAGTTCCTCACATATAAAACCCATGTTTTTAACACTGGGTTTACTTTAAGATGTTTCAGCTCAACTCCTGGAGGCAGTCACCAAAGAGAAAGCAGATGGTCCATACAGATGCAATAGTGGGAGATTTCCCCTGGGGCTAAGAGAGGGCGATGGGAGGTCACAGAAAGTAGCAGGGTGAGTGACCCTGGCTGTTTCTGACCACCAGCTATTCCCACGATGGAAATTTACACTGAGGGATTAAGTGACTTACTCAGGGTCCCATGAGGAGCTCATCCATCCTTCCAGACCATGACATTCCCCCACATTAAAACCAGAGGTAAGAGGGGGTAACTTAGTAGGAAGTAGAGCAGTTCTTGAATTCAGTTTATTTGCTTCTGGATTTTTATTCCGATCTCAGTATATTTTAAGGAATGACAATGTGACCCTTTTCTTGTCCTGATGATCTGGGAGTATTTTCCTCACCATTATGCACATATTACTACCCTCTTAAGAGGTCAGTAAAGCCCTTCATTTCAAAATCTGATTTATTTGCATCCATAATCTTCCTGTTAGCTAGGCAATCTGCATAATTACCTGGCATGAAATGTTTTTACCCAGGCTTTCCAAAATATAGAAGCCTCCATAATAATGGAAGGCATTAAGTATCTTAAACAGGAACCCATTTGCAGATTAAATTTGCCAAGAGGTCAGCTTGCAGCTGCCACTGTGTTGCAAACCCCACGTGTCCTCTGTGTCACATCCTGTGACATATCTTGAGAAGAGTCAGGGTCTTTTCCAGTCTGCTGATTCTCTGTTTCAATTAGAATAGATTTAAGAGTCCCCAAGCGCTGGTTTCTAGGTGGCCTTGCACAATATTATTAATAATTCAATCATACCTGTGCTGATAACAGATTACATTTCTACCATCCCACAAAAAAAGCCCAAACAGATTAAAGGCTACCCCATGGCTAATTTCTTTAGCAGTTTCATATCTGATTGACATCCATTTACCTAATTGCAGCTAGAAGATTTAATTTTCATTTCATTGGCTTAAAATTAATGGGAAAAACCTGTTTACTTTTAAAATATTTGACTCATTCTTTCTCATCTCCTGAATAATGTTGAGATATTCCATTCCATGGGATGAATCCTATAATTTATCAGTTTCCATTCTCTGAATTCATTTCAGCTGAGTCTAGCTAGTTACCATTTGAAGTCTAATATGAAGTTTAATCTTTCATTGCAAATAATTTCATTTTTATGGTAGCTCAATAATGAGAAGGGCAGCAGGGTGTTCATTTGGAATTTCAGAAAATTTTAGAGATAGAAATAATTTAAAAGAGCTATACAGCCATGGATTCAAAAGCTAGTTTGATCATTTGTGAGCTGCAATGCCTAGAATAGGTTACTGAACCCAGATGTGAGACAAGTGGGGTGCCTCGAGTAAAAAATTCCAGGAGATGCTCCTTCTCAGTGTTGTACAAGTATAGAGTCAGCACTCAAACAACCCTAGTGAGTACATCTTTCCTTAAATTGTGTGCCCTAGGCTTCTAGCTTGCTTCACTCTAGTCCTGGCCCTGATCTCTGAGCATCGGTTGTGTCACCTGCAGAAGGGTGCCGATAATGGCAAGCTTCTTCATGGTGGTGCAGTGAGGATGAAATGAAATAAGCACTTAGCATATTCCCAGCACATGGTAAGCACTCAATAAATGCTCAATAATGTTACTATTAATAATACATTATATTGCATGATACAATTTGATCATGTTACCCCAAGACTTTCATTAGTTTCTTTTTTTTTAAAGAATAAAGTATATGAAATCATTAACATGTCTCTAAAGCCCAGCATAATCTGGCCTCTGTGTACCCCTCTGTCAATATTTTCTAACACTCTTCCTGAAAATCTCTGTTCTCCAATCAGTCTTCTCTCGGGTTCTTAAATGCATCATGCTCTATATCCCTCTGCCTACCACAGGGCCTTTGCATAGGCTGTTCCCAGTCTAAAATGCTTTTCTATCCCTTTTCACATAGTTAACTCTACTTCATCCTTCATATCATACTTCATTCATCATTTCCTTATGGCTTAGATCAGATCTGTCAGACAATTTCTTGACTTTTCAAATAAGTCACAGTTGGTAATTAACGCATTTATTAATATTTATCTGATTATTTGATTACTTTCTCTCTATCCCACTAGACATTAAGTTTCAAGAGGGCAATGACCCTTTCTGTGTTGATTGGCAATTTATCCTCATCAGAGTAGCATGTAATCAGTGGGTTCACAATAACTAATTGTTTAATGAGTGATATAAAAATAATATTGCCACTGTTCTATCCTTGATAGGGCTACCCTTGCCAGGGACAGGGTAGGCACTACTTCACATGGGAAACCATTGCCTTTTGTATTAACAGTTCTTACTGCTTGTTTTTTCTCATAGTGAGCCTAAATGTCTCTTCCCTCTACATGGTCACAATAAGGTCCTATTTTCTTCCATGTACAGCCACCTTCTTTGCATATTTATTAGTGCACAAATATTTGTTGACTGCCCAGGATGGATAGCACACTAAGCCTGGTGGGGTATAGACAACGAATAAAGGTATGCTTCCTGTACTTAGGGTTCTTTCAGCATATTGGAGGGTGAGTCATACAACCAAACCTCTGATTTAAGAAAGTGTGTGTTTTAAGAGAGGTACAAGTTACCCTAAGGAGAGTGATCCTATCATTTGAGGAATCAGTGGCCACATCCTGAGTGAGGGGACTTTGTGAACTAACACCTGAAGAATGAGTTAGGAGTTATACACATGAAAAGTGGAGGGGAGAGAATAGAGGGGGGTATTGAGGCATTCTGTACATTTGCAAAGAGTTGGCATAGTCCACAATCTCTTTTGTTCTTTCAACTGTTCATTTGTTCATTCATTCACTTATTCATTCACAACAAGCACTTAATAAGTCCTTCCAATGTGCCAAGTACCTTGGCATGGAAATATTATAAGAAAAAAGACAGACAAGTCTCATGCTCTTCTGGGGATTATGTACAGGTATGTTCAAACCTGTCTATATCCAAGAAACTCTCACCTAACATGCAGAAAATGTTGCTAAAGATACCACGTGTTCATCCCTATAGGCAGATACCTGCCCAGTGCTTCATTTCAGGGCATCCTTGGGATGCAGATGTCCCGTGGAGGCCCTGTCTGCTCATGAAGGTAAGATGTTCTGACGGCAAGATTGAGTTTATATTTGGCTGAAAGAGTCTGTGTGCTGTGGTTTCAGAAGCACAGAGACAGTCAAGTGCTTAAAACAAAAACAATGCTAAATAGATGTTTGTTCCTGTTCTCATTACTATTCTTACCTACTCAGGATGGCGGGAGAAGACAGAGGGAAAAGACTGGTGATTTGGAAGAGGCAGTCTTCATAGGGAACTACCCTGTGTCTGAGAAAGACAGGAGGAATCCGTGGGGCTTACCTTCTCCCAGTAGACTAACAATTTTAGCCCAAACCTCCAAACTAGCCCTACGCTCAAGGCAGAAACATTCAAGGAATTTCTCTGCTTAGTAAAAATGGAAAAAAAATTAAAGGCCAATATATACGTCTAGGAAAGACTGAAATACTTTTTGCATTCTAGGCCTCTATTTTTTGATTTCGTTGTTTTCGATTTCTTTTTTTCTGAATCTATCACGTTAAAACAACTTGCTCAGCCTCCTGATCTCCCACTTACCCTTACCTGATTACCCCCCAAGGATGGTCCTTCATTTGTATGTTCATTTCTCTTTTGAAAAGGTGAAATTCAGTTGAGACATGAAGAATTTGGGGCACTTGACCATACTTAAATAAATACAATAAATATACTTCAGGTACCACTCAGTAATTCAAGTTCAAGGGCTACAAGCTAAAGTCTTGAGTCCTTTGTAATGAATTAAACTGTAAGGAGAGATCCTTAAAAGCGATGGAACTATTTAGTCTCCATTTGCCTCCTGTGTTCTACTGAAATGGACCTGGGTCAGTGTTTTCCACCGTCTGCTCATGTGGTCTTTGGTAGGATTTTTAGTCGGGCCAACCCAACTCCAAATCTATAAGGTTCTAAAGAATCAGCAGAGAAAATGACACAGGGTGGAGAGCAGGTGGCTTGGAGAGGCAATATTAACTATGTATATATGAAATCACAACAGGTATAAATATTTAATTTCCCATGTTTGAAAGAGAAAAGAGGGTTTCTGTGAAAGTGGACTTTAATTCATATGTAAATTAATTATAATTCATGACATTCCTTGCACAAATCATTATTTCAGAAAACGATGCAATGATTTAAAACCAATATTGACATTTTGAATGTTACAATACTTTTAAAGATTTATTGCAGTATATTTTCTCCTCCCCCTAAAGAAGACCTTCTATCTTGAGCGAGATGAAATGCAAAATAGAGGCCACATGGTTTCTGTTTGTCAAGGTCGTGTAACTGGGGCTCAGCAGTGGTTAGGGTGGTAGCAATTTACACATCTGTCCCCCTGGACCACATGCCAGCACCTCATTACAACCTATGTAGAGGTCATCTCCAAAAGTTAATGTTCTGTATGTTTTCCTGGGCAACCTGTCTGCTCTCTGGTGATCTTTAACTTTAGTATGTATCTACAACTATCTCCCAATTTGATCTCCTGGCATAATCAGCTAAAAAAAGTACTTAAAATCTGGGAATCGATTAGGTATCCATACTGTGTAAAGAAAGCTGTTGCCACATTAGCCTTAATTTAAGGACAAACCATCAGTAGATGGGGACACTGGCAAAGAATAAAAGTTGTGTACTGATGAATAAATACAGGATTGGGTTTTATGAACAAAGCCATTTCCTTTGGCCACATGATGATGCAGAAAGCAAATTTGGTAGCCCAAATGGGAGCTCCAAAGAGACCTAGTAGGAGTTGACACATCTTGTGTTGTACAGTTCGGGGTCTGGGTATGTAAAGTCCTTCTCTAGCTCAAAAGTATCTCCCTAACCAGTCCTCTGCTCTCAGCATTAGAACCAGCAGTGGCTTCCAGGAAGGCCATTCTCATAAAGATGTTCCAGTTAAAATACACCGTTATAGAATTAAAAATCAAGGTATAATTTCCCTCTTTTCTTCTATCTTCTACATCTATTTTATTAATAATGGCAAATCCTATGGTTCTATGTACTACGTCACTCTCCAACATGTCCTCCTCCATCTTCACTACCACCAGTCTGGTACACACCACCATCGTCTTCCATCTGGGCTTTGCAACAGCTTTCTCGCAGGTTTTCCTGCTTTCATTTTTGCCCCGTGAAATCTACTATACTTTTCCAAGTAGCCAGAGAAATACATTTTTAGAAAATGTGAATTAGATCACGCTGTTCTTCTGCTTAAAAATCCTCCAAAGTCTTCCCCTTGCACTTAGAATAAAATCCAAATTGCTCACCCTGGCATTCAACTCAAAATGTTCTTCCCACAGCCCTTTGCATGCCTAGCTCTCTCTCATTCATACATCATCTTTCCCTCCCACCCGATCCATCTAAAGAAGTCATCCTTCCTACACACACACACACACACACACACACACAAACACACACACACACACACACACACTATACCTATCCTTCCTCCCACTACTATGTCTTCAAAACAAGTTCCACCATGTGAAATTTCAGCACTCCAGGCATTAGATGAAGATGCTGTTCCTTTACCCTGAGTTTAGCTGCCATGTTCAGGTACAGACTTAGAAAGAAATAAGCTCTAATCCCACTATACTTTTCCTTAATAACTGACTCACAAATTCACTGCCCTTTCTTCCTTTCCAGACACCATTCTACCATTCTATTTGGTCCATTTATTATGTTATATTCTAAGCCACTATAGCAAAAATCACTGTTTTTGGCATCCTTTCTTTTTCTCAAATTCTTGTGCTTGTCTTCTCCTTGCCAATATTTAAAAATCATCACCAAAAACAAAGAAGACCTTTTCAACACTATTACTATATCTTTCTTTTCTCATCCCTTATTACAATGAAAGTCTTTTTAAAAAAAACCTAACTGCCTCACTACTCTGAATGCTTTTCATCCTCCAGGGATGGTGAAGAAGTCTTGCTTTTAGAAACTAGACTGGTAAGACTCATAACTTTCACTTTGGGGCCAATTATGTTTCCCATTAAACTGAAAGCTCCTTGAAGACAATGCATCTCTAAAGGAAATCAATAACTTTATTCACTTTGAAGTGGTTTGTAGAGCATCGGACTCATCATTGGTACTTAAAATATCTGTTATCAAACACTACATTATCCACAACAAAAAGATGCAAAGGGTTAACATTTTTAAAAGGCATTTGAGTTTTTGAGTTATTCAAGTTCTTTCCAACCCAGAAGAATATAAGAGGAAATTCTAACCAGATGTTGCCTCCTTTTTTTTTGATTACTCAAAGAACGTTCTATCTCTTTTGAGGGCACAGTAGGTCTTATCATATATCTGATCAAATGATTCAAGTATGTATGCTGGGCGAAGAATGGCAGAGAGATACAAAGCAAGTGATTTCCCTTCCTTCTTACCTGTCCTGGTTGCTGGTTGTACTCCCACAGCCAGACCCAATATCTGACATGTGAGTGGCGTCCAAGATGTATGAAGGAGATGAATGAATTCATGTAGCTAATGCATGACAGAGCCAGTATTCTATTCATAAGCCAGCTTTGTCTGATTAAAAGCCCATGTCCCACAGCCAAATGCATTGACTTCTTTCATTCATCTGAGTAACTGTGGTGGAGTTTTCTGGTGCCACTCTTTAATCCTTACTATATAGTCTCCTGGACTATTGTTATCTGTGTGTGTGTTTTTTTCCACCAGGTGCCTGCCTCCGCTCTGGGTTATTCCTTGTACAGCATGGTATAGGAGCTTCAGGCCAAAAAAAAAAAAAAAAAAAGAGTCCTGCTCAATGGTGTCTATCAATTATTGTATGCAATTAAGAAATTCATTTTATAGATAAGGATCTTCATTTATAAGAGAAGTTCAAAGTCATGTCCAAGGATGATTGATGGTAAAGTAGGTTCCTGAACCTAATTGACTTGGTCCCTTCACATTCTTTTATGAACAAGGTGGGTTTCGAATAAATAAATCATCTATCTCCTGGCTCCCAATCAATACTCTACTACCACAATGGCTGCCAAAGTCAACCCTTTCAATTCTTTAGACCATTCTTATTTTATAATCTAGATGTAGCAAGATCTGAGGTGAAGAAAAATGAGTAGTCTAATGAACTTACAAATGATAAGTTTTCTTTTCCTCACCTTTTACTGAGTCCTGCTGTTGTATTTGCTACCCACGAATGTGAAGTATTTATTTAATGGTGAAGTGCCAAGCAATCTGACATCTCCCCCCCATTTAAAACAAAGGCATCTCAAACACAGACAGATACACGTCTCGTTTTGCAACCTACCTTTGCTTTCCAGTGGTGCTGTCTCAAACTTTGTGCATTACAATGCCCCCTCCCACCCCCGCCACTGGCTTTCCTTGAAAACGTATAATCTGGTCCACCTGCGTTTTTGTATGTTTAGGCTCCAGCAAAGAATCCATTATGAAAATGACAGAACTGCCAGAGAGAATTATGACTTCACTGCTTAACAAGCTGTGAATTCACTGAGGAGGTAGCAAGGCGGAAGAGCAGAAAAATAGGAGGAGGAATATACACGAAGGACAACTTGCCCTGGGCTTTGCACCCTCCCTCTGTAAGTTGTTGAGAACGGTTTTACCGGCCTTCCAGAATTCACGTGTTTGCTCCATAACAAACTACCTCATGTCTCTTTCCATAGTACAGAGTAGGATTTTTGCCTTTTTATTGAAGATGGTAACACTAAGAGTGATGATGATGATGATGATGATGAAAGCACCTACCACTTATGGAGAAGTGACTAAGTGCTAGCACTAGTAGTACCTAACACAAGTACCTGCTAAGCCTTCGTATATATTCCATTATTTAATCCTCACAACTCCTCTATATGATGCTCCCATTTAAATCCTTTAAAGACTTCCCATTGCCTTTAGGATAAAGTACAAATGTCTTAGCTTGTTCATGAGACCCTCCAAGACTCCTTGAGCCTTCGCCTCTCTCTCAACCTCATCTTATACCACTCTGCCCCTTTCTGGAATGGTCTGGTCTCATCTACATGCAAACACTTTTTGTTCTTCCTGTGTTTTGTGATTTATCTTGCCTATAGGCCTTTAAGCAAGTTCTCTTGTAACCACATTTCTTCTGCTGTTCACCTGGCTAACTCACATTTCCCTTTAAAAGCTTAATATGTTTTTCTTAGCAAGGCCGTTTCCAATTCCCTAAACTAGTTAAGCCTCCCCTGTTGCTTGCTTTCGTAGTTCACTCTGTTTCCTCTTTTGAAACTCAGCACTTGAAATAACTATTTAAATATGCACCTTTCCTGCTAGATTTAACCTCTGCAAAGGGTAGCACCATGTCTTCTAATTCTCAGTTATTTCACTATCCTCTAGCTGAATGCCTGACACAGGACTAGACCCTGAATAAATGAATGGAAATCAATTATATGCAAAGTCTGTATGTGAGTGTTTCCATTTCTTAGATGTCAAAACAGGTTAAGGAGGGGGGCAGTTTAAATAACTTGTCCACAGATACACAGTTAGCAAATAAGGAAGCCAAGTTTTGAGTCCAAGACTGATTTCCAAATCCAATTTTACAATCACGTCACAGCATTGCCTTCTCAAAATTTCCTCTGGCCATCACAGGAAAAATAAAGACAATTACTATAGAATGTTTATTTTAGAGAAAAATTGAGTAGGAAAAGCTGGCAAGATTCAGGCAGGTGATCTTTCTCCCGTCTGATTTCTGAGTTACATGAAAGAAGTTGGGTGATTTTCTATCTTTCTTCACCCTGGGTGGAATGGTGTACCTCCCTAAAACATGGCTGCTGCCTCTCAGCTAGAGGTGGTAGTGGGTAATGGGCAACCTACAGCTACAACCTTTAGTCCTTCCCACAGATCTGTAGGGAAAAAGAGAAAGTGAGCTTCCCACATTCTGAGAAAGGTTGCCCAGGCAACCAAGACAGAGCCAGAGCAACAGACCACCCAGCTGAGACATGCCGCAGCATCTGCACGTCCTCCCATACCAGTGCCCCCTTCTGTGTGATGACAGCCAACAGTGTCCCTACACCCTTCTAATGGGGTGTCACCAAAAGACTCACCTGTCCCAACTGGATACAGTTTGCAAAGACAGTTCCACGGACAGACAAAATAATAGTTCCAGATTCTTGCTATATGGTCGAGTGATAAACCCAATGTTTAATCTGTAGACTATGCCAGAATAGCAATTCTACAGGTGAAAAGCTCAGGTGTTCCAATTTTGTGGCTTATAAGAAGAAAACAAGTTGGCCATCAAATTAAACATTTATTTAAAAAAATTAAGTTAGACCAGTTTATCTATAATGGCAGCCCCTCACACAGCTCTGCCTCTTAACGGCTGTGCAGTTTTTGATAAGTTACTTAACATGTTAATCATCAATTCGTTCATCTATAAGTGATTCCCAAAGAGATTTTTTTGTGTGTGAGAAGTGAGAAAATGCACGTAAACTGCATCATGTGTGGTGCATAATCAGTGCTTAAATGAAGGTTATCGCAATTATTAGGGATTATTAATATTTGGGTTTCTGAAAAGGTGGCTGGACAGAAAAGTTGGCAGTCTCTTCTTTTGAGTCTATCTGCTAGTTTATGTTTAGTGGCAAAAGCAAGCTGGCACCATATTGGCTCCGGTAATAACCAGCGACGTGAGCTCTAAACCCCTCCTGGCACAGGCTGTCCTCACCGAGCACTATAAAGCGTTACCAGGCCTAATAGAGTGGGAAGCACACAGTGGGCGCTCAAGCAACGCTTGTTGAAGCTGTCAACAATGGGATGCGCCGGCAGTTTAAAGCACCATAGGCATCTGGGTCTTTAAAGGAAATTGTACTGTCCTAAGAGTCATTAAATGAGTTCTTCAGGGAGGACAGTAACGACGCACCACCTGATCGCTTTGTTCAGAAGTACTTTCCGACTGAGTTACCCCACGAGAGATGCTGTTCTTTGCTACAGAACCACATGACCGCCAGTCCCTACTAGAAAACGGCTTTTCATGATGGCTCGCCAGGGTGTGTGCACGTGGAAGAAAGAGGCTGGCCACAGGGGAGAGAGCCCCAAAGCAGGATGAAGCTTTCACCAACCTGCTCCCTGCCTGCAGCACACTGTGGTGTCCTATTGTGCTGTGTGTGTGTGTGTGTGTGTGTGTGTGTGTGTTGTGGGGAGTGAGTGGGTACCTCTGCAGTACCCATCCCCCTTTGAAAAACAAGTACTAATCTCAATTCTATGGGAAAATTATTCTTCAGGCATAACTTAATTCTCTGGAAGGATTTTTATCCTTTGACTATCAAAACCTTTTTCAAGAGAATTAAAATGGAAAATGTGTAAATGAGTACTTCTCTAAATTAAACTGTTTCTGGCTGAGCAGACCAAATGAGCCTATTCTAGGGTGCACAGTACCCTGTGTTGGCTCTGGTCTTTGTTCTTGAGTAAAAAAATTTCAGAGGGGAAAAGCATTCTAGAATAAATAACCTCCAAATGCTAATTTTGCAAAACTAATACGAGTGACTCATTAATATTTGTAAATCATCCAGACTTTGCTGCTTTGAAAAACAAACCCCATGAAGTGCCAATTAATAAAAGATATCATGTCTTATTAACGTTCATATAGTAATTACCAAAATCACAAATCCATCTGCAAAGTAGTCAGCAAACAAGACAAATGACTGTGCTCAGTTAAATAGATTATCAAATGCCTTTGGGAGTACAACCTAATAGCCCCAACTAAACCATGAATCAAACAGCCACTCCTTCTGCCACATGGACAGGCAACAACAATTCCATCTCCCATGTGCAGCAAGACAGAGCAGTGGGGACATCGGGCAACTCGCCCTCTCTGGAGAACACGCTCTTGTGCAAGTGTCAATGACGCCCATGTACCTTTCTCTTACAACCTTTGTACTGACACCTAAGATGTGGTTTCTTAAAAAGACACAAGGGAAAAGACCCAAAAGATGTCAGCTAAAGCTAGATATAATGCCATTAGCTTCTGCATGTAAAATGCATATTGGTGACAATTCTCAGTTCCCAACACAGAGAAGAAATTTTATCTTCCTGTGAACTTCTGTGTTCACCCAGTTCATCTCTACTTTTCTTCTAACACTTCCTTACCTGTACGCATTTCACATCTCCCCTAGACAGGCATCTTAAGAACAGAGACCATACCACATCTTACCAGTCTTCCAAGTATAACAACCACAACTGACAATAATAATAATAATTGTGATTAAGATGCCTACCATTTCTTATGACTGTAAGTGTGCTAGTCACTTGGATGAGTGATTTAACTTTTAATTCTTTAATTTTTGTCATTTAATATTCACAACAGCTGCTTGAGGTAGGTAATCCTCACTTTACACATGGGGCAATTAAGGCTTTGAGAAGCTGAGTGACAGAGCTGGGACTCATTCCCAGATCTGAAAGATTCCAAAGTCCGTGCTCTGAAACACTATGCTAAACTGTACTTATCCCATAGAGTGCCTAGGCCAGGGGCAAGTAAATAGTAGACGCTGAGAAATGTTGGTAGACTGAATGATTATCTTAACACCAATTCATTTCTGCATTCCCTTGGTCCTTCAGGTTAAACCTTCGCAGTTTCTGCTTTCCTGGGTATTTTTCCCAGGTGTGCATGATGTTACGGATTCTTTTTAGTACTGGGTATCCTAAAATGTCAATAAAAGCTCCCCTTACCTTTTTTATATCAGAAAATAAACACCTCTCCAGGACTCTACCTCCTAGTTCAGTGGCTGTCAGGCTGATAGTCACAACTGGGCACATGCGATGGCTTTTCATTTGCATTGGTGTTACTCACATGTTGGACTGTAAGTGAGACAGCAGGAGGTGGCCGACTGCACCTCCTCCCACCTCTCTTCAACATCCTGGGCTCTACGGTCACATGGGGTGGGGAGCTCCTGGCCTGGTGGCCACTGACTTCACAATAGTCCATGTTTCCTATTGGTGGGGTAGTGGGCTTTTGCTAGTTTAACCCTCTCAGTACACAATATTCTCCCTCCATCCTGGCGACAGTACCTCTCCTGTGCAGCCCACGTGCTTGGAGGAAGCACACCCCTTACCAGCTCTAGAGTAGAGCCTTGGTTGCTTTAAGCCAATCAGCACATCCCATTGGCGTTGCTGCAGTGATTAGCTCAGATCAGAGGACTCAGTTCAGACCAAGGAGAAACAAGGAGATGTTTGCTGGTGCTTCTGGGAAAAAATGCTTCCTGGCTCAGAAAGCTACCAGGAAAGAGATTCTCTCTCCTTGCTAAATATCCTTGTAGAATAAGGAAGATTTAGAAAGTGCTGGAAATCATTTTGGATCTATGAATGAATCCAGCTTTAGGATTAAGCAAGTTGCCATAGAGAAAACCAAGAAGAAAAATGGAAAGAAATTGCTTTCGACGACATAGCTGAGCCATATATTCAGGCCTTGCTCTGAAGCTTGGACTGTTTCCAGATATTTTGGCTACATGAGAGTCTAAATTTCCTTTTTCGATTAAGCCAGTTTTGAGCCAGATTTTCTCTGACGTGAAACCTAAAGATTCGTAATATACATAGGTGACAACTTTGATTGTTTCATACTCATCCTCGTATTCTTTTTTTTTTTTTCCAGAAAGGCAAGTATGACAGAGGACCAGAGGGGACCACGTAACAGCTCATCACAAACCTCAAGCATTCAAAATCTACCTGTCAAAATCTGAGTAGAATTGGCTTGCATGATTTAGGGCTAAGATCTTACAGGGTGTCCTGAAGTGGGTTTGACACTGGTGAACTGTGTTCCAGTCGCTTCTCTCTATGATAGTCACAAAGCCTAATTATGAAGACGCGATGAGATCACTGCAGGATCGGATCACAAAGTAATGGCCCTCCTAACAAACAGATAAGCTTATCCCAGCACAATCTCACACGGACCCTTCTTGGGTTTCACATAGATTAAACATTTTCAAAGCAATTAATAAATATCAGCTGCTTAGAGAATGATATTCTTCCCTGAGACCTCCACGGTGCCTTTGCTCACAAGAACAACTGCCCTTGAAAACCACAAAGTCAGCACAAATAAGGGAATTATGGGTTTTAATGCAAAACAATCTGCAGCAAAGTGTAGTTGCAGCTGCCTCATGTTGATGTGACAACTTGGATCTGAGCTCTTGGACTTGTAGTTGGACTTGAGCAGCATTGTTTGTGCGACAATCTCAGCTGCTTAATCACAAGCATCCTCATCATTTTGTCCAATGGGCTGCAGTAGACATCCGCTGTAATCAACTGACCAGGTTTCATGAAGCTGTTGTGGGTAATACCAGTGCTGGGCCACCAAACAGACACCATTAGCTTTTTTTGATGAATATTTGGTTTTGAACTGTGTTTCGGCACTTCATCTTTATCCAAGCATTGTGCTGAATGCTTGCGATTGTCAAAAAGAATCCATTTTTTATCACATGTAACGATACGGTATAGAAATGGTTCACCTTTATGTCGTGACAGCAAAGGAAGGCAAGCTTCGAGACTATTTCTCATCTGTCGCTCATTTAATTCACGTGGAACCCATTTATCCAGCTTCTTTACTTTGCTGATTTGTTTCAAATGGTCCAGTATTGTTGGAATACTGGACTAACATCAAACCTTGATGCTAATTCATGCTTAAGTTGAGATGGATTCACTTCCACTACAGCTTTCAGCTCATCATTACCCACGTGGCTCATTTTCAAGATTAAAATCACCAGAATGGAACTTCTCAAGCCATCGCTATACTGTGCATTCATTAGCCACATCCTTCCCAAACACTGGGAAGGTTGAGATTTTGAGCTGTCTGCGCTGCATTGGTTCCATGACAGAACTCATATTTAAAAATAACACGAATTTTTGACTTATCCATGGTTTCACAAAAATTGCTCTAAAAGAATAATTTGAAAGGTAATCACAAGCCAAAATGTGCGTTTGAAAGAATGAGGATGTACCTTCACAATAAAAATAAAACAAGAAGTGTCAGAGTGAAATGTCAGAGATATCAACTGTCAAACTTAGTACTTAAGGCAATCAGACATCTCATACGTAACGACCTAACAGTTATTGTACTCTTCACCCACAGATTTTTCACTTGGTACTTTAATAATTTCTATATCCTTATTAAGAATCTCTATTTGTTGATCTATTGTTATCCCACTTTCCTTGAATTCTTTAAACATGGTTTGCTTATTTCTCTGAGAGTATTTATGATAGCTGCTTTGAAGCCTTGGTCTGCTAATATCTGATAATACTCAGAGAACAGTTTCTATTAACTGTTTTTTTTGCCTTAAGTATGGGTCACATTTTCTTGTTTGTTTTCTCAAAAATGGGACATTTTAGATAATATATTGCAGCTACTCTGAATTCTGATATTTTTTTCCCTTGATGGTAGTTGTTGCTGGCACTTTGTTTGTAACTTGCCTGGCCTAAATCTGTGAAATCTGTTTCCCCTGTGGCTACTAATGCCTCTGCTAGTTTATATATATATATATATATTTTTTTTTTTTTTTCAAATTTGACTTGCTCAAAGTTGCTCCTGTGTCTATATAGCTTAGTGGTCAGCTCATGATTGTATATCAGCTGTGTTTAAATACCTCAAACCACTAAGATTTCCATCCTTTGTTGTTTTCCATCTGTTCATGGGTAGAGGCACACGTTCAAAGTTCAGGCTGTTTTCAATCTTCCATGAGTTTTAGTTTATGATTTTGAGTCTCCTATGCACGTGCACCCAGACTTGGGATTAACCAGAAGCTTATGAGGTATATGAAGGACTTGTGCCCTCTCCAGTCTCCCCTATATGTGTGCACGGCCTCTGCCAGCAATATGCTGCCCCTGACCACAACTGCAACCTCAGGCTGGTGGAGCCAACTCACTCACTTCCAAGGTAATCATTTCTACTGACAACTTTGCTGGGTGTGAGCATTGTCTACCGCTTCCTATTGGGTGAGCACCTTGCGCATCTGCAGAGAAGCTGGTGGCCATCATGGCGTGCTCTACCGTGGCACAACCTACAAGGGCTGAAGTGGATGAGAGAAGCTCCATGCCAGAATCTCAGATTCCCACTGTGCCTGTGTGAAGTCCAGTGGTTTTTAAAACACAGATACTTCTCAGATTGTTGTATGTCTTTGGTTGATTTCCAGAGCATGAAATGGTTGTAGCTGTCGATTTCTTCCAGCTTTATAGTTGTGTTTTGGGGAGAGGATTTTAGCCATAGCTAAAAGTCCCATCCTGTGTTTTGAGTTTTGACTTTTCTCATTATTTCCCTTCTTCCTTCAACACTCCGCTTTCACTTAAGTCTAACCTACACTAACAGCTCAAGAGCAATAATATCTTTCTTAGCACATGTAAGATAACTTTGGCAGCAAATTTTATGCTACTATACAATCACTATACACCACACAAATTGACTTGCAATAAGTTGAAAACATTCAGTGAACTCTAAACACCACTTGCTGTCTACACTTAGGCTTGTGGCCTTTTCTCAGGTGAGAAATGGCAAATTCCTGCTGCTGCCTACATGCCGTCACTCAGAGCTCCACGGCCATAGCAGGCATCACCAACAGATGATGACTTTCTTTCCCACTGAGCCCAGACATAGTCTCAGAATCCTCCTCAGACGGAACTCTAGACAGTCAACATGGTTTAGACATGAGACCTCTTAGACATACCTTCTTCAAGTCCCCAAAGCTGAAATTGATCATTTTTCACACTATCCACTCTGCTTCCACCTACCAATCAAGGCGTGGGGTTGGTTTCCTAAGGAAACCTCAGGCTCAGCTCAGGCAGTTTTCCCTCCAAACTTCTGCACTTATTCCCTTGGCAACTTAATCCATTCTCATGATTTAAATCTCATATACCTTTTGGTCCTTTCCAGATTTATATTTTTAGACCAGACCTCTTCCCCAAACTCCAACTCTCTACATACCATCTCCACTTGGAAATCTTAAAGACAATGCCATGCCACCATGCCTAACACTGAACTGGTTTGCCTCCTAGAATCTCTTCCATCCACAGGCTTCCTCCATCTTGATTGATATTAAATTTATCCTCTTGGATGCACAAACAAAAAAACTTGGAGTCATTCTTGATTCTTCTCATTCTCTCTCATGCCATTAGGAAATCCTGCCAGTTCTACTTTCAAACTGCATCAGAGACCTGAGCCTTCTTAGCACCATCACCGCTACCGTCCTAGTCTGAACCACAACCTAGTTCACACATTATTGCAGCTGGTTTCATTACTAACTTTGACCTTTTGTATTCTATACTCAACATGGTATCCAAGGTGCCCCTCGATCCCTGGTATACTATACTCAACATAGTGGCCAGAGGGGTCCTTTTGATCCTTCTGAAGAAGTGACTGTGTCACTTCTCCTGGTCAAAACATTCCAGCGGCTTCCCACTTCCCTTAGGGTAAAAGTCAAAGCCTTCTCAATGACTTACAAGACTCTCTGTGGTCTGTCCTGCCACCCCTTCGATGCACCCCTCTTTCACTACACAGCCTCTTACTCCTTTCCAGCCATGCTAGCCTCCTTGATGCTTCTGGAAAACACAACGCCGGCTTTTTAGAGCCCTTGCACTGGCAGTTTCCTGAAATGCTCTTCCTTCAGATATCCATGTGGCTAATTCTCTCACCTTCTTCAAATCAAATGCCACCTTCCCAATGAAACCCACCTAACCACCCTATTTACGATTGCAAGCCTATCGTTCCCCTCTGTGTTCCCTCACTGCCCCCATCTTACTCTTCCACATCGCTCTCACTCAGCCCCACATTTTCTGTTATTTACAGGGCAGATCATGTCACCTTCTACTATGTGATTTAACTATTTATTATCCTCACTGGGGTGGGGACTTTTGTTCACTGATACATCATTTCACAGTTTCTAGAAAAGTACCTGGCACATAATAGGCATTCAAAAAACTTTTGTTGAATAAACAAATCCATGGTGAATCTATGGTTCTGGTATAGTTGGGTATTTTTGAAGACATGGATAGAATGTGAGAACTTCAGGAGAAGCATAGTTCAAAGAAATGTCAAGAGACTTTCCATGAAGATGAAGAATCCGTGGTTAAAAAGAAAAAAAAAAGAAAAATTGGGAAATGATGAATATTATATCCTTATCTTAGTGAGGTACATTGCATATTAAAAGTTCTGAGAAGTCCTGCAGGCAAGAGATGAGCTTAACTTTATTATTTTTAAATTCTGACCCAAAGTCAAACTTACAAGTAACATGCACAGCAGTCGTGAGTGTGGACTCTGGAAATGGATTACCCGGGTTTATCTCCTGGTTTTGCCATTTACAAGAGTTACTTTATGTCTCTAAGCCTTAGTCTTTTTATCTGTAAAATAGGGATAGTATCTATATCATATGTTTGGGGTTAGGACTAATAAGATAATAAAAGTAAACACTGTGTAATACATGATAAGCACTCCTGCAATTTTTAAAGTTAAACAACTATTTGAATGCCTGTGATATACCAGGTATTATCCTAGATTCTGGCTACACAGAATAGAAATTGGTCCCTGGCCTCATAGCATTTAGTTCTATAGACAGGAGACAGATCAGAAACACATAAACCAATAGATGAATATTTTTTGATAGTGACACTATTATGAAGAAGATAAATCAGGGTTATGGGACAGAAAGAGGGGAATGGAGGGCTGCTTTCAATTGAGTAGACCAGAAGCATTTTCAGAGGAGAGGATACTTGCACTGAGAGCTCATCAGTGAGCAGCCAGCCAAGCTAAGATCTTTCTGGAACAACAGCAGGACAACAACCAGAAGGATCAAGGACAGAGGTGTGACGGGGGAAATAAGCTTGGCTTGTTCAGGATTAGATGAAAAGTTCATGTGGCTGGCCATGGGGAGTACAAGACAGAGGTAGCATTTATAGCTTCAAATAACACCAGCACCTCTGAGCCTTTATTTATGGGCTGACCCCTCAATTTAATCATTCTTTTTTGGGGGGAAGGAGGGTGGCTCGAGAGGGATTCTGACAGTGGGTCAGTGGTCTTGAGGGGAAAAGAGATGCAATCATCACGGTTCTGGGATTCAGAGACAATTGGCCAGCCTGTTTTGACTAGGTTTTCCAAGATGAGGTGGGGATCTTTGCTCTCCACTACCCACAGAAAGGGCAGTAGGGTTAGATGGATATGAATATCAACTTCGAGGATGGGGGATATGAATTAAAAATGAAGAAGAAAAGGCCTATGCCTGGATCTCATTGACACTCTGGTCTTCCCTGACCCCTAATGTTCTCGTTCTTATGGAAGTCTATGCTCATTTCTCTTAGTTTCCATGTTAATCTAAAAATTCTCTTTATGTGTTCTCTCCCCACCATCTTCTTTTTGGAGGACAGAGACCACCAATCTCTTGGGTATAACTAAACATTCAGGAAATAACACATGCTATTACTTTTAATTTGTGAAAGTTTAATTGCTCGCCCTACCATGATCAAGACCTTTTGCAGACATAAAACGCTCTCCACGTGCCCAGTGAATATAAATTCTCATCAGTGTTCATTTGACCTTGCCAAACTAGCCTGAAAATTGTGTTCAGTGTTGTGCCAGGGATGATTTTTTCTAGTGTTCTTCTCAATGACTATAGTTGAAAGGAGGAGAAAGTGATATCTCTGTAACCCAAACCAGAGGCTGCTGCAATGATACACTGGCAAGTGACAATGTGATGAAAATGTTTTATGTGCACATGCTTTTGTTTCCTATCTTACTGTTTCTGATTGCAGATTCAACCTGTTCCTTATTCTTCTGCCACACAATGGCAAATGGAGGTAAGAGGATTGCTGACCTCCCAGCAGCTCTGAGACAAAATTTCTTAAGAATGCTTGCTCACAACAGACCTCCCTGGAACTGTCCAGAAATAGCATCCTCTTTCAACAATCTCTCCTTTCTAAATGAGTAGTGCTTTCTTGACTAATCTAAGCCCAGTCAAGGGTACCCTATGGCACCAGTTCAAAGATCTGGGTGTTGCTTGTTTGCTCACAGAGATTTACTCAGATGTCATCTTCCTTCTTACAGTGTTGGCTTTGGAGGCATTTCATTATTTCTAGAAACTCTAGCGGAGGGTAAACAAGAGGCATTGAAAAACAATTCAGGCCACTTTTAGCTTTTCATTAGCAGGTGTGGAAAAGCCTGGATGGGTGGTAGAAGGGATTGAAATTGTCCAAAGTGAGGTTCAAAAATTCTCTATGGGTTACAAGTAGCCTCACCATAACTTGTTCCTTCTATATCATAGTTAGTAGAGAGTTGACTATAATCGAGAAACACATCTTAATTATCTGAATGCCTAAAAGAAGTTATTCCACAAATCTTCAATTCAGACTATGATTTAGAAGAGAATCGTGCTTGTGAGTGCAGGCATGTGTATGTGTGCTTGTGTGCATGTGTGTGAGTAAACGGATTCACCCAAACACTTTTCTCCAACCTCCAGCAGCTCATTCAAGTCTGGTCATTAGCAACAATCTGGAATATTTCCCGTCCTCCTTCCCGAGGCATTCCAAACTCTTTGGACTTTTCTTAGTATGTGTGTTCAGACTGGCCCATCCATTCATTCAGCAACTGTTTACATCGTGTCACTTTTTTTTTTTTTCTTACACTAGTTCAAAATCATCTCTAGGGAATTGGGATTCTCAAATTCAAGTTCTTTTATGCTCTAGAGTTTATCCAGTTACCAGCCTGGCCCTCAGTTTTCTGTTCTGGTTTTAAGGGCTAAATGGAATTGTCTGAGACAGCAAATCTTTGGACAAGAAATGCTGTGAAAAGACTGAAGAGTGTAGTGGTCCAAGCGGCTGAACCCTTTTCTCCCAGCTGTTTCTTTGTGCACATCCCATTTGTGATCATGATAAATAAGGTCACAGATCAGTGAGAAAAGGAAAACTGCCTCTTGTGTGCCAAAAACACCACATGCTGTATCACGAGGACCCCCTTGAGAAGGAGGGTGGGTAGAGACAGCTATATCCATCAGAGACATCACAGATGTAGCGGTATAAAAGAAGCCTTAAGAATCTGGAAGGATTGGCTTGAAAACAGTGTTTCTTTACCTGCAACAGCATTAAGCATGTCAAAATGTCCACATGGGAATTATAGTATATGCTGTTTTAATTAAAGCTGGTTGTATCCTACTTTGGAATTGTAGCTAACTCTGTTTGCTCTCTGAGAAATTCTGATTTTTTTTTTTTTTAAATATCCTTTGCTTCAGCAGCTGAGATTTCAAGCAAGAAGGATTGGAAAATAATCCCATGTGTTTCCAATTGAATGAATTGTTTGCTTGTAAAGTTATTTCCCAAGATTTTTTTTTCAATTAACATATTAGATCCTTGAGGAGTACCCTGGATAAATGCCCAAGCTGCTCTTTGGTTAAGTAGAATAGCACAAAGTCTGTATCCGGGGAACCCAATCCTCTGATTAGGGAACAGGTCAAAACTGTACCTTAATTATTTCTTTTAAAAATCAAAAGATTTCTTATGATTATTTGGGAGTTTTTATTCCCATTCTCTATCAGATAAGTATTTTGGCTACGGTGCCTGATTCTTGAGGAAAAACAAAGGAAAAAAAATAAAACCTATTATCAACCATACTTGTAATACTATTAAAGACCACTTAGCTTTGGTGGGAAATTTCTAGTTCAGGGAGATTACCAAGCAGCCAGGTAGAAGCGAAATGAGATGTGTACAAGAGCATGTGACTTGGTGTGACAAGCAGAAGCTCCAAGGTGCCCTGGCATCAGAAGAGGTAATTTTTCACGAGTGCAAAAGAGCATGTGTGTAGAGTGCCTGGGGGAGGCTTTGACCTCAAAGAACGTATGTGTGACTTTTCCAGGTTTAACTGAAGTTCAAATTTTAAAACTCTATATTTGAAATTTGGACCCAATTTCATCGAAACTGAAAGAGAAATCAGAGAACAAATATCTTTTGAAGAGTGAAAGGTATTGTTGAGGTGAGCCAGGACTATTATTCCAACAACATAAAGCATATTCTTCTAGATTTTCAGCTGATAATGTCTGCAAATAGATAGGGCTAGCCTAGATGTCGAATGATGAAGAAGATGGAATTTGCCTTTGGTGTGGAAAAATACCAAGTCAGCACTCTTCTACTACAAAGCATTCTACTCCACCAATTACCATTGATTTATGTGTTTATTTATCCATCTTATTATTATGTAATTGAACTTCTACCGGTTTCCAGGCTCTGGAGATACAACAGTAAACCAGATGGACGTAGAACTAGTCCCTAAATACTTACGGTTTCTCTGTGTCCCTCACACCCCACCACCAAATTCATATATTGCAATCCTAACCCACAAGATGACAGTATTAGGAGGTGGGGACTTTGGGAGATGATGGGGTCATGAAGGCAGAGCCCTCATAAATGGACTTAGTGCCCTCATAAAAGAGGCTCTGGAGAGATCCTTGCCCCTTCCATCATGTGAGGACACAGCTAGAAGGCACCATCTACAAATGCAGGCCCTCAGCAGACACCAAGTCTGACAGCACCTTAATCTTGGACTTCCCAGCCTCCAGAATAGTGAGAAATAAATTTTTGTTGTTTATAAGCTACTCAGTTTATGATATTTTATTGTAGCAGCCTGAATGGACCGTGACACAGCCTTATGAAGGATGCAGACCACTATATAAGGTATAACTACGTATGTGATCCATGCTAACATAGGGGAAGGCCAAGTAGCTCTGGGAGCACTTAGCAGGGCCACCCAACAATATCCGGGGATGTCGGGGAGCTGTCAGGGAATAAACGTCCTGAGCAAGTGGTATCTTAGCTAAGGTCAGAAAGTGGAGCCAGGTAAAGGAGGATAGAAAGTGAAGAGGGAAGAAGAGAAACAAGAGTTCTGATGGTAGGTCAGAGACACCGAAAGAAGTTTGGTATGTCTTTGGTGTGGTGTTTGGAAGAGGGTGGTAGGAAAGATGGCCAGAGGAGGGAGCAAGTCTTAGAGCCATGCTGATTTGAGACCTGACTGCTGAGGTCTGCACAGGCCTAGCATCAGACGGAGCTGGGTTTGACTCCCAGTTCTAATCTTTCCCAGCAACTTAGGCAAGTTACTTTATTTCTAAGCCTCATGGTCCTCATCTATGTAATGGGGGTATACCTACGTCATAGGATTGCTTGGAAAATTAAATGGTGAAACATGCTCGTACCGGCAGGCTGGAGGTATTCAATAAATGGAAGCCATAGCTGTTCCTTGTACAATGGCCAAATATAGTGGCATTTCAGCAAAGAATAATGTCTCAGAGAAAGTAAACTTTACTGCTATCAGTTAAGGCATCAGCAAGGCTAGAGGTGATGACATTTTTGGGGTGGGGTACCTTTCTGATGTGTCTCAGTTACTTATTCTTTATGGGAGTGTAGCCTATGCTTAGTTCCAAGACAGCAAAGATTTCCCAGTATAAGCAGTGCAGTCACTTGATAAAGTGCCATTTCGGGCATTGTGCCCACCCATTATCACACCCATTGCCCTGGTCATTCATGCTGCCTGGTAAGATCCCTAAATTACCATCACATCCGCCCTTTGAGTGGGCATAGGAAGTAAATGAAAAACTAATGCAAGGGTTGCTAATACATGATTACCTTTTTTTTTGTTATCAGCCTCAAGACTCCATGTAAGAAGGAAAAGAAAAAAAAAAAACCTAGACAGTTATTATTATGGACGTTTTCTTTAAAAAAAAAAAGATGCGTCTATTGAGACTCTAATAGTCTAATAGTTGATTGCTTTTACAACACTAAGCTCAAACAAACAAAATGTCTCTGCAGACAGACAGTAGGAGGACACTCACAAAGCTAAAACGCTCTCCCTCAGCCCCAAAGAGAAGCCTGTTGTCTAATTTCTTTTAGCCTCTGAGGCTGTGGGCTTGGTTTTTCTGTGTGAACACTTAACACACCTGCACTGAGCATTCACTCCATACCAGGTACTGGGGGGGAGGTCTTAGAGATAAAGGGTATATTTTATCTACTTTATGCCCTCCTGGGGGTCCTTGGTCTGCTGGGGGAGACAAACAGCCAGAGAATTAGTCTTTTGTTTTGATTTTTTTTCAATGCTATCCAACCGACAGTCCCTGCACTCAATGCTTCTATGTTTTATTAGGGTTCATCCTCCAAACAACCCTTCACACTAGGCAGTATTATCTTCCGTTTGCAGGTAAAACAATTGAGATTTAAGAGTGGTGAGGAGTAACTCTCCCAAAGGTAGACAGGTGGTCAGTGGCAGAGCTGGGACTGGGCTGGGGCAGTCTCACTCCAGAGTCTTGCTTTTGCAAGCTTTGCCACGCCACCTCCTCAGTCCTCATAGTATGTCCGTAGGTTACCATGATGTGTGGTACTAGGTGGCTACGTCAGTACTAAGGGCTGTGGAGGTACTGTAGGAACACAGCAGGGGCGTTTGACAAAGGCAGAGAAGGAGAGAGAGAGCCAGAGCAACGTCCCAAGAGGGACAGCCGCTGCGGAGTTCTGAAGGCTGAGCAGGAGTTGGCCATGTGCAGAGCATGAGGAGAGACACCCTTTAAGGCAGAGGGAGCAGCAGCCACACCTGCACAGGGGACTTAGCGAACAGGATGTCTTCAAGGAGCTGCAGGGTGCTCAGCCGCTCAGCTCAGCGTAGCTCTCGGTTATCTGCACAATAAAGGCAACGCGTGGGCCAGTGATCTAAAATTCATGTCTGTTTGGCCTCTGTAGGGATGATGTTTTTATTTATTTATATCCTGCCTTGTCCCACCAAGGTTTTGAGGTAAAATTCATTACACAGTTTTCATGCAGTGACCTTCCTAATTAAGTTTTTCTCAGCACTGTCATGTTCGTCTTTGTATTCCCTGAGCCATATGCAGAGAGACTGGAATAAAAGTTGAATTGAATTTACATACTTCGAGCACTCCGTAAGCAGTTAGCAAGGGCGACTGGTCCCAGAAGCTTAGTGGGCGGGGAGGAGAGCGGTGCCAAAACTTAAAACTGCTTAGATCGATTTACCGTATTTCACAGAATCTAAGGTGCCATGGATCATAGGGTGTGCTGTTACTTTATGCATTATTAAGGAAGAAAAAATCGTGCAAATTAAACTATAACACAATATACAGCCACCATCTCTTGCAAGATGCACTTTGATTTCAGATGTGTTAAATGTGAAAAAAATGTGTCTTTAAAGAGAAAATACACGGTGATGATCCTATCCTCCACCTCAAATAGAAATTCTAAAAAGTCATGATCCTCTGGTTGACAGTGAGAGAAACTGAGAACTCTTACACTTTTCTGGATGGCAATTCGCCCAACAACCTAAATCTAGAAGATTCTGCAAACACTTGGACCCAGCAATTGTACCTAGAGGATTTGAACCTAAGGAAATAAGTATAAAAGTTTATAAGGGTGTCATCATGGAATTGTTTATAGTAGCAAAAAATAAAGAATAAATGAAAATCTTCATCATGTATGTTAGAGTTATGCAGTAGATTAAAATGGTGATAGAGTTATTTATATATCTATTTATAGAGACAAGCTCTCGCTCTATAGCCCAGGCTGGAGTGCAGTGGTAGATCATAGCTCACTGCAACCTCAAATTCTTGGGCTCAAGTGATCCTCCTGCCTCAGCCTCCTGAGTAGCTAGCACTCCAGACACATGTCACCATGCCCAGCTGATTTTTAAAAAATTTTCCTATAGGCAGTGTCTCGCTATGATGTCCAGGCTGGGAAAAATATTTATTTAAATGGAAAAAATTTAAATAATATGTTTTAAAACTCAAGTAATAAGATAGTTTTTATAGGATGAAATTACTCCTGTGAACGAAAAAATATTTACATTTCATGTTTACATAGGAACAAAATCTTGAATGATATATATCAAACGTTAAGAGGGATTGTCTAGATGATACAATTTTAGTTAATCTCTTTCTCTATGTTCTAATTTTTAAAAATTGGAAAACCAAACACTAGTTAGATACAGGACTTTAAATAGATAATACACATGTGGGTATTGGAAAATTAACTACCTTGACTTAGAAACTTTATTTTTTATTATTTATTTATTTATTTATTTATTTTGAGAGAGTCTTGCTCTGTCACCAGGGCTAGAGTACCGTGGTGTCAGCCTAGCTTACAACAACCTCAAACTCCTGGGCTCAAGGGATCCTCCTGCTTCAACCTTCTGAGTAGCTGGGACTACAGGTGTGCACCACCATGCCTGGCTAATTTTTTAAATTTTTTCTAGAGACAAGATCTCCCTATGCTGCCCAGGCCGGGTCTCAAACTCCTGGCCTCAAATGATCCTCCTGCCTTGGCCTCCCCAAATGCTTACATGAGCCACTGCGCCTGGCCGAGTTGCCTTTTTGATAGATATTTTCAATATAGCTTTATATTTCTTTATTTATAGCTTTTTTTAAAAAAATTAAGCCATGCTTAGACTTTCCACCAGTATATATATAACTCTTCCTTAATTTAAAGCTTAGCTCATGTAAAAGTCTTATTTTGTAACCAATTTTTATTTACTTATTTATCAAATTTGGTTTGTCACTGCTTTTTGTCAGCTCTGCAAGGCTTGAGCCATTTGTAATCTTTGAATACCTGCATAGTATCTATCAATCATCTATTTTTTATATATGGCGGTGTAACCTAAAAGAGTAAAACAAAGATTTCAAGTGACATGGATGCCTAGGTCAAGGAAAAACAGGTCAACATTTGGGGAACAAGTGTATTCTAGTAGGCATCTGCTATTCGTCTTTGCTGCATTACTTTCCTCTTCCTCTGCATAGCAGGACCCCACGTTGATCATCTTTCCACCCCACTTTGTCTTAGCAGGGTTGTCAGTCTCAGTGTCCTGCCCTCCTGGTTGCAGATCCAGGTCCGGCTAATCAGAGTACTCTATCCAGTTAGCCAGGATAATTGACTCTAGTATGATACCTAATCCAAATCCAACAGTCAGTGAACTCTGGAATATTTATATACAGACACTGAGAAAGGAGAATTCTTCTCCTCTGTCCTCTAGGATTGTGAGCCATGGGACACATCACTGTATTCTTCCCATGTGTTTCTCTTCTCATTATGAGTCAGGGGCAAAATCTACCTATTCTGGCCAGATGGAGAAGCCCATTGGCAGGAGAGAAAATAAGGCCACTGCCCAAGCAGAACAGGGCTAAAAGCGAGCACAGTGACAGACAGATGCATTTAATGAGTCCTTAGGGACTGGATCCTCTACCCCTTGCTTTCCGAACAAAATCCCTTTTTTTTTTTTTTTTTTCTGTATAATCTTGTTGGAATTGGGTTTTTATCATTTGAAATTTCCCAAGTTCTTGACTAATCCTCAGTCCTTTGGTTACCTTCCAAATCACACTAGGTACATACACATGCTCTCTATGCATGTAGAGTTGGCTGTGCTCAGTTGAATTATCTATCATAAGAGCATCCAAATAGGTATGGTTTTATTAAAATAATATTAGAGTATAGTTATTCTGAAGAGAATATGAGTCACTTTAGCCCATTATTATATTTTCCATAAGCTGTAGCCTTCTCCTAGAAGTATGCCTTGTCGAGTAGTTACTTTGCCCAAGTGTTCAGACTTTAGCCTTGAACTGGTATATTTGTCCACTCCTGATGCAATTAGATCCTCGATTTTACCTTGCTGAAGACCTAGCACAGTCCAGAAGCCACGGGTTTCCTAGAGTCTTATCTTTTGGGTTCTTGAGATTATCAAAGACCCTTTAGAAAAACAATGATCATAAGGCTACATAAAATGCAACAAGATTTTACAGAAATCAAGGCTGACTCTAGAAGGCAACTGGAAAACAGGACACTCCTCCTCCCACCCTCGCCCCTCCCAAACAAACGCCATATGTCTGTTCACAGTGCATTCTGGCTCACTGCTATCTGGTTGACCTTCCATACTGAAAAGATGCCAGAACACTTGGGACCTAATTTTCCTTTCAGCTCATTGTTACAGTCATATTTAATATGGCTGAGGGGAAAAAGGCGAAAATTATGACAAGCAGGCCTGGAATTCTTTAAAGTAGTCCATCAATGAGACAGATCTCTGGATATTTCACATTTATGATGGTTCACAAAAGGAGGACTCTATTGGGGTCCTTGGAAAATGATGCTCCTCTTGCCTGGGGATGTGTTCAGAACCACTTCAGCACTGACATCATCTGTAGCAAAACTAAGAAGTAGGACCTTTTGCTTCCTTTTTCTTCGTACCATTAATTCAATTCCAGATTACCATATTGGATGCAGAACACTTAATAGAGGAGTTTGCCATTCCATGTGCGGCATAGTAGAATGATGAATCTTCTTACTACATCTATATTGCAAATGGAATTTCCTTCCCAAATTAAAATAGCTTTTGTATTGGTTTCCTAGGGCTGCCATAACAAAGTACCACAAACCCGGGTGTCTTAAAACAATAGAAGTTTATTGTTTCACAGGTCTGGTGACTAGAAGTCCCAAATCCAGGTGTCAGCAGGGCCATGCACCCTCGTCTGAAACCTGTAGGTGAGAACCCTTCTTTGCTCTTCTAGCTTCTGGTGTTTGCTGGCCATGCTTGGCATTCCTTGGTTTGTAGATATATCACTTCAATTTCTGCCCGTATGGATGATCACATGGCTGTCTTCTTCCCACGTGTCTCTCTTCTCATCAGGACACTGGTCATATTGGATAGGGCCAGCTCTAATGCAGTGTGACCTCATTTTAACTTGATTATGTCTGCAAAGACTCTATTTTCAAATAAGGTCACATTCTGGGGTACTATATATTAGGAGTTTAATGTATCTTTTTTGGGGACACAATTCAACCTATCATAGCTGAATTGTTGCTTCCGGTTGTAACACTAATACATGCTCGTTATAAAAACAGTGAAATTATGAAGAGACATATAAAGAAGAAACTAAAAATCGTCCAGCTTCCTCCCACCAAAAATAACCATATTAACAATTTGGTGAACATCTTTTCAAATATTTCTCAGACCAAATGGTTTTTTTTGATACTGTCAGAAATAAGTCAAGTTCAAGGACAGAAGCAGTTTTGTCCTTGATGTCTGCAGGTTTGTGCAAATTATAATAAATGATGCTGTTATGTGCCTTCATTCTCTCTCTCTTTATGGTTGCACTTGTTCACCTACATCTTTAGGATAAATGTCTATAAATAAGATTTCTGGGTAGAAGGAAAATATGCATTTTAATATACATTATCAAGTTATCCTCCAGAAAGGATGTACTAACTTTACTCTCACCAATAACACATGAGAGTTTTAGTTTCTCCTATCTGCTTTGTTCTGTAGATTACAGTATAAATAAGATACATAAGTTTAAAACTTTAAATTTATGAATGTTTATAAATATATTCTTTTTGGAATTCTATGATTCTTCTTTATTCATAGGTAATAAACATGAATCCATAATTTCATTTGGATTGAAATTTCAATTTCATAATTTGATTTTTAAATCTTTAATTTTGACTCATTTATAATTTTCTTTTTGGTGTGTGGTGTGGAATTGCAATCCAGAGATTCTGATAGAGTTGAGTTTCATTTCTTTTTTTTTTAATTTACTCTAAAAAATTGTATTGTTTGGGAATATAAATGGGGAAATTTAGTGTGTTTCCTGTTTGCCTTTCCAAGGGATCAGGTTTATGTAATAAAAGGCCTTGTACTAATTCACAGAAAAATGCACACTCAAAAAGTAATCAGGGACATAACATTGAGCACATGGTAATAAGCAGTACTTTTAGCTCCAATACTCATAGTTAATTGAATTTCTCAGCATTCATTCTGTAACTACCCTTGTTCTCTCCCACTCAAAATAGCCTATGAGATTGGAAGGAAGTAAATGACATTATAGGGTTAATCCTGAATCCATTCTAATTTGTTTTCTTTAAAGTGTAATATTGGCACGCTTGGGTCTTTTAATTATCAATAGCTCAAATTACTTGCAAACCATCTCTCAACTCTTATAGACTTGAAGTTAAGACCCCTGGTTTAGAGAGGCACTATAAATTTTTTACAGGAAAAAAGCATAAGCTCAGAGGAACATATTCTTTCCCCAGAGAAAATCTGCAAGGACCTGTAGGAGACGGTCCAAATCAAGCTTACTGAAACAAGCAACGTTTTCAGATAAAAGGAAAACAATATCCCTGCATATCTTTTTTCCTGGACCCTCACCTGGATTCACTATTGAGGAACACCAGCTCCTAAAATACACCATTCTTCATGCTGGTCTTTTACTGTTAGCTTTCCATGGGGTTGGTGGGTGAGTCTGTCTGTTCTTTCAGCCTCATCAACATGTGTTCCAGGAGAGGCAGACCCAATGCCTTGTCTCAAGTCTCAAGGGGATGACATTTCATGTCAGTGACTTGCTATTATTTAGCTACAGAGACTCCTTAAATGAGTAAATGAATACAAATTAAAGTTTTAATCTCAGTCTGTAACATCAATGGTATTTGCACTACAAGTAGTTTCACAATGGTCTCATTACTACTCCTAAGTGCAATACACTGAGACGTTTAAATTGCCGAATTGCCAGCTACATATATTCTTTGAGAACAGGTATCCAGGTAACCATGGCAATTGTGTCTCCAGGCAGGATGGGAGTGGGCTGGGAAACTATTTCATTAATTGAATGGAAGAGATTGAAAAGAGATTTTCAAGCTGTAGATCAGAGAGAGAGAGAGAGAGAAAGAAAAAAAAGGCAGATTTCACAATCTTATTTTCTTTTCATTATTAAATTATGCAACCCAGAGAAACTCCAAATGATTTGAAAGGTTGAGAGAAATCAAAAGATTAAATAACAGCAGCATTGTTAGCCTTTCCACATTATTAGAGTGGTTGACCTGCACCACATTTTATTTGGTTGGGTTTTTATACAGTTTGATTGAAACTCGATATATCTCCTGAGGAAGCAGAATTGTGTCCTGTGATTTAAGGAGAAAAAAAAGGAAGAATACTCATATAAGCAGAAAGGCTGTGTAGGTGGTATAAAAGCTCTATTTATTTCAAGTTGATAGCACCTGAAAAAGCTGATTTTATCAGTAAAATTCATTTCCAACCTTACTTCCCTGCCCTCCTCCTCCCCCTTGGTAGTCTTCAACATTAAAAAAAAATTATTAAAGGGTAAAGAAATATTGCGACAAAAGGAGGGCATCTGAATGATACGGAGGAAAAAAACAAATGTCTGATCTTGTTTCTCAGAGGGGCCTAATATTTTGTTTTCATTTAAAAGGTACTACGAATTTGTGATTATATCAGCTGCTGTTATTTAACCAGATATTCCCTAGCATAACTTGCTGCTTCGACTATCTGACAAATATGTTCCAACGGGCAATTTAGGATTTGTAAAAGCCCAATTACCCAAATAGACAACCTGACTTCTAATATACATTGGCCATAGCTGTAGAATTTTTTTTCAAATTAGGCCAACAAACAGCACCTTAGTGACCCATGTTGAATCTCTCCAACTCCCAGCAAATACCTACTTCAGAACTCCCTGCATGCTGTATCATCTAGTGAATTCAGGAAGAAAAATAGACAGAGAACATTAGGTGCAACTATCAACAAACAGGGACATGAGGACTTGGATATACTCCTTTGGATCTGTTCCTCAAAGGGTAAATCCGCTTTTCATCAATCACTGGGAGAGGCAATGCAGGAAATTTTATTTACCAAATTGAAGAATGCAACCTAAAACTCGGTGGATAATTATTAACCAAATGGATCTCATTTTAAAACAAACATGTCTCTTCTGCCAAACAGATTTCTATCTTGGAAAGCAGCTAATTCCTCAGAATTAGGCCAGAAATCATGGTCTGAATTATAATAGCCATCTGGGTGCTGTCCAAGTCCAATGTATTGATTACCTTGGTCCTCACTGCAACCCAGAGGCTTTCAGGTACAAGAAGCTGAAGTTGTGTAGCAGCTGCTGCTGCTGGTTTTTAAGGGCTGTGTGTCCAGGGCGCACCCACTGGGAAAGGCAGTCGGAAACAAAAACAGCAATTTGTTTCCCTAAAATTTAGAGGACAGTGGGGGCAGGCATTTTCGGCCTCGTCGTCATGGATAACATGGTTATTTATTGTGCACACATGAGTCTAATTTTTGAAGACAGAAAAGCATCATGTGAGTCCATCTAATTTGAGAAAGAATGTGACTGATGATATGGAAGAAGGATGGTTCTTTCCAAGCATGAGCTGAGAGAGAGCGAGGGAGCCGACACATGCATGTGTCGGACATTTCTAACAGCAAGATGTTATGATAGACCCCTGCCTCGTGGCTGGGGTGTTGTCACAGGCTGACAACGCTGACCTTACGAAGACAAATATTGGGGTTGTTCAGTGACTGAAGGGTGACCAGAAGGCTGAGTGAGATTTTTTACGTTTGGGGTGTTGCTTCTAATCCACCATTTAGTTTTTGAGCCAGTCCAGCCATTAGGCATGTGGATTCCATAAAGCGAAACCTCTTTATCCCTGTGTTCCGTTTTCTAAAGTGTAGCCACTTCAGCAACAGCCTTACACAAAAGGGCATACAATTAGCCAGCGGCGAGTACAGCACGACTCTCCCAGTGAACACTTAAGCATTCAACTTGCAAACAGTACCAGATGCAGAGACAAGTCCCTTTTTCCTTCATTCAAAGGTGACACTGGATTTTTTTTTTTTTTTTGCCTGGACACAAGCAAGAGCTCACATGCCAAGTGATGCTTGAATTCATGGTAATCAGTTCCCCCCTTCCCAGTTCTGGGGTCCTGGGGTGTCAGTTAGGGTATCTCATTGAAAGTTTCCCCTTCAAAAGACGTAATCAATGGTGTTACTTTTCTGAGCACCAAGTCTGTTGCTTAATGTCAGCATCTCCGATGACTGTGGGTCTATTAGCATAAACTAGAACTGTAAGTAGTGAGTATTTTTATTATCTAAAATCACACTAGTACTGCCAGGCCAAGAGATTACACTTTGTCACTGAATGTGGATGTGGAGAATCGTATCTAGGAGTATATAAAACCTTTTCTATGTCTGATTTGCATTGCAAATGGAGGAGCTAACCAGAGGTCTTGAGGAAAGAACATAAATAAAACATGGCTTCACTACTGTAAATGCTCAGTTCATGCCAGAGAAGGCCAAAGCTGCTACAGAAGGATTGTTTCCATCTAAACAAGTCCTGTCTCATATACTTTCCTTCCAAAGTGGCTGCCAATAGGATGGGGATTGGGTGGGTGGTGGCAGGGAGAGGATCTATCTAGATAGCTTTGGAGAACACTCAGCAAAGGGAGCTCTCTAGAAAGCCAAACCACGGTTCATAATCCTGCATCTCGTTCTTTGTTGAACATCTCACAACTGAAGGAGAGACAGCAACCTGTTCTTCAATTCAGCTTGAGCCCAAAAGAACAAACCAGAGCTCTATACAAGGTTAGCAGTAACCAGACAAAGCTCCTTGCTCAAGGTTAAGAAACATATTCCATAATATGATGCAAAGGCCTTGGTCAGTTTGCAGACATCATTCAGGTGTCTCAGACTCTGAACTTCAACTCTAGGGGACATGTATGTTTCTGTCCAGTATTTACTCCCTCTTCTGTGACAATGGCACCCCAATTCCGTTCTGGGGCATATCTCTTCTCTGTTCTTCACCCATGTGCCTTGTGACTGTTTCGTAATTTCTAAAGGTGGAGCATGTGATGTAGGCTAGCCAACCTGTGCACTCTGCCTTTTGCTGATTGGATCAATGTCGACCAGCGGTGGACTCAAATCTGGTTAGTCAGTGTCAATTAAATTCATTTCCGTGGTTTTTCTGGAACTCTTGGAGAAGTGGACTCTCTTAGGTGCTGGGCGTAGTGCTTTGCGTATGAGATGGTTGAGGCTTGGAGCTGCAGCCAGAGAACAGAACCAACAGACAGAAGCCTAGTGGAGAGGCCAGAAGAAAGATACGAGGGGCCTAAGTAAGCACAGGGCTCGAAGCTTATATATCCTCATGCCTGGGACCAACCCTATTCTGTGACTCTGCTTAATGAGGTAATACCTTCTCTTGTTGCTCGAGTCACTTTGGATCAGACTTTCTGTAGGAGATCTAACGGCTGTATGCACCTTTCCCACCGCTGTCCTCTCACATCTCACCGTCTACCACTTCCTTCTTTGGAGCCACCATAAGTGAACTCTGCGTATCCACATGACTATGTGTCCCCATGAGCCCGTGCCTGTGCTCATGCTACCACCTCATTAGGAATACCCTTACCTTTCTCTTGTTTTCCTCATGGCCAAATCCTACTAATTACCTTTCATGGTTGAACCCGAACTCACCTCCTCTATGAGCTCTTCATTAATAGTTTTCCCATATTCCCCTCGAGGCAAAATTTAAAACTTCCTGTTCTGTGTTCTCATAACCATTTCTCTTACTCTGTAAAGTTGTAACACACTATGAGAATACCTTTTGAGACCCTCTAGCTCTCCCATGAGGCTGAGTTCTTTAAGATCAGAACTGTGCTTATTCATCACTTGGAGGCAGGAAACAGTAAGAGCACAGGCTGTCTTTGGATCTAGACTGCCTGGGTTCAAACACTGGCTCTGCTACTTCCTAGGGTGTGTGACTTAAATGCATTACCTACTCTCTCTGTGCCTCAGTTTCCTCATTGGTAAAACGAGGGGTAAGGTTAATACCTACTTCATAGGTAGTTGTAAGGATGAAAAGAGTTAATCCGTGTGGAGTGCCTGGTATTGTACCTAGAACATGGTATCCTTTCAGCAAATATTAGCTATTATTATATTTCTAGTGTACAATAATGCTTGACATAAAATAAATATGCAAAAATATAAATGTAATCATGAGAAGGCTTAAACTCTATATCTCTTATATATTAAGCAGGAAAGGGAAAGAAGAAATAATTTAATCTTTATAATTTTATTTTCTTAAATTCCTATGTCCTTGTGAGATATCATGCGGCATTAAAGGAAATTTGGCTGATTTGAGGAGATTTGTTCATACTCATTCATTTGTGCAAAATCTATGGAGAGGGCGTTACGCTTGGCCTTGGGAGCCAAAATTGATTAAGAAAACATCCTTCCCTTCTAGGGGCTGATGGTTTAGCAGGTGAATCTGAAAGGTAAATAATTATAATTGAGTGAGTATGCAGTAAGGGAAGTGTGCACACCTACTACGAGGTCGTAGAGTGATGCTTCCTGAAACTGCTACACAGAAGAATCATCTACGGAGTTTGCTAAAAAACACACAATCTCAGGCTCCATCCCCGCAGCTTTTGAAATACGAGGTCTGGGGGCATGTGTCTGTATTTGTAACAGATCTTCATGGGTCATTTCTGGCACAGAAGACAGGAGGATAATCTTTGCCTGGGTAGATCAAAGAGGGCTGAATGGTGGAGGTGACACACGTGCCAGGTTCTTACAGATGATAAGGAGTTTACTAACATTTGACATGAGCAGGACAATCGAGCTTCAGGAAATGTCAGCTCGCCTGGTGCCGCTGCTGTCAAAGATAGAGCATACAACCTGACAGTTGTTCCACTGGTCTCAAAGTATGTGGCAATTACTTTTGTATTTTACTTCAGTTTCAACTTGGCTGCACAGTGAGGCACCTGGAAAGCCCTTGAAAAATAGAGACATTTGGGGTCTGTCCCCAGAAGTTCAGGTTCAATTGGTCTGAGATGAGGCCAAACATCAGTACTTTTTAAAGTAGTAAAAATACTTTTTAATACTTTTTTTTAAAGTGTCGCTAATAAATGTTCAGCTACAGAACCACCGAGCAGGCCGTCCACAGTACCCCTAAAGGACTGTACGTGCTGGATGTAGCATCAGAGGCTCTGTGCTTCTGTGTGGGTCAGGCCTGTGCCCCCTAGATGCCAACAGAGACCAGACCTCTTGCCTGAAGAAATGTCAAAAGAGGGTGATCAGTCATGATACACTTCAAAGGCATATATTGAAAAAGTTATTACTTTTATCACAAAACAGGATACAACACCATGGGTATGCCATTCACCAGATAAATTGACAGATATATAACAAACTAAATATTTGTTATATAATTCTGAGTGCCAAAATACTTAGGCAGTCTGGACACAGTAGTAAAGGTGTGACTGCTGCCCTCTTTCAGTCCTGGTACTGGAGTCCGATGATTGTGTACAATTTCACTCGGCATTAAGACCAAGATTTTTCATGCTTGAGAGGCCCAGGTGAAAGGCTCTTCTATCTGAAGCCTCGACTCACCAGCGTGGCAGGGCTTCAAATTCACTTCTGGAGATGAACTCCAGAATTAAATAAAGCATTATTTCTGAGAGTGGGACTCTGGAATCTCTATTTTTTAAAAAAAAAGATCCTCAGTGACATAACACAGCTGGTCCACCCTGGCATTTGAGAAGCACTGAAATTTATTATCTTTAGCACTTTTGTAATTCTGAGGCTCTGTAAATAAAATTCTGTCTGCCTGAATAAACTGAAAATATTATTATCATGCTCTTTGGGATCCTCCCATAGGAGTAAGGGAATAACTCTTCCTTCCTTTGTTGTCCTTTTGATTGTTTTATCTTGATTTTGGGTGGCCAGATTCTCTATAATGAATATTTATTATTACAAACCAGGATAAACAATACCATAAAGTGCTTATGCTGATATTTTTTTTCTCTCCATCCATGCACTTCTTTGGCCTGGTAACAGCATTCCTGACTGGGGAGCTTTTCCCCACCATTGTCTGGGTCTGGGATCATAGCGAGACTGTTAATTAAGATGGCTTGCATGTGATCCAAGCTAAGATAATCAGGTTTTCTTTCTCAAGACTTTGGACCTTGAGCTGAGCAATACAAGGACAGAAAAATAAAAAGATTGAGGTCGATTCATTCCCGGAACAGCTTTCAGATGAGACAGTCAACTGAATACCTAGACACTGCCCGGTTCCAGCCCTTTCTCAGATAGACATTCGATTTGCTGAGCTACCTATGTTCTGCCCACAGTGTTCTGTTTTTGTAAAGTTAGCCAAAGTTGGTTTCTGTTGCTCGCAACTGAAGAACTGAATACGGTACAATTTTGCAAGCAAGACAGTAATACCGTCTGTGTAGTCTGGAACCTCAGGATCTGATCTGGTGGTAGATTACGGATAAGGTTGGCAGAGAGTGTGGGAGTGAGATTATGTGACTAACCTTGGCTGTTAGGTAGGTGAGAGTCATAAGCTTTAGAAAATGTATGACCTGGAAGGTCAATGTTAGCCAATGAATAGAACCAGCACATTAGGTGAGAGTATAATAATCACAGTATGTTTGGCGAGTACAGCCACAAAATGTCAAAAGAAAACTCATACCTGAGATTAACAGATGAAATCTATAAAATAATAAACAAGCAAAAAGCCACAAGAATGGTACCAAGTTACATGTCCTCCCACTAATCAAAATAGATCACTGAGTTATAACCTGGGAAATGTAGTAAGAAATGCCCACGAATCTGCATCTGAACGAAACTACCGATTGTGAATAAATCTGCAATATGGTGTCTGATAGTGTCTATTCTCTGCATCTTCTTGACCTGTAACTGTTGCATTAAAAATACATACACATGTACTCACAGACACATCTATATTTGCGATTTGTAATAGGTCTGAAATATAATCCTCCAATTCATTTGCAAAACTGTTACCAATGCATATGGGGTATAGTTTTACTATCCAGGGAACAGTGGATATACTGGGTCCAAACAAGGAGCTCATTGAGTTCCGATATATTACCGTGGAATAAGAATTTTACTTTCAACTGATAGGAAGTTCACATAATTTAAGTGAGGAAAGGAAAAAATTAATTCAGAGGTGTTAATGGAGTTGGTCAAATACTTGTCATTAAAATAACAGACATATAAAATTGTACAAAACTGAATTTGATGACTTGCCAGAAGGAAATGAGCCTCATTGAGTGAAGAAGTGAATATAGTACAATGGCCACTGTTTATTGGGGGCTTAGTCTGTGTTAAACATGCACTGAGCCCCTTAGTATACACCATCTCTACTGATTTTACAGCAACCCTGTGAGGTAGTTATTATTCTTATTTAACTGTTACAAACAAGTTTAAATGATGATCAATCAGCTACTGAGCGTGTGCCCCATGCCATACTCCTATGTAAGAATGCATACGTCTAAAAATGTAAATAGTTTAACAAGATAGTCAAAGCCAGAAAATAGGTACACATGCCTTAGAAGAGAATACAAAGTAGCATTAGCTAGTTTGGTTGGCCACTAAGGAAGAACTGAAGTCTCCAGTATTTCTAAATTGGGATATGAGCGCGTACTAATTGGTTTCTGTGGGGTAGACTGGGGCGTATGTGCATGCAATTTTATTTTCCCTATAAATACCATGTTATGCCAGCATTTCCTGAGGAAGAGAGGATCAAACAGTTTGGTTTTACCAAGAGAGAATTATTTTCAACTTGGGGAGCTATCTAAAGCTACTTTCTCTCCCTCCTCTGAAAACCTCACTCTTGGAAGGTATTTTCTTGGCATTTGTTCTCTAGAACCTCCAAGTGTATAAGGATACTTTAATAAAAATACTGCCCTGCTAACATGGAATGCTCATTGTTGAAATGATGCCCATGCCAGATCAGTTGGCCCTCCAGAAATTGTATGAACTGAAGAGTCCAGATCTGTAGAGAAACAAACATGCCAAGTGCATACATGTCTATATATGTTGAGTCGAGGATATGATGGCAGTGACACTATTGAGTATTTCCTTCACTTAGCTGTTACCCAAAGGGACCTATTTTCTGGTCAGTAAAATAAATCAAGCATAATCCCACAGTGTGGGTATTCCTAAACTTCCCTGACCATCAGAATAAAAATAGCCAGTTCTTCTTTCAATGTTTTCTATATACCAAGACCCATGATGAATATCCTCCCAACAGTCCTGCCAAATAGGTCTCATTTCCCTTCTTCAGAATTGAGATAATAGACCCAGTTGGGTTGAATTATTTGGCTATTAACACATCTAGGGAGAGGCAAAACCATAATATAAACCTAAACAGTCTTCAACAAGAGCTTACACTCTACCAATTACACTAAAATAGAACATACTGGGGTTGGAGCCTAGGAATCAGAATAATTAAAAGTCCCCAGATGATTTTCTAGGCATCCAGCTCAATACTGGTCCAAGAATCCACTGGTAAGTCTTTTAGGTGCATGTATGTCACGTGGGGGTCTTGTGACATTGCAGTACTGATTCAGTAGGTCTGGGTCTGGGCCCGAGAGTCTGATGATGCCAACGTTGCTGACGCTCAGACAACACTGTGAGCAGCAAGTCACGGGGTGGGGGGTGGGGGGGCTTTTAATTATTCTGATTCCTAGGCCCCAACCCCAGGATATTATATTTTGGCATAATTGGTAGAGTGTGAGCTCATACAATGTTTATAACTGTTCTCTAAGAAAAATCATGAGTTACATCCCCAGAGAAATTGTAAGTACCTGAAGTATCTTATAAAGCACCTCCATCCCCTAGCAGTGCCAGCCCCGTGGAAATAAAGCCATTCAACGAATGCTTGGTAAGCAATTCTTGAGAGAAATATTCTGACTCTTAAAACCCAACACAAGAACTGGAACAAAGGGGCTTTCTTGCTCTTAGAGTGCAGGGACCCTGATTTACTTGCATCAGAAGAGGTCATGGGTTCTGTCCCTGTATCTGGTCACTTGACATGTTATCACTGACAATAGTCCTCCTTCTAAGGAGTCTGGAAAAGAATCGGATCTAAAGAGATACCAACAGTATCATTAGAATGCACAACAAAGGTAACAGATGTGTTATACAGGACTTACAAAAACTGTGAAAAAATTCCCTTTATCAAAGTTTCATTTATTTGTTGTTCAAAATTTTTCATATTCGTTCTTACAATTTATTCTCCTATACACTCTAATCCCACAAATGAAAAAACTCTGCCGAATTCTTAACTCCCTGCTCTTCATTTTCCTATCTGATCCCCAACTATATAGAACTGTCATCACAGAAAACTAATTGCCCTGGTCACTCCCCAAAGAGCTTGCTCAAGATTTTATCAACCTTTGTTTGACCAAAGATTAGCCTTTTGATCTTGGGAAAAAAAAATATGTCCAACTCAGATAGTCGGCTTTTGAAATAACCCTGGATATTGTTATCCTGCATGCTTATTTTAGCAACACTTCAAACTTACAATGCTCCTCATCTCCTCCCATGCATGGCTCTGCCCAAACCAAACACACACACCGGTTCATAAATTGAGAGCACACCTCTTTCCAGAAGGCAATATATATACATATAAGTATATTTCTATCTCAGTCCATTTGGGTTGCTATAACAACATAACATAGACTGGGTGGCTTAAACAACAAACATTTTTTTTTTTTTCTCACGGTTCTGGAGAGGCTGGGAAGTCCAAGATCAAAGTGCCACCAGATTAGGTGTCTGATGAGGGCCCTCTTCCTGGTTTATAGATGGCCATCTTCTCACTGTGTCCTCACATCCTTTCAGGGTGGAAGGAGCAAGAGAATTCTTTGGGGTCTCTTTATCAGGGCATTAATTCCATTCATGAGGGCTCTGTCCTCATGGCCTTGTCACCTCCCTGATGCCCCACCTCCTAATACCATCACATTGGGGGTTAAGATTTCAACATATGAATTTTGGGAGCCATAAACACTCAGTCTAGAGCAATATCCTAGAGTTTATATAATACATTTTGGAACTTAAAATTTCTGACTGGGAAGACATGAATGGTCAAGTCTTTCTTCGAGTAAAACACAACACCGAATAGCTCATCACCTGCAGTAAATACACGCTTTGTCCTTCAAAATTGAGCAAACATAAGCTGTCCCAGGTGAGTCTTGCTTAAAAATGCAGCTTTCTAAATTCTGTGCCTGGGAATTCTGATTTAGGAGATCAGAAGTCAGGCTTAGGGACCTGCATTTCATAAGCATCCAGGTGGTCTTGCTTTGGAAGCTCACGGTTGAGAATGAGAGACAGCCACGTAAACAAATGACTGCAATCCAGCATGATCAACGAAATGACAGAAGTGTGTACCACCCAGAGTGCTAGCAGAAGGGAGGGGCATGGTAAGAATTGTACTTAGTCTAGAGTAGGGAAGGATGTTAGGTATGGCTTCCTCAAACAGTGTGTTTAAGTTGTGTCTTGAGAGAGAAGTGAGAGTTCAGCAGACCCTAGTTGACAGGATATCAGCACATAAATGCATCTTTGTTTGCATGATTTTTTAAGATAAACAGAGGGGGCCATGGGAGAAAGCAGAGGCACCTGGCAAACATAGTTGTATAGGTTGTACACCACCCAACTTTGGGGCACCGATCGCATCATAGTTATCATCACAGTTTGTGCATTTATTGCAATAATTCTCTGACATACGGCAACACCGTATTTTGAAGAAAGGGTCTCTTTTTCTAACTGGTGCAAAGACCAGTGGGCTAGTGGTAGGGCTCGAGGAGAGGAAGTGGGGAGACCACAATCCTTGTTCCCCACTTTTCCGTCTCACAGGCACATGGATCACTCCGTAAGGAACACGGGGAGTCCTGGAGGGAGGGCCATCACTACAGCCCGCAGTGTTGACTGCATGTCTAAAGGATGTATCTGCTCCAAATAGCAAGTGAACTGAGGACTGGGGGAAAAGGGTCAAATAATTGGGGAAGTAGGAAAAGCTGATCTGGAGGAGGATCAGCAAACATATTTATTATTCTTTTTTCTCCAAATGTTGGTGCCAAGACATTAATCAAACAACCAATATCCAGTGTTCCTGAGATATAACACCAGGGATCCATTAGTCACAGATCTCCTGAGGGCGCCATGCTGTCAAACTCCAGACACCATCTACGAAGAGCAGTGGCTTTCACTGCCCAGGAGGGCCCTCACCTGGCATTGTTTCTGGCCCTTCTCTGTGTCTTTACCGGCCCTTCATTTTGTTAAATTGAGTCTTTGTATTCACTCCGAAGACTTCAATTCCAGAGAAATATTTCCATTCCATTTTTGAAGAAAATATCACTAGCTGATCTGTCCATTAGACATATTTTCCTTCTAAGGGGAGATGAGGAATCTACCCAAAGTGTGCAATGTTAGCCCTCTTACTTCGATAACCCTCCTTACTACTTTATTACCGTAACTATCAAAATAAAATTTTTTCATCCCTTTCCATGTGCCAATCAATGAACCTAAATCTTTATAGTCACGACTTTCAGTTCATCCTCACAAGAATTCCATGATGTAGTCATTATTAAACCAAATCTAAAGAGAACACCAAGGTGCAGAAAAGGTAAGTAACTTACCCTGAATCACACAGTTAATAAACAGCAAAGCCGACATACAAAGTCAGGATTGTCTAACCTCAAAGGGCATAGAATATACCAGCACATGATACTGTTCCTACCCACTTTGCTTCAAATAATAAGCTATATTATCACTATCTCCATAGTACCCAACCTTTTGTGACCTTAGCTCTTTTTACGTATTAGCTGATCTAAACCTTACCACAGCCTCATGCAGTGGGTTCTATTATCTCCATTTGAGAAAAGGGAAAACCATGGCACACAGAAATTAAATTCTATGCCTAAGATCATCCAGATAGTAAGTGGTTAGAGGCGGGATCCAAATAATTCAAAATAGCTGTTGCAATATTGTTTAAAACTGCCCCAGATTTTATACTTTGTTCTCACATAGTAGTTTTAACTCAAGTAAATCCAACATTTTCCAGGAAAATATGCTGACTTATTCAGCTTTACAAATTGGTTCAGAGGGAGAATGTAGTAGAAACCTGGAAATTCTAAGTCTTTGCCTTCAAATATAATAATCCTTGGAAACTAAACAGAATTTTGTAGGAAATGTGCAAAACCTGCCTCCCTAGCATATCTTTGTCGGCATTAGTTTCTTCATGCAGTTGTTCGATGACTAACATGTGTTTACAGAGTGGCTGCAGTTTCAGGGACTGGGGAATCAGAGTGGATTGAGACATGATTCCTGTCTTCAAAAAGCTTACAGTCTGGTGGACACTCGGAAGGAAACCAGTGATTATAGTACAGGTATCAAATGCTACGGCAGGCTGGGAGCTCCATGGACACAGGGTCTCTGCCTTATTGTGCTTTATCTCCACCCAGCACCCAGCCCAGTGCCTGGCTGAGAGTGAGAACATGTTTATTAACACATGTCTGAATGGACAGACGCACAATGGTGGTGCTAAGGCACTGGGGTTTGGGGAGCGGCTAAGTCAGCTAAGGGTGGGACAGAGAGGACAGTGGTAAAGCTTCTGGGTCCTTAAAGGAGCCCTAGAACCTGTACTGAAAACTGAAGAATTAGCAGAAGCGAGCCAGGCAAGGGAAGAGAGGATGGGAGAACCACACAAATGGACGAGAGCAGTGTGGGCGAGTTGTGATGCTAATGATAAGTTTGTGAAAGGCTTGCCAGGTTTGGCTGGGGGCACAGAGATGTGAACCAGTTGAGGAAGAATAAGGACGACAAGAAGCAGGGTAGGGAGGCAACAATGAGAGAGAGAGCTCAAGAGGTCAACAAGGGCCAGATCATGTTTCTCAAGCTACGGATTTTGAACTTGACTCTTGAAAGCCATGGAGGAGCCATTGATAGGTTTTAAGCCGGGAAATGTCAGGACCGATTTTAGTGCACTGTAAAATTGTAAACCTTTCTCTCCCAACCCTCCGTAGGGATGGCTCTGTTAGATAATGCTACCGTCGTGTCAGGACTTAATGAGCAGAGGTCATCCTACCTCCAGTTCAGTTCTAGAGCAGACTGACTATAAATCTCCCTCCTAGGCTCTCACTTAGGTTCCCTGGGCCCTGTTGAGAATACCCAGGATAGTCCCAAGCCCGCTTTCTCCTACAAAGTGCATTCCCTCTGTCAGACACTGTCTCATTACACACCTATAGAAGCCACTGGCAGAGAAGACAAACACACGCGCTTGTAAATGAAAGTCACCCAGAATCTGAGCAGGGCAGAAAACAGAGGCATAGTAATTCAGAAGAAAAACCAGCAGACCTGAATGGAAATGGACCAGGCGATGTAGACAAACCTAAACAAACTAGACTCCGAGCTCAGGTCAACATGTCTCTTTGGCAGGGCATCAGCCCCAAATCCCAGGTGACAAGTTTTTACAATGTTCGAGGAAAATAAGCAGCAACTTTTAAAATATTAATATAACAAAATGAAAGGTTCTATTTCCAGCATGCCAAAGTTGCACGGCCTTTTTTGTTGTGTGGGGTACCCCGCACACCTCCTCTCTGATGTTTTAATGTTATTTTCTGATTATAAAACCCATGTATGTTTATTGTAAGAATTTCAACAATACAGAAACAATAAATTTAAGTAAAAATTATTCTTCATTCCACCAACCAGAGTCAACCAGGCTTAACATTTTGGTGTAAGCCTCGCCCCAGACTTTGTCGTCATATGTACACAATATTGTTTTTGTCATTGTCTTTTAAAGGAATAAAGGAATCTTTAAAGGAATATTATATTAATTGTATAATTTGCTTTTTTCCACTAAATATACTGTGAATATGTATTTACATCCTCACTT
>CM052447.1:22592376-22615467 GCA_028533085.1 Varecia variegata | reverse complement strand
GTTTTGTGTAGTCAAACATTGGGCTGACATCACCTAGGGAATTTCATGTGAAAATACCTCCCAGACATTCTCTTCTCAGCAATTGTCTTCTTAGCATCACCAAGGAGTGGGGATCTGGAGGGCTGGTGAGGTTTTCCCCCTTTCCCCTTCTTCTGCCCTGCTCTCTGCCTTCCCGTGCACTGGCTCCCACCTGAATTGCCAGGTTAGTTCTCCACCTACACTTGGAATTTATTATCCTTTTACTATGTAAAGCAGTTAATTGAGCATATTTTGTTGCTTGAGCATTTTCTTGGGGTCCCACTTGTCTCCCCAAGTGGTTTATTAGTAGTTATTCAGAATAAATATGGCACTTTCCATTTCTTTTCTCCATCCTTTCACATAGGTAACGTTGTAGGTAATGGTATTACCCCATGTCTTATATCATGATATTATCCCCATTTTAAGGAGTCTGAAAGTCAATGAGGGTAATTTGCCCAAAGTCACACTGCTAACACCTTGCAAAGCCTGAATTAAAAAAAAAAAAACAGTTTGAGGTCAAATAATTTTGGTAAACTCTAAATACTCTAAGTTCTTTTTGGAGAGTTACGGTAAATATTAGCATATTAAAGGCTCTGACAAGTCCTGAAAAATTGCTTGACTTGGCACTTCTCAGATTTATTTAACCTCAGGAACTTTTTTGATCTTGGAGCCACAGCTCACAGGAGCCCATTCTGGAGAGGCTTCTGGTTTAAATTCTTATCTCCTGTATTTTAAAGGGAGCTGGTGGAGGGTCCTCTTTTGGGAATCTAGGCTTGATCCTGCCATTAACTAGTTGAATGACTATGAACAATTCACTTCTCTCTGGACCTCAGTGTCCCCATCAGTAAAATGAAGGCGATGTACCGTTTTGTCTCTAACTTCCCTTCCAATTCCAGCATACTGTCATCTACACATACGGAATCAATGGGCACTCAAACCAAAATATCATAATAAACTGCATGTGTCTTTATCTCCCTAATCTCATTCAGTCACACAGAGATGAAATAACAATTGTTTTCAAGCTATAGAATTCTTAAACAGATAAATATTAATTGACCTCTATCTGCTAGTAAATCATAGAAGGTATTCTCTGCAATTATACTAACCTTTACTTTCTCAAACTTTGAGTTTCTCTTTGATCAGTCAATTTTTAGGATAATGAAAAAGTCCACAGAGAGTGGTTTTAGTAAAATGCAGTAGGATTTCAGGCAAGCAACTTGAACTCTCTGTGACTGTGTTCTTCATCTATAAAGAGAAAATGACAGTGTGCCCTTCATTCCCTTAAGACATCGTGTCAGAACTGTCAGTCATTGTCATAAAAACTCTGTTGCTATAATCCTACCCCTGTGTCCTGAGGCTTTAGCAGAAGCGTTGCTGGCCCCACTCCCTCTGCGTCCCCTCCCAGTCATTCCTAGAGCCAGGTGGCTGCTACGGAAATACTCCTTTTGGTAGTAACAATTGTAGTATTGTATGGATGAGAGTATGATACCCTAATATGAGGGACAATTTTCTCTGCTCCAATACCACTTATCTTAGTAATAATTCTTTAAATTCAGAGCAGGACATTGTGCTGGTTAATAGCTAAGCTTTGACATCAGTTTATCCTAGGTTTGAAGCCAGTACTGCCACCTACCTGCTATGCGTCCATAGGTAAGCAGTTAATATCTGATCCTCATGTTCTTCATCTATAAAGTGGGAATAATACGATTCCCTGCAAAGCTGGTACAACAATGCAACACAACAATGTTTGTGAAGCTCTTTGTATAATGCTTGGGCATGAAACGTGCTCAGTTATGGCAATTATAAACATCTATTTATTTCAGACATAAAAGCAAGAAGATCCAGAAGAAAATTGCCACCATACCAAGGCCAGGAATTGGAATCCTCTACAGCCATCAGCCATCAGAAAGGATAACTGTAATTGGTGACCGTAGCAAATGTTCCTTAGGCAGCTTGCAATATTAGTTAGGGCTGGCCAGCAGCCCTCGTTAATGTTGTCATTGTTCATTATTGAACACTGCCACCTGGTGGAAGCATTGGCAACATGCAGGCAAGGAAATCGCCAAGGTTATGTCAGGTCATCTGGTCACACAAGGAAGAGACTGTTTTGTCCACTGTGCCCACACTGGTTTCAGCTTCTTGATTTGGAGCCATACCCAGGGATAGATCTGAGGATTCCTGCTTATGTAGACTGCCCCCATCCTCATGCAGTTGTCAAACTGACACAAACACGTGAGAAGTGGGTTTTTTTCACTGAGGCTGGCAGTGTGATCTGAGCCAAAGATCAGCCTCCTCGGATGACATTACCTAAAGTAGACTACCTCCCCCCAATACTCTAAGCCCTCATACTATTTTATTTGCCACATAAAGAATACCATTATCTGAAAATATTTCTGTTTCCCACCTCCCTCTCTCACCTCCCATTGGAACGAATGGAAGGAAGCTCTCCGAGTGTGAGGCCAGGCTGACCTCAAAGCAAAGGGCTGGCACAGAGGAGGTGCTCCAAAATACTTGTGGCCAATAGAGTAAAATAACAGTGATAAGGCTAATAACCACAGCTATTACTGTTTGTGGATCCTACTTTATTTGCCAGGCACAGAGCTAAGATCTACACATAGGTCATCTCATTTAATCTTTATAATCACCTTCCTTGGAGGGGGTAATGTCACTACCCACATAGGATCAGAAATTTCTAGGTCCTCTAAGTGATCTTCTCAGCTCAACAATCACAGTTCCCCTTTGCTACTGAGCAATAATATCATATAATACCATACCTTATTTAATCCTCTCTCTTTTGTAATCCTTACTATAGTTTCACCTGTTTTATACATTTGAAAGCTGAGTCTCAGAGGAGAGAAGCACTCTGGCCAGAGTCACTCAGCTCAGGTTTAAAACCCAGGTCTCATCTATTTCTAAAGGTCCTACTCTTTTCACTATAAAGCACTGCCTTCTATTAGACACATGGATAAAAAAGCCTTTCTTGATTCTGTCCGGAGAGCCAAGATCTGAGTTTTGGCTATGCACCTGAATGAAGCCTTGCTTCCAAGCTAAATCTCAAGCTGAACTTTCCTGTAGCCAGATCTTTGCTGGACTCTAGATGTCTCCTGAATCTTCCCTTTAAAGATAGTAACTAGCTAAGATTCATTGAGATTTTGTTATGTGCCAGGTGGGCCTCAAATGATCTCATTTAGTCCTTACGACAGCCCTATAAAACAAGTTCTCATGATGTCATTCCCATTTTACAAATGAGGAAACCAAGGTACAGAGAGGTGCAGTAAGTACCCCACAGCTACCCATATTCTAAGCCAGAGCCCTGGTTTGAGCCCAGGCAGGAAGTTTGCTTCCAGGATACACTCCTAAGCACCAGCAACCTCCCTAAGGGGCAAATCCCAGCACATTCTTTCTGCTGCCACCAGGTGAGGGCTCTCAGAAAACCCTCAGGGCCACCTCCACTCGGCAGAACACTTCCCAGAATGTTTGAGCTCAGAAACTGCACTGAAGTCGGATCGGTTAGAGATGCCAGGCATCCTGCAGCTAGCTCTCCTTCCTCCTCGTTTGCAGTCCCAGCCTACGGTTACCCTTCAATTAGTTTCCATCTGTAGGAACAGCAATTCCCTAGGGATACATGGGCCAAAAAGAGAGACCGACTCAGCCAAGATCCAAAAATATCTTCACTGCAGCAAGCAAGCTAGTGATGGAGAGGAGGCAAATTTTCCCTTCAAGGTCTGGACATTTCTCAAAGGCAGCCCACTCAGCTTATATAAGCAGCATGCATCACTGAGGCCCCATGAGTCTAGGACAATCCTGCCAATGATGTGTTAATTAAAAGTTATTTAGGGGTCTCCCACATGTCCATTGGGCAAGTTGACTCTGTGCTTATTGAATTGCCTATCCTGGATCGCCAGACCTGGGCAAGGCAAAGGGTTCGGGCGACACACCAAGGACAGTGGCAAAGGCGTTCGTGCCATGGGTGTCATTCAGACAGCTTCCACCCTTCCCTGAACCTTTCTTCCAAAGCAATAGGCAGCAATGGTGTTCAGAGAGATTCTGGGCCTCCTTATATTCACTCATTCATGTTTTCATATATTCATGTACTTATATATTTATATATTTTGAATAAATATCTATTAAGCATCACCTCTATTTCAGGTCAGGACCGGATGCTGAGAACATCAAAGTGAGTTAGACACAGTGGTGTGCTGGTAAATGGTGAACAACTGGCTCTCTGAGTGTAGTGCTGACATATTAATAAACGTTGGCTGTCATTTTCCTTTACGTTAATGAGTAAGACAAACATGAAACTACAAAGACCCATGTCCGTGACATTTGTCAATGACACGAGCAACTTCTTTGCTGAATCAGATGATACTATCCATAATAGAAGAATCGTACTTTGATTTTTTTGTGTGTGTTATTCACAGATAACATGACATATTTTTAAGTTTAATCTGCATTATTAACATTGCCCCAGCAGTTTCTTGAGTCTAGACAAGCAACAAAAGAATAAATCAAGCCCTAGTTTGTAGCATTTGCCAATTTTCATGTGTGAATATGCCCATTGTGCCCAATTTCAAGCTACCAATATTTTGTCACTGAGCGTGGAGTTGAGAAGAGATGCCCAATATAGATTCACATATTCTCAGGTGCATAGATTATAGTAAAATGTAGTAATTAGGAAGGGATGAGTTTGAGTATTTATTATTTTCATTTTAAATATGCCATATTTACTTGTAAACTTATATAATTTGATTTTTGATAATGACTATGCTCAACAACCAGTGTGAAGCAATCTGGGACATTTAACAACTGCTCTAGCAAGCTGGTGTCTGTCAGCTCCAGCGCACCACTGGCTGGACATGGTCTTCTAATTCAAGAACTTTCCAATTGAGTTGGGGAAAAACTCTCAGTATGTAAAATACTTTGTAAGAAGGAAGATCAAGATTTCTGAGAGCATTTGGGAGGCAGAGCCAGCCAAGAGTTGGGTTTGGAGAAAGCTTTCTGAGACAAAAATATCTACACTCTGAGACCTGAAGGAAAGGAAAGTAAGTATGAACTGTGTGAAGGGTGGAAAGTGGGTTCCAGATGGAGGAAGCACCCTATGCAAAGGGCTGGGGTGAAACTGGATAACAGAACCTTTTATAAACACACAGCATTTCATCATGGCTGGAATGAAGTGTTCAAGGTAAGGCAGTGACCTGGAGTAAGACTGGGGGAGAGGAGAGTGCAGAGCCAGCACGTAGAAACCATATCAAAAAGAGTTTGTTCTAAGGTGAGTGAGTGCTCATTGGCAGCTTGTATATATGACAGCACCCAGATTAGACTTCTTATTAGATCCTCTGCCTGTGGTGAAAGAATGGGGCAGGACAGGCGGCAATCTAGGGGAGAGACGAAGGGTGTCCGCATGATGGCAATGGCAGCAGGGATGAAAAAGGACAGAAGGAACCAAGAGTCATTTGGGAGCTTATATCTGCTGGACCAAGTGAGTGATTGTGTGTGTGTGTGTGTGTGTGTGTGTGTGTGTGTGTGTCTATTTTGGGGCTGGAGGGGTGTCGAAGGAGATGACGTCAAGAATGATACTCAGGTTTCTGACAACAGCAACTCAGTAGATAAATAACGGAAGTAGGAGATAATGAAAGAGGGACACGTAATGGACTTGAGGGAGGATGAGTTCACTTTTAGACAGGTTAAATTTGTCTAAGTGGACATCCAAGTGAAGACATCCAGGAAAGACTTGAGTCTATAAGTCTGAAGCTCAGGGCACAGATCTGGGCTGGAAAATAAATTTGGTAGTCATGGGCATATAGATGACAACCAAAGCCATGTGTGTGGGTGAGATTATCCAAGGCCAAAACAGAATCTAAGGTTTAGGTGCCATTTATTCCACCAGCACTGTCTACCCACCTTACATACGCCCACTCTTTTAATCATTACCACCACCCTATAATGTAGGTATTATTAGTCCCATTTTGTGGATGAGGAAACTGAGGCATAGTAGTGCAACTACTTCCCAAGGCTGCACAGGAAGTGGAAGTGCCCAGATTTGAAGCCAGTCCATCTGGCACCAGAGCCTACACTCTCAACCATCGTGTTGGGCTGCTTCTGTGTCAAAATACACAGACCAAAGAGAATCGATCTGAAGGTTAGAACCCCGAGGAAATGAATATTTAAGTCACGGAAGAGGAATTTACAAAGCAGACTGTCAAGGGAGGGTGGGTGCTAGTGGAGAACCCAAGGCTCATCACTGTAAGGACAATTTCTTAAAAAGTTCCTCACTGCAGGTAACTGAGTGGCCCTGTAAAACATAGTCACATTGCATTTACTAACATTCTTTTCTGATCATAAAACAATGCTTTGTCCTTGCAGAAAAAGTAGACAACACAGAAGATACAGAGAAGCAAATAAAAATCACCAGTATTCAACCACCTAGAAATAATTTTGGTAACTGTTCAGTTTTTTTTCTACACATACAAAAAGGGATTTCTTTGAAACATTTTTCAAAGTTTTATTCTAAAATCATACTTTATTAATAGTTTCTAAAGTTGCACGTCTTAAAAATCAGGATTTATCTTATAATCAGTGGTGTTTTACAGGTAAATGGCTGATCTTTGTTCTTAATTGTACAAAGAATCCTCCATCTTTTAATTGATGGCATCTTAGATTTGGTGAAATATGGTAGGTCATGTATCTACATCTTTCAAAATTCAAAATAACTAAAAGGCATGTAGAGAAAGCTCTCTTTCACCCTTGCCTATTTCTGTGCTTCTCCCTGGAGGTAGATGATATTTTCCAGATGCTTGTTGACCCTTCTAAATGCATTTTAATGTGCATACAAGAAGATATTACATGTATCCACCTCTCATTAAATTACATGGTAGTGTACTACCCACACTGGGGCATCTTGAATTTTTTTTAACTTAATACTGTATGTTGGAAGTTTTTCTTTTTCGAAGTGGAAATTTTCTCTTGAAAGGGAACCACAAGTTATTAAGAAGTCCCCAGTGGTGGGCAAAGTTATTTCCAATCTTTTGCTAAAACAAAAAATGGAATGTTGAATAATCTTATATATTTTGCACACATACTGGTATACCTATTACATTTCTAGAACTATAACTCCTGAGTAAGAGGGTAATTCAGTTGTTATTTGGAGAGATATTGCCAAATTGCCTTCCACAAATGTTGTTTCAATTTGTGTTTCTTCCAAGAATGTATGGAATACTGTTTTCCTATACCATTTCCATCATAGTGTGTTATCAAACTTTTTATCTTTGCCAAATTGAAAGATGAAAATTGTATCTTTAATAAAGTTTTTAGTTTGGAATAATTTTAGATTCTGCAGAAAAGTTGCAAAGATAGTACAGAGTTCTTAAATATCCCTGAACTAATTTCCCCTTGTGGAAACATCTCAAATTTCCATGGTATGCTCATCAAAACTAAGAAACTAATACTGATATATTACTGTTAACTAAACTCCAGATTTTATTTGGAATTTAACAGCTTTTCAACTAATGTCCCTTTTATGTCTCTGGATCTCATCAAGGAGTCCGTATTGCATTTAGTCACCGTGTTTCCTTAGTCTCCTCTGGTCTCTGACAGTTTCTCAGTACTCCCTTGTTCCTTGTGACTTTGAAAGTTTTGAGAATACTGGTCAGTATTTTGTAGAATATTCCTCAATTTGAGTTTGTTTTAATGTTTTTCTCATGATTAGGTTGGGGTTATAGATTTTGGGGGAGAATACTTCAGAGGTCAAGTGCCCTCCTCACTACGCCATATCGGAGGGTAGGTGACATCAACATGACCCATCACGGGGGATGGCAACCTTGCTCATTTGGTTAAGACAGTGTTTGCCAGGTGTCTCCACTCTAAAGCTACTCTTTTTCCCTTCTCTACACTCTTATCTTTGGACACGAGTCACTAAGTCAAGTACAAACTCAAGACGGAAATCTTAGTGTCATTATAATTAGTATTTACCTTATGAGTGAAGGTATCTCTTCACTTTCTGTTGATATTTTACCTATTTTTCCATTGAATTGTTATTCTTTGTTACCAATTTTTGTGTGAAATAAGCCCTTTCTCTGTAATGCAAATTAAAAATTTTCACCCAGTTCACCATTTATTTATCTTTGTTGTGTTTTTTGCCATATATATATATACATTTTTACATTTTTATGTAATAAAATGTATCAGTTTTACTTTATGATTCATGGGTTTTCTATCATACTTAGAAATATATTACCTGTTCCATGATGATTTTTTTAAATGTTCTATGGCTTCCTTTTTTGAAGGTGTATCTTCGATCTACCTGGAGTTTATTTTGGTATAAAAGTGAGTAGGATTTGATTTTATTTCTTTTTCATGGAGTTACCCGGTTGCCTCAAGAGCAGTTTATTGACTAGTCCATTTTCCATTATTTTATTCAAAGTACAATAGATAATTTTGCAGAAAAAAAGCACAGGAACCTCAGCTCTGTATGTTTTGAATTCTCATGTTCTTTCCACAGAGGCAGATAAAGCACAAGAAACAAACAGAACCCTAATATTTTACATTATTGCTCATATAGATTGATCTCAATGTTTCTGGGCACAAATTTTTATCTGAGCCACCCTTGGCACATTGGGCTGCCCTTACCTTGACCTTATCTCAGTCACATCTGAAGGGCAGCAGGGCCCCAGCCAGTAGCTACGCAGCTGGTAAGTGCAGGGGTCACCAGGATCACACTGGGTTATTAGCACTGTTTTAAATCTATAGTTAGAGCTACAAAATTGGGGCTAGGAGAAGAATTCCATTGCTGGTAATTCCCCATGTATAAATCAACCCCAGTTTGGAGAGAAACAATGACTTCTTTCTGTCCGGGAGAGTCATCGCATTAGAGATGAGAACAACTGGTACAGATAGCAGGCACTCATTTGAGTACACAAGCTTTGCAAAGACCACAGGCTAAGGGATCCTGTTCCCTAAAGTTCCATCTGAAGCTCATCCTTCATTAAAATATACAGAAATAATCTGGAGGCAGAACAAAATGATGATTTTAAGTTTTTGAATGTTGTTGATTTTTTTCCCCCAGAAAGTAAAGAACCAAGGAAGTGAAGTTAGAAACCAGTAAACTCTTGTTGGCTAGGTGTGGTGGCTCATGCCTGCAATCCTCACACTTTGGGAGGCCGCGGTGGAACTATTGCTTGAGGCCAGGAGTTCAAGACTAGCCTAAGCCAGAGTGAGACCTCATCTCTATAAAAAATAGAAAAATTAGCCAGGCATGGTGGTGCACGCCTGTAGTCTGAGCTACTAGAGAGGCTGAGGCAGGAGGATTGCTTAAACCCAGGAGTTGGAGGCTATGATTACACCACTGCACCCTACCCCTGGTGGAAAGAAAGAAAGGAAAGAAAGAAAGAAGGGAAGGAAGGAAGGAAGAGAGAGAGAGAGAGAGAAAGGAAGGAAGGAAGGAAGGGAGGGAGGGAGGGAAAGGTAAGGAAGGAAAGAAAAAAGAAAAGAAAGAGAGAGAGGAAGGAAAGAGTAAACTTGTAAATATATTTGGAATTTGGGTAGGAAACTATCATTTGAGCTTAAAATAAAAGCAAGAATGCACATTTTAAAAGAACAAAAAAGTCAAAGTAGACAGAAAATAAAGGACTGTGTTCTGCAGTAGGGTTAGTTCACACTACTAATAATGCACACCAGCAGAGGACTTCCGGTGTGTTTTACACTGTTCTAAGCCCTTTAACATGCATTAATTCATATAATCTTCAAAACCAGCCATGAGATAGGGTCCATTAGTCTCCGCATTTCACACATTAGAAAATGGAGATCCAGAGACTGTGAGTAACTAGTTGAAGGCCACATAGCCAGTAAGTGGCTGAGCTGGGGTTGGCTCGGGCAGTCCAGCCCTGGGGTATACGGTCTGAGTCACCGGACTTGCTGCCTTCCTAGCAGGGCTCTGTGCAGCACAGGCAATCGCCACATTGATTCATTTCTTCACTGGGAGAGCTAGGAGTGAGGCATATTCTTCTTCATATTTTCAAGTTTAGCATAATCCTAGACACAAACTAGATGCTTAATAAATTAATAAATTTTGACTACCTGAATAGAGGTCTGATCAAAGTCTTATGCAAGTGATTATCCAATTCTTTAAGATATGGGATTCTGGTTTTCTTTTCTGTAAAAATCTTACAAGGATCCTACAGTAGACAGCTTCTAAGAGGACCCCAAGGATCCCCCACCCGTGGTATTCGTGTCTTTATAGTATTTTCCTACCCTTGAGTGTAGGATGGAGTTAATGACTTGCTTTGAGTGAACAGAACACGGCAGATGTGATTGGATGACACTGCAGAGATTAGTTAGAAAAAGACTACGGTTTCCATCTTGGCCATACCCTTTCCCTCTTTTGTGGATCTCTTGCTTTGGAGGAAGCCAACGATCACGTAGTGAGGTAGTCCTGCAGAGAGGCCCATGTGGTTAGCGTGGAAGCAAATCTGAGGCCTGCCAACAACCTGGTGAATAAACTTGGAAAGGGATTGTCCAGGCCCAACTGAGCCTTGAAATGATGTAACTCTGGCAGAGAGTTGGACTGAAACCTCAAGAGAGACCTTGAGCCAGAGGCACCCAGCTAAGCCACCCCCAGATTCCTGACCCACGGAAACCGAGATAATAACAGTTTGTTGTTTTAAGTGGCTAAGTTTTGGGGTAATTTGTTATGTATCAATAGATAAATAATGCAGTATAAAATACTCCATATAGAAATAAATTTTCCACTTTTAAAGGAAAAAGCCTATAGGTTTTTTTTTGTTGCTTTTTTCTTTTTTACATTTATGTCACTTATCTCTTTGTAATTTTTAAAAATGTGTGTGTTGAAATAAAAGGATCTGGTTTTTATTTTATTTAAAAATTTAAACACTTTTAAAATTGTGATAAAACACATATAATGTAAAATTTGCCATTTCAGTCTACAGTCCAGTAGTGTTAAGTAAATTCACATTGTTATTCAACCAAGCTCCAGGACTTGGTCATCTTGTAAAACTGAAACTCTATACTCATTAAACACAAACTCTCCATTTCACTCTCCCCCCAGCCCTTGGCAACCACCACTCTACTTTCTATTTCTATGAGTTTGACTACTCCTGATACCTCAGGTAAGTGCAGTCTTACCTGAGTAGTGTTTGTCTTTTTGTCCCTGGCTTGTTTTACTTAGTATAAAGTTTTCAAGATTAATCCATGTTATAGCATGTCAGAATTTCCTCCCTTTTTAAGGCTTAGTAATAGTCCACAGTGTGTGTATAGCAAATTTTGTTTACTTATCTATCAGTCAGTAGACAACTGGGTTGCTTCCAGCATTTGACTATTGTGAATAATGCTGCTATAAACACGGATATACAAATATGTCTTCAATATCCTGCTCTAAAATTTTTTGGCTATATATCCAGAAGTGAGGTTTCTGGTTCATATAGTAATTCTATTTTTAATATTTTTCACAGTGGCTATACCACCACAGTACAAAAGAGTTCCAATTTCCCCACATACTTACAGACACTTGTTATTTTCTGTTTTTTTTTTCTTTTTTTAAAATGATATCCATTCTAATGGGTGTGAGATAATACTGTGATTTTGATTTGCATTTTCCTAATGAGTAGTGATGTTAACCTTCTTTTCATGTTTGTTGACTGTATATCTTCTTTAGAGAAATGTCTATCAAGCCCTTTGTTCATTTTTTGAATTGGGTTTTTGTTGTTGAACTGTAGGAGTTTTTAAACATATTTTGGATATTAATTCCTTATCAGACATAAGATTTGCAAATTTTCCTCCCAGTCTATAGGTTACTTTTCACTTTCACTGTGCTAATTGTGCCTTTTGATGCACAGAAGTTTTTAATTCTGAAGTAGTCCAATTTGTCTATTTTTATTGTTATTGCCTGTGCTTTTGGTACCATATCCAAGCAATCATTGCCAAGTCCAATGTCATGAAGCTTTTTTCCTAGTTTTTTTTCCAAAAAGTTTTATAGTTTTAAGTTTTACATTTTGGTCTTTGATTCATTTTGAGTTAATAATTGTACATAACACAAAGGTAAGGGGCCAACTTCTAATTGTGTTTTTTCCCAGCTGATTAGCCAATTGGCACAACACAATTTACTGAATAAACGGTTCCTTTCCTATCAATTTGAAACAGTATTTTGTTCATATACCAAATTCTAATGTATATGAATGTACTTCTGGAGGCTCTGTTCTATCCCATGGAGATATTGGTCTGTTCTGCTGCCAGTGCCACATGGACTTATTCAACGTAGGTTAATTTTATATTCTGAGCAAACAGGCAAATTCCTTCTCACTGTTATTCTCATTTGAAATTTTCTTGGTGACTTTTGCATATTCGTTCTTCCTGAAAATTTTACTATGAATTTTTAGAATATTCCTCAGCCACCCCATCAATATCTCCCCACCCCACACCTCCATCAAACTGAACAGCATGGAGATTAAGAGAGAAATGGATTGAGCAGGATTGACTTTTTCTAATAGTTTGATATTTCTTTCTACATATGCTCCTCCAGTAGTCTATCCCATCTCAGATAATAACAACTTCATCTTTCTTTATGCTCTGGTCAAAAACCAAAAACCCACACAAACAAAAAAAAAACCCCAAACATAACAAACTTGGAGTCATCTTTGAGTGCCTTCCTTCTTTCATACCCCACGTCCAACCCAACCGAAAATTCTATTAGATCCACCCTGAAAAAGTCAGAATTTAACCATTGCTAACCCCCTCCACTGGGATCCAGGCTCCCCTTATCTTATCCCTGGATTATTGTTTTGGTGTTTGTTAGACCTATCAACTGGAAGGAGTGGATTTGTAAATTTCTTTTTACTTGGATACTCAAACTCAAGAAACAGTGAATCCTCAAAAAATTAAATAGAAAGATATCCACATCTAGAAAGTAGCTTCAGAACATTTAAAATACTGTATTTCTTGCTCATTTTCCTTGTTTATTATATGTCTTCTCCCACTGGAATTTTAAGCAGGTGGGATATTTTGCCTGTTCTGTTCACTGTGCCATGCCTACCCTCAGCACAGTACTGGAACATAGTAGGCATTCTGTAAATATTTGTTGAGTTAATTAATTCAATCATTCCCCTCCATTCTGGGTTCAATTTTCTTCTTATTGAAATTCAAACTTCAATCCTTTTAATGAGGGTCTTGAGTGGTAGATTTTCTTAGACTTTATGATCAGAAGTTTGTGTTTTGTCCTCGTTCTTGGATGAGAGTTTAGCTGGATGAAGTTCCTCTATAATGAGTTATTTTTTTTTCTTCAGTAGCTTGAATCAATTATTCATGAATTGTTTTCTGGCCCTCAATGTTGTTATTGAGAATTCAGCTGTCAGTCTGATATTCTTTGGAAGATAACCATTCTCTTCTCTCTGGGAAGTTTTTTGTTTGATTAAACATTTTTATTTTGAGATAATTGTGGATTCATAAGCAGTTGGAAAAAATAATATAGAGAGAGTCCTTGTATCCTTTACCCAATTTATCTCAACGGTAACATCTTGCAAAACTATAGTACAATAGCACAACCAGGATATTGACACTGATACAATGAAGATACAGAGCACTGCCATCCCTAAAAGGGTCCTTCTTGCTGCCCTTTTACACCTATTTTCCTCTACTGAATCCCCTCTTTAACCCCTGGCAATCACTAGTCTGTTCTCCAACCCTATAATTTTGTCATTTCAAAAATGTTATATATATATATTTTAAATGTTATATAAATGGAACTGAGAGATTGAATATACAAACTGAGACAACAAATATACAAACTGACCATGATAATACAACTGTGAACTGCAACCTTGGCAGCAACCAGTCCAGAAAACCAAACCACAGCCTCTGCAGCATTTGGCCCAGAATGGTCAGGACTTGGTCAATAACAGTTTCCCTATTTTTTGTCCTTACTTCCAACTTAGGACCAACTAGAGAAAACCAAATGTTCCCCAAGCCAACCATTTAAGAGGTTTCGATTCTGCTACTTCTTATCTTTATTATCTTTTCCCCTTCTCCCTGTTTTGGGCTTATTTTGCTCTTCATTTTCTAGGTTCCTGAGATCGGAGCTTAGATTATTGATTGGAATTTTTTTTTCTTTTTTCTAATGTACGAAGCTCAAAGACAGGCTATTTGAAAATACACAGTCAGAGGAGAAAAAAAGTATGAAAAGAAACAAAGAACATTTATGAGATCTATGGGATTGTTTCAAAAGAGCAAATGTAAAAGTCATTGCCCTTAAAGTGGGAATAGAGAAAGAAAAAGGGATAGAAAGATTATTCAAAGAGGCAGTAACAGAAAACTGTCCAAATCTAGAGAAGGTTATAAAGATGTAGGTACAGAAAAATCAAAAATCACCAAACAGATTCAACCCTATAAGACTATGCCAATGCATATAATCATCAAATTCTCAAAGGTCAAAAGCAAAGAAAGGATCCTAAAAGCAGCAAGAGAAAAGAAGCAATAACATATAAAGGAGCTCCAATATGTCTGGCAGCAGATTTCTCAGCAAAAACCTTATAGGCCAGGAGAGAGTGGGACGACATATTCAAAGTGCTGAAGAAAGAACTACCTACTGAGAATACTGTACCCAGCAAAGCTTATTCTTCGAACATGAAGGAGAGATAAAGACTTTTCCAAACAGAAGCTTATAAAATTCACCACCACCAGATCCATCTTAAAAAAATTATAAAGGAACTTTTTTAATCTGAAGGAAAAGGATGCTAATGTGTAATAAGAAAACATCTGAAGGTATAAAACTCACTGATAAAAGTAAGTACACAAATACATTCAGAAAACTCTAATATTGTAACTGTGGCATATAAACTATTCATAAGTTGGGTGTGAATCACATTAACAGAATCAAGGCCAAAATTCATACAATCTTTCAATAGACACTGGAAAAGCATTTGAAATCACTGTATAATAAAAACCCTGGACAAACCAGTTATAGAAGGAACATATGTCCACACAATAAAGGCCATACATGACAAACACACAGCCAACATGATACTGACTGGGGAAAAGATGGAAGCTTATTCTTTGAGATCTGGAAGAAGACAAGAATGCCCACTTTCACCACTTTTATTCAACACTGCACTGGAAGTTCTAGTCAAAGCAATTAGAAAAATAAATAAAGAACATTCAAATTAGAACATCTGTTTGAAGATGACATGATTATGTACATTAAAAAAATCCTAAAGACTCCATCAAAAAACTATTAGAACTAGTAAATGAATTCAGTAAAGTTGCAGTACACAAAATTGATATGTAAAAATCAGTAGCATTTCTATATGCAATGGCAAATGATCTGAAAAAGAAATAAAGAAAGAAATTCCATTTATAACAGCTACAAAAAAAAAACCCTAGAAATAATAACCAAGGAGATGAAAGATATCTATAATGAAAACTACAAAACACTGATGAAAGAACTTGAAAAAGACACAAAGAAATGGAAAGATATTCTATGTTCATACATTGGAAGAATATTGTTAAAATGTCCGTATTACCCAAAGTGATCTCCAGATTCTGTGCAATCCCTGTCAAAAAACAATGACATTCTTCACAGAAATAGAAAAACAAATCTTAAAATTCATATGGAAATGCAAAAGACTTCAGATAGCTGAAGCCATATTGAGCAGAAATAACAAAAGTGGAGACAGCACAATACATGACTTCAAAATATACTACAAAGCCATAGTAAGCAAAACAGCATGGTACTGGCAGAAAAACAGACACATAGACCAATTGAACAGAATAGAGATCCTAGAAATAAATCCATGCGTTTACAGCCAACTGATTTTCGACAAAGATGCCAAGAACATATGCTGGGGAAAGGACAGTTCTCTTCAATAAAATGGTGCAAGGAAAACTGGATAGCCACATGCAGAAGAATGAAACTAGACCCTATCTTTCACCACATACAAAAATCAACTCTAAATGAGTTAAAGACTTAAATGTAGGGCTTAAAACTATGAAACTATTAGAAGAAAACATAGAGGAAACACTTCATGAAATTGGACTAAGCAAAGATTTTTTTGAAAAAGACCTCAAAAGCACAGGCAACAAAAACAAAATACACAAAATCAGATTACACCAAACCAAAAATCTCTACATAACTAAGGAAACAATCAATAAAGTAAAGAGACAACATACAGAATGGGAGAAAGTATTTGCAAACTAGATATCTGACATGGGATTGTAATCCAGAATATATAAGGAACTCAAACAACTCAATAGCAAAAGGACCCAAATAATCTGATTAGAAAACAAGCAAAAAAACTGAATAGACACTTCTCAAAAGAAGACATACAAATGGCCAACAGATGTATGAAAAAGTCACGAACATCACAAACCATTAGGGAAATGCAAATACAAACCACAACATGATATCACTTCAACCCAGTTAGGATGGCTATTATCAAAAAAACAACAGATAACAAATTCTGGCAAGGATGCAGAGAAAAGGGAGCTCTTGTACACTCTTGGTAGCAATGTAAATTAGTACAGCCATTATGAAAAACAAAATTAAAAATAGGATTACCATATGATCCACCAATCTCATTACTGGGTATACATCCAAAGGAAATGAAATAGTGTATTGAAGAGACACTTGCAAACCCATGTTTATTGCAATGCTATTCACAATAACCAAGATATGAAATCAACCTATACTCCCATCAACAGATAATGGATAATCAAAATGAATACTATTCAGCAATAATATTGCACTAACATAATGAAATCCTGTTTCATTATGTTAAGTGAAATAACCCAGGCAAGAAAAGACAAACACTGCATGATCTCACTCATATGTGGAATTTAAAAAAGTTTATTTCATTGAAGTAGAGAGTAAAAAAAATTGGTTACCAGAGGCTGGAGGAGGGGAGGACTGAGGGAGATTGGTCAATGAATAAAAGTTATGGTTAGACAGAAAGAATAAGTTCTGGTGTTTTATTTACATTTATATATTTAAATATTTATTTATTTATAGGGTGACTATGGCAAATAATAATGAAGTGTATATTTCAAGATAGGTAGAAAAATGTTGTCACCACAAAGAAATGAAAAATATTTAAAGTAATAGATATGGTACTTACTCCAATTTAATCATCATGTAATGTACACATGCATTGATACATCAACTTATACATCAACCCCCAAATATGTATAATTATTATGTGTCAATCATAGATAAAAAATTAATTAATAAAAAATCGAGAGAACAATCTCATTTTAAAATATCTAAAAAAATAAAATAAAATACTTAGGAATAAATTTAACTAAGGTGGTAAAAGACCTGCTCATTGAAAACCATAAAATGCTGATGAAAGAAATTGAAGAAGACATAAATAAATGGAAAGGTATTCCATGTTTGTGGATTGGAAGAATTATATTGTTAAAATGTCTGTACTACCCACAGTGATCTACAGATTCCATACAATTTGTATCAAAAGTTCAATGTCATTTTTCATAGAAACAGAACAATCCTAAAATTCATACGGAACCATAAAAAAACAACAACAAATTACTAACATAATCATGAGCAAAAAGAACAAAGCTGGAGTCATCATCATACCACTTGATTTCAAACTATTCCTCAAAGCTATAGTAATCAAATAGCATAGTACTGGCATAAAAACAGACAAATAGGATAAAACAGAGAGCCCAGAAGTGAACCTACTCATGTATAGTCAATTAATTTTTGACAAAGTCACCAAGAATACACAATGGGAAAAGGATAGTATTTTCAACAAATGGTATTGGGAAACCTGGGTATGCCCTTTATTATTAAAGGATATTTTTGCTGGATATCAAATTGTAGGTTGGACATTCTTCTCTTTCAGCACTTGAAAAAATGTTGAACCTCTTCCTTTTGGCATCTGTGATTTCTGATGAAAATCACTTTCGTTTAAATTGTGTTTCCCCTGCAGGTAGTACGCTGTTTCTCTCTCACACTTTTTAAGATTTTTAATGTGCCTTTACTTTCCTGAAATTTGATTATGACATGTCTTGGTATGGATTTCTTTGGGTTTATCCTGTTTGGGATTTGTTCAGCTTCTTGAATATGCAGGTTTATGTCTTCTGCCAAATATAGGAAGTTTTCAGCCATTATTTCTTTGAGTACTTTATCAGTCCTCTTTCTCCTCTATTTCCAGGACTTCAGTGACATTGATGTTAGACCTTTCGTTATAGTCCAAGGTTCCTGAGGCTCCGTTTATTTTTTTTTTCAGTCTACTTTCTCTCGGTTGTTCAAATTGTATAATTTATATTGTTCTATCTTTTAGTTAATTGATACTTTCTTCTGTTTCCTCCATTCTGTTTTTTTTTTTTTTTTTCTGACAGAGTCTTGCTCTGTTGCCCAGGCTAGAGTGCAGGCATCAGCATAGTTCACAGCAACCTCAAACTCCTGGGCTCAAGCAATCCTCCTGCCTCAACCTCCCCGAGTAGCTGGGACTACAGGCACACACCACCACACCTGGCTAATTTTTTTTTTTATTTTTAGCTGCCCAGATAATTTTTTTCTAGTTTTAGTTGCCCAGATAATTTTTTTTCTATTTTTAGTAGAGATGGGGTCTTGCTCTTGCTCAGGCTGGTCTCAAACTCCTGACCGCAAGTGATCCTCCGGCCTCGTCCTCCCAGAGTGCTAGGATGTGAGCCACCACACCCAGCCTCCAGTCTGTGTTTGAGCCCACTTACTGAGTTTGTTTTGTGTTTTGGTTATGGCCTTCTTCATTACTAAAATTTTCATTTGGTTCTTCTTTGTATTTCTCTTTCTCTGTTGAGACTTTCTGTATTTTCATTTGTTTTCGAGCATGTTTATAACTTCTTTTTGAAGCATTTTTTTACGATGGCTACTTTAGAAAATCTTTGTCAGACAGTTCCAACACCTCTTTTCAGTGTTGATGCTCATTGATCGTTTTTATTGTTTGGTTTGAGATCTTTCTATTTCTTCATATAATGAGTAGATTTTTGTATTGAAACCTAGACATTTGGGTGTTATGTTATGAAGCCTGGATATTATTTGAACTTTCTGATTTAGCTGGATTTTTTTCTTTCTTTTTTTGACACTGCTCTGGGAAAGGGTAAGGAAATATCACCTTGTAACTGCCATATGAGGTCAAAGTCCTGGTTCCTCACTTGTACTCCATCGACACCTGAGAAGAAGTGCTCTTCATCATCACTGGGAGACTCTGACTTCTTACTAGGCCTCCAATGATACTTTCTTGGATGGGAGGAACATGAGTTCCTTGTTAGTGCTTCCCACATGGCCTTCAGTGACAGTATGTTGGGTGGAGGCCTTGTTTCTGCATGGTGGTAGTAAGGTAGTAATGACTCTGATTCTTCAATAGGATTTCTGTGATACACCCCTAACAGGGAGAAGGGTGCCTCATCACTGCCAGGTGGGGGAAGAAACCCAGGATCCTCACATGGTTTCCACTGACACTTCAGGGCAGCAGGCTCTCATTACAATACAGCTGGGATACAGTCCTGGCTTCCTATTTGGAATTCTCTGACCTTACCCCAGTGGGATATTGAGACACTTCATTATGGACTCTTAGGGGTGGAAGACTAGGCTGTCCACTAGGCTTTTGCTGGCATGGGTGCTATGGTAGATAATATGTTACTTTAAGGTAGGACCAAAAAAAGGTGTGGCATCTCTGTCTTCAGTGAACACCTTAATTCTTTATTCTTGTGATGGAAAAATCTAATGACAAATGTGCAGAGGAGGAGCTTTAGAATACCAGTTTGTATGAATTGCTACTGTGTGATCTTGAGAGGAATTTTTCCCTTTCCAAACCTCAACTTTATCATTTAAAAATATGAGGATAATAATAATGACCTTATAGCAAGACTGTTAGGAGGCTTTAGATACGTAGTATATGCAAAGCTCCAAGCTCATAGCAGGAGTTCAATAAATGACACTTGCTATCATCATCATCATCATCATTATAACTGTCATCATTATCATTGTCACAGTAACTAGAAATATCCAGCATAGTTTTTTTTATGAATGTAAGTCACATATAAACCAGATTCTGGCTCCCTATGTTAGGATACTGAAAAATGGTCAGCAGCTATTCTATAAGGATCCAGAGCTATTAGTTAAGCCAGGAGGCAGGAACAAGTCCCAGAGCTGTGTGTGACCTGCAGAAAACTACCTCTCATTAAAAGCCCTGTGCTTTCCCTCTGGGTATAAGCTCACTTCAGGAATAGCTGAGCAGGTTGTGGGGTTTTGAAGTCAAGGCAGATAGTCACAAAATATCTTCCAGCCACTTGGCTCTTACTCTGCTGTGTCCCAACTGGGCCAGATAGGCATGTGACAGGGCAACTGTCCATTTCAACAACTCTGTACAGCTCGAGCAGACTTGTCATGCACCGTATGTTGCTGAAGCTAAGCAACAACATGGTGAGAAATTGAGGACATTTTACAGGAGAATGGGGACAAGGGGGAAGGCTCAGGGAGGTAATAACTTGCCTAATCAAGCCAATTTGTGGCTGAGTCAGGCAGGAACTTAGTCATTCAACACATATTTGGTGGGTACCATCTTAGTTTGGGTTCCTCAGCAGTCAACCTTGAGTCAAGGATCTAGTCAAGAGTGGTTTTTTTGGGAGATGATCCCAGGAAACATTGGTAGGGGAGCAGGACGCGAGAAGGGGAGGGGAGGCAGCCAGTGAAGAATGCATTTTCAAGCAATTTAGTGCTGGGGTCCACTGGAGCTTAAGTCTCCTGTAGAACATATAACTCAGCATTATCCCACCTTAGAGGCGAGAGAGCTGCTACAGTATTTATCTGCCAACCCTAACAATCCTTGGTTGAGGCTGCTTCTGGGAGTATTAATTCCCTGGTGCCTGAGACTCTTTGCCTGTGGGGTCCTCTCTGCCCACAATTCAGGTTCTGATGTTGGGCATTCCGAGACAGGCATGCATGGGAATGGTGAGTGGTAAGGCTGTGTGCAGGGCATTTACTGCAATACAGTACATATCCAGCACTGTGCCAACTGCAAGAGATGCAGAGGTGGTTAAGAAGACATAATTCATGCTACTGTGGATTCTATTCTTTAATGGGAAAGACCTACTAAGTAAGTAGCATTAATAATGGAGGGTGATAACAGTTGTGATGATGGAGCTAAAGAAAGCTTGGGAACATAAATAGGAGGGGCCCCCAACCCAAGACTTGGGGGAGGGACAGAGAAGACTTCCCAGAAGCAGTGGTATCTCAGTGATTTAAGTTACCACTGTCTTGCCTCTGAGGTTTCCACAATCCTCTTCCCTTTGCACAGAATACTCTATTCTCCATCTTCCTCTGGGTGTCTCATACACATTCTTCATGTCTTAGATTATATGTCACTCCTTCAGAGTTTTCTGAATCTTCACAATGGGTTTTACTTCCCAGCTGTATGTTTCCATGGTAATCAGTATTCATATTAAAATTAAACAGGAGTAGTGCCTGCCTTTTTCACTGTTATATCTTCAGTACTTTCCCAGTTTCTGATACACAGTAATAGTCAATCATTTGCTGAATGAAGGAATAAATGATCTGTCTACAGAAAAAGCTACATTCTCTGTTGAGGCTGGGGGCACAGGAAGGATATATTGTAATTGGGGGTATAACCATTGACAGGTTCTGCCTTTTGAGAACTGACTTTCTAAGGCTGAATATGCAGGTTTAAATTCAGAAATGTCATGGGCATTTCCAAGTTCATTGAAACAAATAGTGATATGTTGCCAAAAAATATAAAAGAAATAAAGGCTGTCTTTGGTATCCACCTACCTTCCTTCCCACAAGTTAAACTCCATATTTCCTGCATACCTACTATATGCTACTATATGATCATCTTCTAAGGACTCAGAGGAAAATACTATGCAGTTTCCATTCTGGGGAGCAAGATTGTGAGTTCCAGAAGACAGAAGACATAAAACATTCTCAAGATGATAGAGCTGAGGCCAGTCCAGGGGAAATGTCAGGAAGCATGAGCAAAACACAAGGCAGGCAGGCACGCAAGAGAGCAAGATTTCCCCTCCTGGGCTTTCTAGAGGTGGCAGGAATAATTTATTATTGTTAGATGTACTAAGACTGCCCTGAGCTCTTAAAACCAGCAATACAAATTGTGAAATATATTCTATGTTTCAATTTGTTCTGAGGCAGGATTCAAATCTCAACTCGTTAATCATGATAAAACATGAAAACATTCAATGACAATTTTGGTGAGTGCTTGGGCAAGAATAACTGGAATCCTGGAATTAGGCTAAACAACCCCTGTTACCTTCAGTTATTTTTCAGGACCAAGGACAGCAGGATGTGCGTATGGGTGTGTCCATAAGCATATCCTCATATGAATATTAGTTAAGCTAAATCTATGACAAATTCACAAATAAAAATGCTCTCAGGTCATCAAAGAGAGAGAAGAACCAATTCTAACTGATAGACTAAGGGAAGCCTTCACAGAAGAGAATTTGAGCTTGGCTTTAAATGATGTGGAGAATTTTGACTTTAAGAATAAAGTATTTAACTATTACTTTAGTTATGGGGTGTAGTTTAAAGTAAAAACAGAATGTGAAAGTAAGGATATGTTCAGGGACTTCTAAGTCATTTGCTCTGGCCAGGATATAGTCTGCATGGAAGAAAGTATAAGGAAATAAAAGTGAAAAAGCAAGTTGGGTTTGGGGAAATGGAGCAACTTGAGATCCATACTGAGAAGATGTGATTGCTATCCTGTTGCCACTAGACAGCTCCTGAAGACCCCTAAATAGGATCATAGGGAATGCTGGTGCTGGGTGGAAAACTGCTTTCTGTAGAGGCAGAAAAACGAATTAGGAGGCTTCAGCAACAATGACAAAGAGGGCCTGGACCTCAGCAGTGGCAGGGGTAACGGAAAGGAGGACGTTGCTGATAAGGCGCGGTGACTGAGTGAGGACAACAAGTGGAAGGCAACTCTGAAGGTCCAGTCCAGGGACCAGGGGATGGTGTCGCTAACAGCAAGGGAACTCAGGAAGGATCCGCTCTCCATCCCATTGTCTTTGTCTCCTCGCTTTACTTCCCACAAGGTCTCAAACTCC
>CM052447.1:22474238-22591876 GCA_028533085.1 Varecia variegata | reverse complement strand
GGAGAACTGGAAATGGTAAACATGTGAATAAATATAAAAGGCTATTTTCTCATTTTTAAATTTAAAAAATTTACTTATGAAACCAAAAAAAATAACAATGAATTGTGTTATGGCATATGTATATATATCATGTTTATACACATATATACACACATATCATATGGAGAAATAAGAATGCAAAGTTTAGAAAGGGAACGGTATACTGTTGTAAGGTTCTTAGATTATACATAAGTGGTATAATACTTAGACTGTGATAAGTTAAAGACACATATTATAAATCCTAGAGTAAGCACTTAAAAACTAAAACAAAGAGGTATAGCTAAGAAGTCAACAGAGGAGATAATAATGCTAAAAATAGTCAATTAAGACAAATGAAGTCAGAAAAAGAGGAAGCAAGGAACAAAGAACAGATGGATAAATAGAAAAAATAGCAAGATGGTAAATTTAAAAATGGAATGAGCACACCAATTAAAAAGCATAGATTGACAGATTGGATAAAATTACAAGGCCCAACTAAATACCAACTAAAAATATATACCTGAAATATAAAAACATAGGTCAAAAGTAAAAGGATAGAAAAAGACAGATCTTGTAAACAGTAAGCGTAAGAGAGATATCTTAGTATCAGATAAAGCAAATTGCACGCCAACCCATCTTACCAGGGCCAAAAAGGGACATTTCATACGGATTGTGATGGCAATTTTATGTGTTAACTTGATTGGGTTAAGGGATACCCAGATAGATGTAAAACATTATTTCTGGGTGTGTCTGTGAGGGTGTTTCTGGAAGAGATTAGCATTTAAATCAGTAGACTGAGTAAAGATCAGCCCTCCCCAATGCGGGCAGAGATCTTTCAACCCACTGAGGGCTCGGATAGAATAAAAAGGTGGAGGAAGGGGAAATGTGCTCTCTCTTCTGGAGTTGGGACATCCATCTTCTCCTGCCCTCAGACATCAGAGCTCCAGGTTCTTGGGCCTTCAGACTCCAGGACTTATACCACAAGCTCCTCCTCCCCTAGTTCTCACACCAGCATCCCAGTAATTCTCAGACTGATAGTTCCACCACTGGCTCCCTGGTTCTCAAGCCTTTGGACTCAGTTGGAATTACACTTCTCTTTCCTCATTCTCCAAATTGCAGGTGGAATATCATGGGACTTCTTAGCCTCCATAACTGTGTGAACCAATTCCCATAATAAATCTCCTCTTATGTATCTATCTATGTCCCACTGGTTCTGTTTCTCTGGAGACCCTGACTAATACACTGATGAAAAGGTCAATACACCAGACAGACAGACATATGTTAAACGTGTAGGGGCCCTATAACACAACTCAAAAAATGTGAATAGAAAACTAACCAAAGCAAAAGGAGAAAGAAAAATCCACAATTACAGTTGGAAATTTCAACATTCCTCTCTCTGTAATTGATAGGACAAGTAGAATGAAAATTAGAAATTATATAGAAGATGTAAACAACATTATCACCCAAATTTCATTTAATTGACATTGAAAAACACAGCATTCAACACCTAAAAAAAATAGACATTCTTTTTATGTGTACATGGAATATATCAAGAGAGATCATATACTGGGCTACATAGTAAGGCCCAATGAATTCAGCAGGACTGAAATCATACAGAGAATACTCTCTGGCCACAACAGATTAAAAATTAATAACCAAAAATAAAGCTGGAATGTCCTCAAATATTAGAAATTAACCAGCACATTTCTAAATAGTTTATGGCTCAAAGATGTCAGAAGAGAAATTCAATAATATTTCTAACTGAATAATAATGATGAAAACAACATCTCAAAATTGATGACTTGCAGATAAAAACACATTTAGAGGGAAATTTACAGTGTAAATGTTTATGTTAGAAAATATGAAACATTTAAATGCAATGATCTAAGCTTCTACCACCTTAAGAATCTGGAAACAGAAGGACAAATAAAACAAAGTGAGGAAAAGGAAGGAAATAAAGGTAAGAGCAGGAACCCAGAGAAGGCCCTTTGAAAAGACCAATAAAATTAATTAACCTCTAGTTGGACTAATAAAGAAAAAAAGAGAGAGAAAAAAACCCAAATTAACAATATCAGGAATGAAAGAGGGATCTCACTATAGATCTTACAGACTATTGGAAAAAAAATAAGTGAATGTTATAAACCATTTTATACTAATGATTTTCCAATTCAGAGGAAATAGACAATTTCTGAAAGACATAAATTAATAAAACATTGAAGCTCTAACCCCTCCAGTGTGACTGTATTTGGAGATAGGGCCTTTAAGGAAGTAATTAAAGTTAAATAAGGTCATAATGGTGAGGTCCTAATCCAATAGGCCTGGTATCCCTATAAGAAGAGGAAAAGACACCAAAGAGTGCACATACGTAGAGGAAAGGCCATGTGAGGACATGTGGGTAGGTGGCAGTTTGCAAGCCAAGAAGAGAGTCTTCATCAGAAACCAACTCTGCTGGCACCTTAATCTAGAACTTCCAGCCTCCAGAACTATGAGAAAATAAATTTCTATGGTTTGAGCCACCTAGTCTTTGGTATTCTGCTATGGCAGCCCTAGCAGACTACTATAAGTGGTTAATTCCTTTACTCTTCTTCAAATTGTGTTGGCTTTTTTTTTGCCCTTTACATTTATTTATACATGTAGAATCAGCTTTTCATTTTTTTTACAAAAAGTCCAATTCTGGACTTTTGATTAGGATTGCATTTCTCTGTAGATCAACTTGGGAAAGAATTGACAACTTTACAATATTGAATCTTCCAATGTGTGAACATGATATATACGTCCAATTATTTAAGTCTTCTTTACTTCTTATTAATAAAGGTTTTTAGTTTTTTTGGTGTTGATGTTTTGAGCATATTTACTTGGATTTATTCCTAAGTATTTGATGTTACTGTTGCTATAATAAAAAAATTATTCTAAGTGTTTGTTCCTATCATTTGAAGATACAAATTCATATTCATTTAACACATTAACTAGGTATCTAAACACCTTGCAAAATTACCTGTTTAACACTTTGTCTATAAATGCCTTCATATTTTTTGATGAAAATATAAAGTTCCCTTCTATGTGTAGCTTGTTGACAGATTTTTATCATGCATATTTATAATATAATTTTTTAAAAATCCAGTCTTAGAATCAGCTTTTAGTTTTTAATCTATTTACAATTAACATAACTACCATACGATTATTTGCATTCTATTTTTCACTCATTCTATGTTTCTCATTCTCCCTTTTGTTTTCTGTCTTTTAGGTTGGTAATGTTTTTTTAACTTTCAGAATTTCTCCTCTATTAGCTTGTTACTTATGCCTTATTTTACCACTTAAAACTAATGGTTGTACTAGAAATTATAGCATAAATGTATTCATTATTAGAGTCTAATTTACATTAGCCATCTTACTACTTCCCCCAAAAGTAAAGAATTTAATTACTTTGACTCTCTTAATCTCTTCCTTCTGTCAGTTATTTTTGCCCTATATTTTAAACTTTACATGGTTACTGTTTTGTGAATTCTTTTCCATCAACATTCAACACTTTTTATTGTTCACTCATTTCTGTATTTTAAATGCATGTCTGTAATAAATTATCTCAGATTGTATTCATTTGAAAAATATCTTTACTTTACCTGTATTTTAAAGATTATTTTTATTAGAAATAGAATTCTACAGTGACAGCTTCTTTCAGTGTTTAAAGCTGTCACTCCATTATCTTTTGGGTTCCATAATTTCCTTGAAAATTTTACCATACAGTTGTTTTTCTTTTAATGGTAGTACATGATTGTCTCTGTTTTTAAGATTTTGTTTTTAGCAGTTCTATGATGTGCCTAGGTATGATTTTTTAAAAAATTTATCTTAGTTGGGAATCATAGCATTTCTTAAATCTGTAGCTCAATGGCTTTCATCAATTTTAGAAAAGTCTCAGTCAGTATCTCCTTAAATATTGATACTGCTCATTACCTCTCTTACTTCTTGGATTTCAATTAAAAATATGTTAGATCTTTTTACTACATCCCATATATCTTTTAGGCTCTTTTCTTATTTCCTATCATTTTTACTTATTGCTTCAATCTGCATATTTATTGACCTCACTTTCTGGTCAGTAATCTGTATTTCCATAGTACCGTAGCTGTTAAATGCATTGAGTGAATTCTTAATTTGAGATATCAAATGTTTTTATTCTCTTAACCTAAGGTTTTTAATCTGTTGCTGCTATGACATGGCCTCAGAATTTACCTTTCCTTCTGCTTACCCCTACCCATCTTTCTTATTTGATGTTATTCTTACAACATCTGTGCCTGATGGTTCAAAAAGTATGAGTTTGGCTAGATTTGATAGGGCTACAGTGTCCCTAGAAGTTCCCCTAGAAAAGAGCCATTATATGGCCTGGTTAGAGTAATTAGATATTGTTTGCATACCAGACACTTCTCTGCCAGCCTTGGAGGGCATCACTGATTCAGCTGCCTGTGCTTAAAAGTGGGAAGAGCATAATTGATATCAGTGTCCCCACAATGCAGGGTCTTGTCCTTCCTCCAGCAGCGCAGCGATTACTCATCTAGATGACTTGGGCTGGATGAATTCTGGTCAAGAGTGTACCACCCTACATCAGTGAGAGGGAGTTTCCCGATACTGGGCCATAATGCAAGCTCCCATTATATACACAAAAGAAGTTATTTTCTGGAATTCCTGGAGGGTGGAGGTCCAGAGAGTGGAAGCTGGGGGAAAGGGTTCAGCTTATTCACTCAGTAACACTACAGTCCCCTGTTTTCACTTTTAACTCTGGCTGCTCCAATCTTCCTTGCTGGTTTCATCAGTTCAACCTATAAATATTGGAGGAGTCTCAGGGGTTGGTCCTGGCCTTTCTTCTGTTTCCAATTTCTACATTTTCTCTTAATAATCACCCAGGCTCATGGCTTTAAATATCATCTATACCTCTAATTTTGTCCTCTTCCCAGTACTCCAGATGTCTAATAATGTAATTGATGTCACTTTATGGATCTATGATACACAGCTCAAAGTTAGTCTTACCCAAATAGAACTCTGATACCCTTGGATAAAGGCCTCCTGAGCACCAATTCGCATGTAGCAACCCAACGGTTGCCAACATATTATTCTGTCCCTATTTTATCGTAGTAGTTTTAGGCATCTGCTATTTTGTTATATTTACTATTTTTAGTACATCTCCTCTCATTGGAACATAAGTTTCCTTGGAACGGAGGTGTGTCTATCTTGCTTGCTACTGTATGACCAGTATTCATAACTTGGTACAGAACATAGTAACAGATATTGAGTGACTATTTGTGGAGTGTCCATGAGAAGATAGTCATATCTACACTGTCCCTCTTTTTGCTTAGATGACTTCTGCTTGGAATGGGGTTGGGTTGGGAGGTATTGTTTCATCCCCAATCCCTGCTATCTTTAAGTCTCCCTAGCAAGTCAACCTTTCACCATGGGGATACCATTCATATGCCTCCCACTGATGCCACACTGCAGCATATCCAATTCATTCTCAACCTATCAACTCTACCCCCAAAATAATTGTTCCAAAATCCATTCTATTCTCTCCACTGTCTCTGCTGCCAGCCTAATCCAAGCCTCTGTCCTCTCTATCTGATAGCCTCCTACTGGTATCCCTGCCTCCTACTCTTGTTTCCCTGTAGTTCATTCTCCACGCAGCCACCATGTATTTTAAAATCAAAGCATATTATGTCCTTGACTTGCTTTAAACCTCCAAAGGTTTTCTGTCATACTCAGAATAAAATCAAGCTCCTCATCATGGCCAATAAGGCCATACATGGCTTGGTCCCTGCCTTCCTTTATGACTGGCTTCATCATTCTTCCTCTTGCTAATGAAACTGCAGACACTCTGCCCTGATTTCTCTTATGTTAACACAGCAAACTCGCATCCTTCATGTCTCCAGTCTCCTGGGCCACCCTATCCAGTGGCTGCCCAATCTTTCATTATCACATTGTCCTGCATTATTGTCTTCACAATTCTTATAGCTAACCAAAGTTCTTTATTAAAACCTTTTTCTTTTTATTGTCTATTTTATTCATTACCATTTTTCCAGCATCTAAAATAATATATGGTACATAGTGGGTACTCATTTATTTGTGGAATATATAAGGGAATGACAATTGAAGGGACATCGTCTCAATCTCTCACACCACTGCTCTTCTAAAAGTCATTTCTTAGGAATGAGTCCTCCCTGTTTATTTTTTATTTAAAAGGAAATACAGTAAGTAAAGTTTTCCATTGTTTATGCTCCTTTCTTCTTACAGAACTATTACAAATTTCTTGTAATAATAATGATTAACATATACTGATCTCTTATTCATGCCAGACAATGTGCTGGATTATCTCATTTATTTATCACATCAACACTCTGAATTAAATCCTACTGTAATCCATGCTTTGTGAATGAGATATCTAAGGTTTAGAATGTTTCCATTAATTTCTCAAGGCCAAAAAGCTAACAAATATTCCATGTTACTATCTCAAGTGAACTTCAGGAACCAAGGAACCAGGTATGATAAGGAAGACTTTGGATGACTGTAACTTGTTTTTAAACGAACCTTTTGGTAATCAATAATGGCAGGGAGAGGGAGGGACAGAGGGAAGGAGGTGAGAGAAAAAGAGGAAAAAGAAAGAGAGAGCACACTTCCTACCACAATGACCAGATAAACCTTTGGTAGCAAACTCTGAACTCAGCTCATTTAACATCATTCCTGGAAGAAAGGACAAACCAAAGTCAGGTAATTCTCTGTGAATATCCTTCTTTTCTGTTAGAACAACTCTCTAATTAATAAATTCTCAAGTCTTTGAGCTCAGGAAAATCAGAAAGACTGATTTTATTTGGCTAATTAATCTTGGGGCTTAGCTTGACCAAGAAATAGACCTTCTGGCAACACGTCTGTGAGTGGGCACTAAGTAAATGATTTATTAGAAAGTCATTTACATACTGCCAAAAAGTTCTGTTTGAAATAGGAGAGAATAGGAAGAGAGAAAAATAGTTATGCAAAGTCTTAGGAAGATAAAAGACCTCACAGACCCTGAGACTGTCTTTATATAACCTCAAATGTCTTGATGAAAACTAAAGGTAAAAGAACAGTTTGATGCTAAGATAATTGATTAAAATTTTTATTTTCTACCTGGTTATTTGGTACCATGAAGATATAATTATGCTGAATCACTTCACAAAGTGTTTTAATAATTGTTGCTTCTGCCCAGTAGATTTTCTTAGAATTTTAATTTTGTATATTAATATTTTAGGGGATAAAGTGTGGTTTTTTTAATGCATTTGGAGGATCAACCCTGTTCTTTTTTTTATTGATACATAATAATTGTACATATTCATGGATTACATGTTACATCTTGAAACAAGCACACAACATACAATGATCAAATCAGTCAACTCTGTTCTTAATATCTATTAAATACAGTCATAATATTAGGAAACCTTTTTTTTTGGAGTCAGTAACAATTTAGTGATGTCTTAACTTTATGTCTAAATTAGCCAGTGGCAGATGCGATGGAGGGTAAGTATTAGAAAGAATATCAGCAAATATTATCAAGCAGTTTGCTAACCATGCTGTGAATTACTCATTAAATTCCCTATCAACCCTATTAAAGTATTATTGTGACTCAGTTTTATAGATGAGCAAACCATAAGCCAGTAAGGTTAAGTAACTTCATCAGAGTTGCAATGCGGTAGAGCCAGGTGAACCCAGGCAGTCTAACTTGAGAGCCTAACCATGCCAGCACACGACTCTTCAAGGAATCTACAATTTCTCCAGGAAAAAAATATTCATGTTTGCCTAAAGCAGCTCAATCACAGTAACGGGGCTGCAGGATCCATGGTCTAAAAGAGTCTATGCCATGAGCTCGTTTAGGTAACTGGTATTAAAATCAGACAGGACTAAAGACAAAGTGACTTCTGACATCACAATCCAAGAGGAAACCAAGCTCCATGTGAATAAATTGTTAGGCAAGTAGGACGGAAACTTATCCTTGAATCTGGGAGACAGATACACATGTATGTATGTATGAATGTATATATATGCACACACATATTTATTTGTTCAGGTTCTTTGCCCTCTAACACATTCATTCCGGTGCTGAACGAGAGTTTATATTGGGTTGTGTGTGTGTGTGTGTGGACCCGTATGTGCGGAGTGAGAGAGGAGCCGTTGTGTGTCACGGGGAAGTGTACATGGATGCCATCTGCACTGAGAGCCACCGATACCTTACGAGTGGTGCGAGGAGGGATGAGTCAGGCTGGGAACAGCGTTTCCTGACGGCCCACTCACAGACGCCCTGCCAGAAGGGTTATTTCTTTTCTAGGTTCTACTCTTCAGATTCATATGAAAGGACCACATTGCTAAGGCTGGTAATGAGATGCTTTTTATAAGAATTAGAGAGATTAATTACAAGACTCCAATCTCCTGAGGGCAGGGACTCTGTTTTATTCACTGTTGTATACCAGCCTCTGACACACTGCCTGGCATGAAGTCCAGACCTAATAAACATTTGTTGAGGGAATAATAAATGCATGTAATACTTTGTATTTATTGGATCGGGTTCTGTCAGAGAGTCATTGCTCTCCTGGGTCTCTGAGAAGCTGGCAACTCAGATTGTGCTACGGGATATTTTTAGACTCGAGGTTCTTTGACCCACTAGCAAACCTACTCCCTGGTATATTTTTAGGGGTGTGTAGAGATATAATTCAGTCAACAAGCATTTCTTGAGCTCTATTATTTGGACACTCTCAGAGGGAATTAGCGATGGTTTATTGAACAAGCTAGGTCCTTCTTCCCATAGAGCTTACATTCTTACAGGTTAAGCAGAAAAATAGACAAATACACAACATGACTGGAGGTGATAAATGCTAGGAAAAAGCAGGGAACGGAGAAAGAGCAGGATGGAGGAACATTAGTACAGCCCAAATTATCTCCCTGGGGAAAGCATTCTCCAGGGGCTAGACCCAATTTAATGAGGATTTTATGACACCTGCCTCTATTAAATTACATCGAAAACTTTTCAAGGATTTCAATGGCACCCAAATCATAAAGCTTTTAGGGCACTATTTTCTACTTTATTGTTCAGAAATCTGTTCAGTGAGTGCCGGGTGGGATAAAACGAGGATGGCAACGATGATCAAGACAGTGAACTTCTAGAGGAAATGATGAAGGGATTTTAACAGCCAACAAGCTTTGCGTACTTACCATGTGCTGGTAAGTACATTATGTTCACTATCTTAATTTATCACCAGAAGAGTCCCATGAAATAAGACTATTCCTGTCCCCCTTTCATGGCAAACAAGGCACAGTTAAGATTCAGTAAATTGCTGAAAGTCACTCAGCTACTAGGTAGAAAATCTAGGATCGGGTCCAGGCAGTCTGACTGTAGGGCCAGATTGTTGCCTTACAGAATTAAGCGCACTGCCTCCAGAATCCAAGTCTTTTAAACTACTAAGATACACTGCTTCTTTAAAACGTATAAGGAAGAATAGGGGCTTACAAATTTGAGAGGATTTAAAAAATTTTTAAACAAAGCTGCAAACCCTTCCACAAAAGAATACGGCATGACGTGCAGAGCGCTGCACTCCTTGCATGCTGCAGCACCTTGCTCCAGCCGCCAGGCCTTTGCGTTTGCAGGGCCCTAGGCCTGCAGTGCCGTTCCCGGGGTTCAAAGCATGGCTGGCTCTTTCCCAGCAGTCAAGCCTCAGCTCAACTGTGCCTCTTCAGACAGGCCTTCCCTGGCCGTCCTATCATCCCTCTATTGTATTTATCCTATTTTTATTTTCTTCCCAGTCCTTGTCACTATTTAATGTTTCCTGTGGCTGTTTCCCCCAGTAGTATGCAAGCGCCATCAGGTCAGGGGCAGTGGTTGCTTTGTTGATTGAAATGTCTCCAGAGCCTGACCTCGGCCTGGTACATCACAGAGGCTTCAAAGACATTTGAATGAACCGATGCTGTCCCTGGAGTCTGCAGACTCAGGTCCCAGGGGCTTTACTTCTGCAAAGGATCATGCATCTGCCCACCATTCTGTGCAGAATTAGAGCACAAGATGGGAAAAGAGAGATCAGCAATTGGGGCCTGAGAAACACTTGCCCAGTGAGCCATGACTGCTCGGAGGGCTACCAAGGAGACCAGCTATAAAGCCTATTTGCAGAAGGGTCAATTTGGAGGGAATTTCTGCAGTTAAGTATATGCAAGGTCATCGTCATTTCAATTTCAGATGAACCTCCTTGTTCATGTCGTGTTTTATCGTAGTTCCCACGTTAATTTGGATCTAGTGCTTGTCATGATGTATCCACTGTTTCCCCCAACCAGAATGTAAGGTCTGTGAGAGCAGGGATCCATCTGTCTTTTATAACACTATATACTCAGTGCCTAGAAGCATGCACAACACATAGTAGGTGCTCAAGCAGTATTTAAGAAATGGGCCAACACTAACTTCTATCTCCAGACAAAAGCAGGTGGGAGAGCGGAATGCAGCAAACATTTATGGAGTCCCTGCTAAGACCCAGGCACAGTTCCAGAGGCTTTTACACACCTTACTTCGTTTGTTTCCCCTGGTAAGTTGCAAGCGTTGAGAGCCTAAAATGTATGGAGTGGAAGATGCCTTTCTTCTTCCATGTCATAAAATCAGGTCTTGCTGGGCAAGTGGTTCTTTCAATGAACGTTGGGTATCGCCAGGCACCTCAAACTTTAATCAATTCACTGAGGTCTGTGCTGTGACCTGATCATGCTGTATCAAATAAATAATTTTGTGTTGCCTAGAGCATATCTGAGGATCAATAGAGAATCGCAACTAAAGTCTTGGCCACTGCTTCACCTATACGATCATTTTCATTTATCATCTCAGCTTGAATTTATCTGAATCAGAGCTAAAAATACACTTTCCCAACAGAAGACTAGAAATGACTGCAAATGAAGTGAATTTGGAGGAGGTTGTTCCCAACAGATATAGCAAGCTTAGCCCGGGTCAATTGGACAGGGAAAAATGTGAGTTGGCACAAAGTCATGTTTGAGATTGGAGGAGGAGAAATTGTAGGAGAACCAGTGCAGATAATATGGGTCCCATATCCCCAGCCCCAAGCGCTAAACAGTCAGGGTTGGCCCCTTACTGAGTGATGTTTCAGAGGCACAATGTTGGGAAACGTGTAATATACACCCTGGCCCTGAATTACCTTGTTAGACACCCAATGTGAGGAAGGTAGCACTTAAGAGAACATTCTTGAAGGCTTAATAACAGATAAGAGTATTTTCAGCTGATTCTGTGTATAAATAGAGCCAATTTAAAGCAAAGATGAGCTTCCTTTCAAAAACCGTAAAATAATAGTGCCATTACACACGCCTGGCTCAGCCATTTAAAAGTACCTTGAAACTAGTTCTCTCCTGAGAGCTTAGCAAGACCCATGCCTGCCGAGTGAAGGGAAGTCGACACTTTACAGTGTATCCTTGGGGGTTTTCCCTCCTCTACAAACAATTACCACTCTGGTCAGCAAATTGTTCTGGGGCAGCCATCCCCAATCTTTTTGACACTAGGGACCAGTTCCGTGGAAGACGATTTTTCTATGGCCAGGTTGGGCGGGGGTGGAAGGCGCAGCCGAGGCAGTGATGTGAGCGTCTAGGTGTTCACAGGACCGCTAGGAACAGTCAAGCCACTTTCCACTGAAGTACAGAGGCCAAAACACCACAGTGAAGTCCACAGACTGGGTTTCAGTCCCACTGTTTACACCAATGAGCTGTGTGGTTCTGGGAAGTTCCCTTAATCACTCTGCAAGATGACGAGCAGGGTCTGAAAAAGGGCTTCAATGTCTCTTCCAGCTCCGGCTGTCCAGTTTGATGAGAATAGCCAAGGCCCAGTGGGTGCCCTCCCCTACTCACAGGCTGCAGCAGCCAGTCAGAAAACCACCTTGTGCACAGGCCGGGGAAGAAACTCACGCTGCCCTTTTGCTCTGAGTTTGCCTCTAAGGCCCTTCCTTTAGCAGGTGTGCGGCCGTGCATGCTCCAGCCGAGACCGAGAGATCAGGGCATTCTGAGCAGCACACCTGACCCCCTCCCCTCCACCGTCACAGCTCCCTGAAGCTAAGCCTAGAGGTTCTGCACCCCGGACTAGACATGGAGGGAGGAAAGAAGCCATGCACACTTCAGGGGTGTCACTCTTTTTTTTTTTCACTTTGTCATCCTAGGACAATGTTTCTTGAAGTGTTGCATTTGGGATTCCCTCCTTAAAAGGTACTGGGGTACTTCTTGAAAACAGAAATTCTTGGGCTTTGATCGGCATCTACCGATTCACAATTTTGGGGCATCTGTGAGTCCTCAAATCTTGCATTTTAAACAAAGCACTGTAGGTAATTCTTTTACGTCTGCTAGCTAACCTTTGGAAACTACTGTCCTACAAGAAGGGAGACAAAAAACTTTAGGTGGAGTGATAACTCCACTTGTCTCCTGCTGCTACTGACCATGATGATTGTTAATTCACTTATTTAACAAGGATATATTAATATCACCCACTTCCTACATTCAGAGGCAATGATGAGCAAAAGCACAAGGTACCTGCTCTCATGGAGCTTACAGTCTAGCAAAGGGAAACAAATGATAAATATGTGCCACGTCAAGCAGGAATCTCGGGAGTAGGAAGACAGGGGAGTGACAGGGAGGTGATAGGGTAGGCAGGAAGGATGACCTTGTGCAAAGACATAAAAGATGGGAGGGAAAGAACCTTGTGGCGGAGGGAAGCACATTCCAGGCAGAGGCAGTGAGGAGTACGAAGGCCCTGCAGAGGGAACATGCCTGGCATGTTTGAGGAACAAGGCCGGGGGGCTGGAAGAGGAGAGTCAGAGGAGACAAGGGGGATATGAATCATCTAGGTCCTTACAGGCTGTGGAAGGACCTGGATTTTTCCGAGTAAAATGGAAAGCCATCTCGAGGCTCCGGTTTGAACAGAGACGTTTACACAGTTTGACTACCTACTATCTTGTAGCTTGTTTGCTTTATTTCTAGGTTGCAAAATATACTATATAACCTGGATCAGTGGAAGTGGAGCAATGATTTGTGGTCATATTATATTATCCCCCTACTCTTATTCCAATCTGTTGTCCTTTGCTTATGCTGTGACTCCCTGTTCCTGGCTGACCTCCTGAGGGCCACCTGAGATAGGCCTTTGGCTTGAGAATTGGAGCAAAGAGTGAGGAAGCTTTGCTAGGAGGTGCAATGGGCATAATTGTGTCTCCCTGCAAGTCATAGGTTGAAGCTCTAATCCCCATGGTGGCTGGATTTGAAGACAGGGGCTTTAAGGAGGTACTTAGGTCAAATGAGGTTATTAGGGTGGGGCTCTACCGGGACCAACAGGGCCGGTGTCCTTACAGGAAGAGGAAGATTCATCAGAAATGTGCACTCACAGAGAAAGATCACGTGAGGACACGGTGAGAAGGCGGCGGCCGCACGTCAGCGAGAGAGGCCCCCGGAGAAACCAACCCTGCCGGCATTTGATCTTAGACTTCGGCCTCCAGAACTGTGAGAACGTCAATTTCTATTGTGTAAGCCCCCCCAGACTCTGGGATTTTGTTACAGCAGCCCTAGCAAACCAATACCGGAGGGTAGGGCCAGAAGGTCTTCATTTATCTATTCACACATTTATTTAATCAGTCTTTATTGAGTGCCCAGTGTATGCAAGGCACTGTGCTGCTGCCTTACAGACATTATTTTATGTAATCTCACAACCACGCTGAGGCAAGGTTTATAACCATCATCTCACAGATAAAGAAACAGAGGCTTAGGTGGGGCAGTCAGTGGGCCAGGGGGAGTTTCGGAGCTTGGATTCCAATGCAAGACTGTGACAGCAAAGCCTGTGGTTTCCCTTCATGTCACAGGTGGGAGAACAGAGCCAGCCTACCTGGGTTCAAATCCCACTCCTGCTACTTGCCAACTAGTGACTTTGGGCACGTTAGCTACCTTTCTGGGCCTCAGTGTCCGCATCTGTAAAATAGGGATAATGAACATTTTCTCTTCACTAAACTATTATTAGCACTAAATGAGCTAATATATTAAAACACTTAGGGTTTGGCACCTACATGCTCCTTGTCATCACCCTGACCGTAGGTGCAGTCATAGGCTACTTGAAGGACCTTGAAATCCTTAGGCTGTACAAGGCATGAAAACCCTACTCATTCTCTTGTATTCTTTTCATGTGGAAAAGGCTTCATGTTTCTTATTTGGTAGTTCTAAGAAATAGATTTCAGCTCAACTTAAAGGCCTAGGTATAGTTGGCATTATCTGGGGGTAGGATGGCCTGGTTTGGGAGGGAGGGAGCTCTCCATCACCGTCTTGTCAGGAATGTCACTAGAGGGTTCAGGGACCCTGTGAAGGGCTGGCACAGATGACGACAGAAGTTTTTCCCAAATAGAAATTCTTTGATTCTTTCCAACAGGATAGAAAGAGGTGGCTCACAGGCCTGGGCTGCTTTGCTGTTCTTGCTCACTGTCCTTTTTAAACCGAATTGTGTTGCCTCCAGGCGGGGCCTAAGCTCACACATTGACGACAGCCAGGATCATGCCTTTTTTGGTTCATGCTACCTGCTTAGGTCCTGCAGGATTTTACAGCTGGAGTTCCCACCCACGTGCTTACCTACCCTGTCATCTGGGTTACAGGACTATGAAAAGAGGGATTATCAATTAAGGCAGACATGGCTTCCTAACCTTCACTTATAAGGCTGCCTTTTGGTCCACTCTCCCTTGAGAGGGCCACCTTGCTGTTTATATATGAATATACATAGCTGAGCATACGTAAAATTCTATCTAGAGGCTTTGACGCAGCAGCTATATCTTGCTGAATAAACATGATATGAAAACATTCTTAGTGGTTCTGTCCTAAGACAGCCTTTCTTTTTCTTCTAAATATCATGCTTTGCAAGTGATGTGTCTGGAAGAGCAAACTCACTCCTATGGGTGGAAGGTTTACTGCCTTTTCCAAACAGACCATAGTGTGTTCCTGCCATTGTTCATTGAGAATACTTTTTTTTTTTTGTCTGTATATCAAGACAATGGACAGGTTTCCATGTTCGTAAGACTGTTCTATTCAGATAAAATCACAAACACATTCAGGAACTTGGGGCATACATACAGCCATCTACAAGTCTACTGTAATGCGACAACAAGGACTGCTTTTAGAGACCACGTATTTCTGTTTGTGTGTCCCTCTCCCTAAAATACAGTCATGTGGCTGGGTGTAGTGACTCACACCTGTAATCCCAGCATTTTGGGAGGCTGAGGTGGGAAAATCACTTGAGGCCGGAAGTTCAAGACCAGTCTGGACAACATAGCAAGACCACATCTCTACAAAAAAGATAAAAATTTAGCTGGGCATGGTGGTACTCACCTATAGTCCCAGCTACTTGGGAGGCTGAGGCAGGAGGATCACTTGAGCCCAGGAGTTCTAGGCTGCAGTGAGCTATGATCACACCAGTGCACTCCAGCCTTGGTAAAAGAATGAGACACCATCTCAAAAACAAAACAAAACAAAACAAAAAAACAGTCATGCACCACATAATGAAGTTTTGGTCAATGACGAACAGCATATATGATAGTGGTCCCCTAAGATTTGCATGCCATATTTTTGCTGTACCTTTTCTATGTTTAGATATGTTTAGATGCACAAATATGCACCATTGTGTTACAACTGCCTACAGTATTCAGGACAGTAACGTGCTGTGCAGGTTTGTAGCCCAGGGGCAACAGGCTGTACCACATAGCCCCGCTGTGTAGTAGGCTGTACCATCCAGGTTTGTGTAAGGACATTCTATGATGTTCTCACAATGTCGAGATCACCTAATGTTGTGTTTCTCAGAACGTGTCCCCGTCATTAAGCGTGCATAACCGTGTGTCTATCTGCTCTTAGCTCCCCTAATCTATTCTCACAGCAGTCAGAAAAATCTTCTCAAACCACAATATGGTACGAAAAATATGATCAGTTTTTTCCAAAATTTATACCCTCCAATAATTTCGAACTGTTCTTTGGTTTAAGACGAAACTCCATAATTCACGTGGCAGTCACGCAGGGTTACGTCTCTCTATGGCCTCGTTTTCCACTGTGCCCCTCCTTGGTATCTGCGCTCCAGCCACACTGGCTTTTCTCCAGGATCTTGCATTCCCTGCTGGCGACTGGACCTTGCAAACATACTCTCCTTCACCTGAAAAATCCTCTTTCTCGTTCTGCCTAGTTAAGTTCTACTCATCCTTCAGATCTCAGCTCAAGAGACGCTTCCTTAGGGAAGCCATCCTGACCTTCCTGTGCATTACAAAAACTCCATTAGACCTTGTTCTTATGCCGTATCCCCTCCATTGCAGCATTTGTCACCATGCACATTCATCTGTCAGATCAATTTGTCTTCCATACCTGCAGGAACCACATCTGTTTTTACCACCTGTGAACCCATCACCCAGCTGATATCTGACACATGATGGAGATGTTCTTTATGTCTGTGTGTATTTTTTGAATAAATGAATAAATAAATGAATAACTTCTCTTGCAAGGAGGTTCACTGACAACTGAATTTGCTCCTAAAATTTCCCCCAAAGTGTCATTCTATGTATCAACAATAAGATCCAGAGCAAGATTTCATATGCTTCTTTGAAGTCATTCATTTATTTGCCTCCTGTTTGCTTTTCCTACTAAATGTGCTTTTGCAGACACTTGTGAAGATAAAGGCCTTGGCCCTTTCAGCCCGTCTTTTCTCCCAGCTCAATCTGCCAGAGGAGAAACCATGACTCAGAAAACTAATGGGCCAGTCTCTCTAACGACGGCAATGATTTCACTGCCGGTGATTTTTCTATTAGATTTATAAAATTGAGTCAAAATGAAGCAATTGCCTTGGGACACAAGTACCAAAGACAAAAAATGGATCCCGAAACACAAATCAAAACAGCATTGACCAGTGTATGTTACAGGCAAACACAAGTAAAGGTGACTGTAGGTTGAAAGAATTAAAAGAATAGAAATAGGAGCTTTTCTTGATGGGAACACCGTGAAGTGGGAAGAACCCAGGATTTGCAACGGCACAAGCTTGGTGTCACCACTGGTAAGTGCTGGACAAAGACACTGTCAGGGTAAGTACAGGAACCCTCTACTAGGTGGCTCCCAGGCACATTCCATTCAATGTCTTTAATACTTATAATTAACATGAAAAGGAAGCACATTACTTCCATTTTAAAGTTGAAAAAAACCCCAGCTATTTAGAGGATAAATAACTTTAAGTTATAATTGGAGCTGTCGTTTATCTGATTCCAAAGCCAAAGAGGCATTTTCCACTAAATATTTCATCTCACCAGTCCTCCCTCAGTTTTTTCACCTGTGAAATGTGGCTAACACCATGTAGCATTGTTGCGGTAATTATCTCCGTGTGCTAACACACAGGTGAGAGTGCCTGGTGCCCATTTGGTTTTCATTAAACATTAATTCCTGTCCTCCCTATTTCTTATCATCTGCTGAGTTCCTTATGCATCTTATTAGGAACTCCTGAATGTGGGTTGCCACTCCCAACTTCTGATTTAATATGGGAAGATTCAAGAGGGGGACAGACTTCACAAAGCACACGTCACTTAATCTGGCACCAACATCACCAGGTTTTATTATATTCCTGTTTGACTCTGAGGCACAGCAGGATTCACCAATTTCCCAAGGGACACCAATGTCAGAAGAGGACTAGAATCCTCTGGACTGCAGGCCCAGGGTTCTTTCCATCACCACATTGTATCAAAGTATACAGGCCAAGAGCTGATTTCTGAGGCCTTTACTAAAATGCAGAGTATTAATAACAACAGCTAACTTTTACTGAGCTCTTAATTTGCACTGGGTACCATACTATATACATGGTATGAATTATCACACTTACCCACCAAAGCAACTCTTTGATATATGCATAACTTTCCCCCTTTTTAGAGATGGCAAAATTAAAGCCCAAGAAATTGAATGACTTTCTGTATATTAGGTACATGGTTTAGCCAATACCTGAATATAGGCTCTTGAAGTGAATTCGCAGCTACCTGCAAGCAAACAAATGCTCAGCAGAGTTCCACTGAATGCCTAAGTGGATAACACTGACCTTGATTCTTCTCAGGACAGCCACTTTTCTTGCAGACATCAGAGGCCTTGACCAAAAGCAACCTTTCTTCAGTTGCAGGATTTACTCTGTCATTTCAGGGATCCAGGTGATCAATCTTGTTCTCCCAGAACCCTTCCCTTGAGCTTTTATTACATTCCTCTACCCTGACTGTTGTTAAGTTCCCACCTCTGACTGCACATAAGATTCACCTGGGGAAGCTTCAAAACTAGGATTCCTGGGTCCTACTTCTAGGGAATCTGATTCAGTGGGCTGTGGTGGACGCAGTCATGTGTCTTTGCCACAGGTCATTCTCGTACACAGCCAGGGTTCCAACCTGCTGTTAAGAGTTGTGTGCACACGCCTTTCTCTCTCCTGCTGGACTGTAGCTTTTTAAGAATGAGGGATGAGTCTTTTCATCTTTTAATGGCCGGCATGCTGAGAACAATGGCTGAAATGCTGCAGACAGTACTGTGGGGTAGGTAAGAGCCTGAACTCTGGAGTCAGTCTGGGTACAAACCCTGATCTACCACATTTTAGCTGTGTGGTTCTGGATAAGTTACTAAACCATTCTGTGCCTTGTTTCCCTATATGTGTAACGAGGAAAATGAATAGTATTTATCTTGTGACATTTTTGTGAGGCAGTGACTGTTACATGCTCAGCACAGGGCCTGACACGTAAGGAGCTCACAGTCAATGCTAGCTGTGTAGGTAGCAAAACAAATCCCGTTAGCATGGGACGACTAATGCTTATTTGTGACTGTCACCGTGGCAAGTGCAGTGGGGGATACAAAAGAAAGAACAGGATGTCCCATTCACTGATTATTCACAGATGTGATGCTAAAACATTATTACTATTAGAGAAGGAAGTACACCAGTTGAGTGATGGAAGGTCATCCAACAGATAATCATGAGTGCTGAGATTGGAACTCTGGTCTGTCTGGTTTCAGAGCTCCCTTTTTCCCACTTTATTACCAAGACTTCCTATAAACATTCATGCGTACATCCATTCATTCACTCAATCCACAAGTACTTACTACATGCTCACCAAGCGCTAGAAACTGCTCTGGCTACCAAAGATACAGGAATGGACAGGACAGAGAAAGCCTCTGCTTGCACGCGGCTTACGTGCTACAGTGGGAAAGGAGGGCAACAAATAAGTAAATGGATTTATCCCAGGTCAGGTAGATATTAAAATAAGTGCTATGGAGGAAAAATACAAAAAGGTAAAAGTAATGAGGATCGGGGAAGATCTTGAGACAGAGGAAGTGAGTATGTGTGTGTGAGATTTTAGACAGGAAGACCAGGAAAGGATTCTCTGATGAAGAAACATTTGAGTGATGATGTGATAAGGTGTGACTGGATTCCGGATATTTTTAGGAGGTGAAGCCCAGAGGATTTATCACAGAGTCGGAAGAAGGATATGAGAGAAGGAGGGAGATTGAGATGACGCCAAGGGGTTCGGCTTGGGTAGCGAGAAGAACGGAGTTCTGCCTTACTTGCTGAGGTGCAGAAGAATTCTGGACAAACGTGGTCTTTTTAGGAGGGGACTCTGGAGCTCTGTTTTGAGATCTCGACTGTGCGTCCAAGTGGAAGTGTTGGGTGGGCAGCTGGATGTACAAGTCTGCATTTTAGGTGAGAGGTCAGAGCTGAAGATGTAAAATTAAATAGATGATGTTTAAGACCACAGGAGTGAGTGAGGTCACCTAGGAGCAAATGCAGGTTAAGGAGAGGACTCAGCCCCGGGCTCCAACATTTCCAGCTCAGGAAGATGGTACAGAACCAGCAGGGGTATCTGAGAAGGGCTGGCCAGGGAGAGAAAAGGGAACACTGAGCAAGGGTGGCCTCGAGGCCAAGACACGACACTCCTTCGGGAAGCAGCAGGCATCTGTGTCAGCGCTGCTGAGAACTGTGGTGACAAGAGACCTGGCTGGGAATGACCGTGCCCGGCACTGCGGTGGTCACTGGTGACTCTCACAAGAGCGATTTTGGTGGAGTGACAGAAAGAGCAAATCAGAGGAGAGGAGGTGGCGACAGTGAGCACAGAGGACTCTCTCAAGGCATTTTTCTGAAAAAGGGAGCGGGGAACAGGGCAGTAGCTGAAGGAAGATACAGGCTCGTGAGATCAGGATTTAAGATGAGATGATTTACAGCACGTTTGTGGGCTGCAGAACATAATCCCGTAGAGAGGAAAAACTTGGTGCTGACAGAGTGGGAACGAGTGCGGGCGTGATGTGCGTGAACAGTGGAGAGGGCAGGGGATCCGCTTCAAGTGGAAGCGTGGCCTTAGAGGACAGCAGGGACCATTTAAGCCACTGCACGTAAAATTTAAGAAGTATATTTCAGACATAAAGCAAGATCAAACCATGTAAGATTTTGTCTCAATTAATCTTTACAATAACCCCTTGAGCTAAGTATCACTATTTCCATGTTACAGAGAAGCAGAATGTGCTTTGGGAAAGACTTTAAATGTAGGTGTGCATTTGTAAGATGCAAGAGATGGACGAGAAAACGAGTAGTCGGGGAAAGCTGTGGGGTGAGGTGCCTACGATGTGGGCTACAAAGAGTGGGTTGGTTCTAAATATGTGGAAGGGACTGAGAAGAGAATTCTAAAACCATGAAAGATAAGAATTCCATAAATGTGAAAAAGGCCCCAAAGATAGCAATGAATCCATTCTTAGCATGTACCCTGGAACCAAATTGCATGGGTTCTAATCCTAGCGCTCACATTTCACAGCTGTATAACCTTAGACTAGTTACTTCACTTCTCTGCGACTTGGTTTTCTCATGTACAAAACGAGGATAATAACAGTGTTTACCTCATTGGATTGTTGTCGAGAATACACACACACACACGCACACACAGCCGTACCTGCATTCAAACACACACACAGTGGGATTGTGCCTAGCAAATAGTAAGCACCATATGTTTTACTTATTATTGTACTATCATCTATGATATATTAAAGAGTTAGAAAAAATATGCATTTTTCCATCGTGTGTGTGTGCATGTATATGTGTGCATGCATGTGTGTGTAGACTTCCAGCAAGCCTGCTTTCGGGTGTCATTGGAAGATATTCTGCTTCAAGATGCTTCCTCTTCTTGAAGGAGCATGAATTGATAGAATCATTTGCTCTCCCATTCAGTCCTTCATTTGTGAAGCATTTCTGGAGGGTCTACTCTGAGTCAAGCTCTGTGCTAAAGCAGGGTGCAAGGACTAAAGAAGAATAGGACAGAATCCAGTGCCCCAGTTGCTCCTGGCCACCCAGGAGACAGACAAGCAAACAGACTGTTTCCACGTAATCTGAAGGGTGTCCTCACTCTGACACTGGGCAGGCAATGTGCAGTGCAAGGTGAAGTTTAAGAGACTGATTCAGATAGTTTGCACTTGAGTCTTGAGCTTTACTAACTGTGGCTCTGCCCAAGTTCTGTCCAAGTCTGTTTCCTCATCTATAACGCACAGGTAATGGCATTCAGCAAGAGAGACTGCTGTTGGGAGCACGCTAGATGGTCCAGGCACAGTCCTCAGCTCACAGGCTTCGTGTGCTGAAGCTGCTGCTGCTTCTCATTTCTTCTTCCCACTGTTACTGTGGCTTGTGTGACTCATAATAACAACTCCATTTTTGGAGTTGTTGAAGAAGTCTTCCTAGAAAGACTTTTGAGCTGAGTTCTCAAGGCGGAGTAGGGGTTTGCAGTGTGGAAGTAAGACAGAGATGATTTAGGAAAAGGAAGGAGCACATGGCAAGGCACATTACCCTTGTCCCTTTAGGAAAAGCAAGTGTCCCCACTGATTTTTTAGGTAATGAAAAAAGGCCCTCTAGTGTCTGCTGTCAAATTAGGTCCACTGGAAAGTATCAGGCAAGGTTCCTTGTACTTCACTGACTCTCTCATTGCTGTGGGTTTTTGCTTCCCCTCTGTCCTGTCTTGAATGGTTTATTTTATTTTATTTTATTTTATTTTATTTTTTTGGCTGTGATTAGGATTTTGTTCTTGTGATTTAGATACCATTTTTGTGGATGAATCCTGCCCTACCAAGGGGGAGGGAGTTATGTTCTCCCTAAATGAGGTCCCAAAGAGGAAAAGACAGTCCAATTGTCTTCTCAAAATGCTAATTATACATCAGCATTATTTGGTTGCCCTTGTTTCTGTTCGTGGCCTCTTATTTCAAGTGAAAAAAGAGCATTGTGATAAAACTAGTCCCTTAAAGTATGGCTACAGAAAGCTCCCCAATTCACAATGGTTAAAACAACTTGAATTCTTGTAGGAGTGAATATTTTTCGGAATGTTTTTCACATATGGCTTTAAATGTATTCATACAACAGCCTCAGTATTTGGCATCTTTCATTCAACAAAAACAACAAAAATTTATTGAGTGCCTATTACCTCCCAGCACCGGAGGTACAACAGAGAGTAAAATTACACCTGGGTCCTCGTCCCATGCAGCAAGGAGACAGATATCAACAAAACAGTCACATCCATTTATTCACAACGACAAACTAGGATAAGTGCTCTGAAGTAAAGAAACCCAGTTCTGCAAGAGCTATGAGCAGCTGAGGGTCAGGGATGGCTTCTTAGCTTTCTCTGAGAGTTGAAGCCCGGGGTTAACAAGGCAATGGGGCAGAGGGACGTCCCAAAAGTCCATGGCTGAAGGGGACATGTTGAGGAACCAAAGAAGGCCAGTGTGTCTGGAGGTCAGGCAAGGTGGAGTATGTTTGAGGTCAGGCAGGAAAGCCAGGCAAGAGTCAGAACACACAGGGCCTTGGAGGCCATGGGAAACCATTGAGAGGTTTCAAGTGTGAACATGTGTTTGTTTGAGGGGGTGGGGGGATCATATTTTTAAAAATCATTCTGACTGCTTTATGGAGAAATCCACCAAATCTCCATCAGATGGATGAAGAAACAGGCTTGAGGGCTAAGAGTGAGTAAGAGGAAGAAAAAAGAACTAATATTTGTGAACCACACATTGGTAATTTACCCCGTATACAAATGTGTTGCAATATATAATGTATTTAGATAATGCCTTGGATATAGTAAGTGCAATATGAGTGAAGGCTGATTATTATTATTATTCCTATTATTATTACCCTGTGTATGGCATCCTGAATGTATTTCTTTGCAACCATCCTATGGAGTACCATTGCCCATATTTTACAAATGAGAAAACTGAGGCTCAGAGAGGTTAAATAAGTACCCAACGTCCCTCAGTTGACACGAGCCAGCGCTAGGAGTCAAAGCCTGTGATCTTCCTGCATTGAGAAAACAATGTCAAAACAAAGTTGGGGAGACCACCCAAGTCTTCTAAGCAGGATGGTTCTGTCCCATAAGAAGCCCCCAAATTGTTGAAGCTCTTAAATTTGTCCTAGAACTCCTCTTATGGAAATTGTTTGGGTCATTTGTATTTATTTGACTTTCACAGAGACATTCACAAATTATTCATTCTCCACTTTTTCAATTAAATAAAATGTGACGTTCACAGCCATAATTTTTCCAGAATAGACTATAGGAATAGACATAATGGCGAACCACATAAACACACAAATACACAAAACACAAACTCAGGTTCATTCGGACATGTTTTTCTCCTCAGATAATTTTAAATAAGCGTAACGAGTTTTTGGTGACACAGTGGTATGTTTGAGGAAACCACCCATTGCTGAAGATAGTGTCATAAAGAAAACTCAAACATCTAAGAAAACACATGGGCAAGGGACTCAAAAACAGACAGCCCCTATTATGTGCTGTGCTTTAGGAAGAACTTTATTTAATTATCACATTTAATTCTCAACATCCATAGGAGTAGGTCTTTTTATTTCCATGTTATCAGTAAGATTGGGTACAGAGCGGTTAAGGGACTTGGAGTGCTCGCTTGGTATCTAACTCACGCCTTTTCCATTATGCCCCAGGGCCTGCTCCATTATATTAATGTTGGACAGATGTTATTCTCCTGACACATTGTCTATATTAGGTTTACAACAAATTTAAATACATGTCTCCCCACCCCCACCCCTAAACCTGGTGATAATGGGTGAAGCAGAAATTGTTTTGACCTGAGCAAAATGGGGTTTTCATTTTGATGGAATAAATCAGTTAAATTTGATTAAAAAAACAGTTTAAAAAGTTCTTGTTGTAGTGCAGTTTTTGTCTATATGATGTAGGATATTTAGTTTGATTAATATACAAAACAGCAATGAATGGACCAAGTGTTTAGATTCTCAAAGTCTCAACTGGGAGGAAAGGAGAGAGGGACCAGTCAGAAATACAAAAGTCATCTGGGCTGCTTCCTTTGGGGTCATTGCTATTTGGAAAGTTCCCCTAGAGACTTCAGTCCATGCCACCCTTCCATCCTTCCCCTCCCCTCAACAGATACAGACATTTGCTAGGTTTCTCTCCATGAGAAAGAAAAGATTTCTCAATGGGTCATTTCCTTTAGCCACCAATACATTTTCAAGGGAAATATATAATTGTATAAAATCTATGAGTTATCAATGGCTACGAAAAATACCATCCTCAGTCTCAATTCAAGGGTGACCCCAAATGTCTATTCCCTTTTTCTGGGGGTACTAATTGAGAATCATCTTATAGTATCATATATGCTTCTCATTTTATATGCAGAGCGCCCAAACCCAGGCTCCTACTCTGAGGATGAGAAGCGAGTGTGGGTTTTCAAAACAGTCTGGTCACCAGCTCAGTTCCAGGACGGTGTGGCTGGACCTGAGGTAGAGCAGAGCACCTCACCACCCTCAGCCCTCTTCAATCAGTCCTACCATTTGTAGGACAATTCTCAAGGCTGAAAAATGTCCAGCCAGTTGCCTTTCTTGAAATTGCTCTTTTTCTAGGATGTGTCAAAGCTAAGGAAACAGGCAAATCACATACAGAAGGTGCACAACCAGCTTCCGACTATAGAAATGTTGACTCCTGCAGTGCTTAGTTGAAGTGGAATTACCAGAATGTTTACAAGGCACACACGCGTGTATGCATATCGTGCTAGGCTAGAAGGCAGCAGAGGAGGTCCCCAAAAGGAACAGGAACTGGGAAATGTGTACACGGCTCAGCTCACCCTCTCTTTAAAGCATTAACTTAGGACCCCCACAAACCACATTTCCTGCAAGTGCTAAAAGTCAGCTGTGTTCTTACTGCTCTGTAACCCAAGTGCAGACTCCAAGTGAACCAATCCAACAATCAACACTCCACAGCGATGTACTAAGCTAATTCTATTTTGCTAATTGCTTTCTTGGGCATGCACCAAGTTATTAAACAGACAGTGACAAAACAGAGAGCTCAGATAGATGCATGTAGCAGCCCCTACTGAAAAATTGTTTTCTTGACGTTAGTTCCGATGACTTGTTTGCATGTTAAATGAAACAAGGGAAATTGGCAAAAACATTTCTGAATTATTTCCTAATCAGCTGTGTCAGCTCTGAGATTACCTTTGCAACATTATCATGCTTTTCAGAAAATACTTCCCTTTCCTTGTACAAGACAGACTGATTTTAAAAGCAGATCTAAGTCTGTCAGATACAAGCTTTTGCCAGGAACGACAGTCATCTAGTAGCTACAGAGAGCAGCATCAGCAAAACCTGCGGGAAGTCAGACACCAGCCCACTTTTCCCACCCACCCAGACACTCTCCCTCTCTGGTCTGTACCTTCCGTGTGGCAGCTGGAAGAGAGGATGGTGTTCGGAGGTCTGAAGATGTAAGGCAGGTAACGAGAGAAGCATTTCATCTTCCAAATAAAAAATAAAAATCTAAATAAAAAACCAGTCTCCTGAATCCATAAGGATTCTCTCGGCCTTTAAAGCTGGCTACATCACCAATATGTTTATGGAGGTTCTCTCCCAGATCTGCAAAGCTGGGGAGCCCGAGGAAGCACTGGAGATGGGTCCCATTTTGCCATCAGTACCAGGAAGCCTGCCTTACATTTCTGCATGCAGCTCAAACTCAGAAGCCCTCAAGCAAGCCGGGATATAGCCTCTTCATTGGCTGAAGCTCCTCCGAGCAGGATTTGCTGAGTAAGTCAGTCCTGCCTGTAAACACACGCTGAAATGCTCTGCCTGAAACCTCTACCTTTTCCCATGTGGTCAGTTTCTCTTTTAGCAAGAGAAATCCAGCAGGATATGGGAGTACTGAGGATAAGTGACCATCTCTTATTTAGCTCCAAGATCAGATGAAACAAAGGCAGCACAGTGTTCCGCCCTGGAGAGAGACGGCTGTGAAAAGGAGCCACCCGTAATGCCATGGGTCTCAGGAATATTAAAGTACAGTGCAATGAAATGGGTCTCTGTCCTTGCTCAATCTAGATTTAGCTCTATTTTTTTTTTAATACTAAAGCCCAAACAATAGGACCATTTATCATTTAGGTGAAGCCGAAAGCTGGGTTGGATGGTTGGTGACAGAGGGCTAACACAGACAGATTCTGTGCTCCACGACAGCTTTTTTTTTCCTTGCCAGCTCTAACAGTGAAGCAATAACTTACTTTTGAGTTACCCACTCTCCAAATATAAAGCCACAACGCAAGAATAGAGACTAGACCCCGGGGAACTGACCCTTCACCAACCCAGGAACCCTGAAAGGCATACAAAAACATGGAAAAAGTAAGTAGATTCAAGGACTACACAACTTTACCAAAACTCTCACTGAGCTTTCAAATGAGAGAGAGACAGAGAGATTGAGATTATTAAAGGATGTGACCAGTCACCAAATACAAGTAATTTGGGATGGGGGATTGATTAGGTTCTGATCCATGAAATAATAGTGATTTTGGAAAGCTTGTCCCTGGAAGGCAAGCGAGCACAGGGCTTCGGTTTGGGATTAATAAGTTCTGTCAAAGACACTATTGTGTATGATAAAGAGAAAGAGGCGAATGTCCTTCGTGCTGCATTCAGAGGCACAAGGAACTAATTTAAATGTCTGTAAAAGAAATACAATATTTCCCTGAGTGGGGTTTTTAAAAATACAATTTAAAATAAAAATATGCCTTGAAAATCTGATAGAATAATTTTTAAGCCTTTATGGGCTCTCTTCTTTGCACAAATATTTAACTCTAGTGTTGGATTCACGTGCTGGTCTGCTCAGGAGAGAAAAGACACAAAGTAATTGTCATGCCAGGCTGAGCCATGATGATGTAAATCAGCTCTGCCACCAATATGCCACCTCTCTGACTTTGGGACTATCGTGACATGATGACAAACTGCTGGCAGAGCCAGGCCGTTTAGTCCAGGATAGTCATATAACTACCTTTGACCCAGGGACTCAGCATGGTAGGGCCTTCCCAAGTAAGGTGCTGTTTAAACAATGCCGAAGTGGTCTGGTTTGTTCATGTGGGTAATGGCAAAGTCATGGCGGAATTGCATGTCCAGAGGTGCCTTCCTGAGAGACACTTCACATCTAACCTCTGGTCAAGAGTGAGGCAGAGCAGAAGGAGTGTGGGCTTTGGGGTCAATCTGATCCTAAAAGTTTGAATCTCAGTGCATTCACTTGTGGTTAGGTAGACATGAACAAAACTTTAACACCTGTGAGCCTCACTTTCTCCATCTATAAAATGGGTTTTATAGACAGAGAAACAAGATTTTCCTCAGGTATTCTTGAAAGACATGAGACAATAAGCATAAAACATCTGTTACAATGTTGGCACTTGACAAACTACCAGTGTTGCTACCAGGTGTTGGCCTTCTCTGGGTTTCTACGGCCATACACCAACCTGACAGCAGCTGAAGACGGGGTGTGGTTAGGAAGGTGACTGCAGTTAGACAGCCAGGGTTTAATCCTGCCTTTGACATTGACTTACTGTGTGATCTCGGACAACTTACTAAACATCTCTAAGCCTCATTACATGTCTAATAAGGATAATGGTAGAATCTCAAACAATATTGTTGAGGGAAAAATAAGATGGTTCATATAAAGGGTTTAATAGAGTCTAGCATATTGTAAGTGCTTCACAGGTTTAATTACTGTTGTCTGCAACAGTGGTATCAGCCCTTAATAACAGTATATCACTATGTTTACTTACCTATTTATCTAAACAATGAAATTGCAAACTTCTTGAGGGAGAGATCTATGTCCGATTCATTTCTGTATTCCTACCCTCTAGCCCAGTGCCTGGCACAAATTAGGTAGTAAATATTAATTAAATGAATGAATACATGGATATATCAATATATACAGGTGAAAGCTTCTGGAAGATATTTTTACAATATAATTATTTTGTGAAGGTCTTTCACAGCATGAATGAAGTAGATGTGAGCGTATCATATGCTGGAATAGATCATTCAAACAAAGGCATTATGGAATTCATGAGTAGAAATGCTTCAACTTTAGTGCCCGAGTGCCAAAGGGGCCACTCCAAACCAAACAGTACCTCATGACCTCAATTGCAAATGTTTTCTCCAATCCAAATTTAAAACAACTGGCTCTAAGTCAGAATGGGCAAGGGGCAGAAAGAACAAATTTGTAATTTCCTCAGCCAGGTGAATCTGATGCAGGTAGCTTGCACTGCACCATTTGAACTGCTCGAGTATGCCTTCCCTTCTTGTTTTCCTCTTTGATTCTCTCAACAACCCCCTTTTACAGAAGAGAAGACAGGCCGAGAGGAGACAATTTATCCAAAGAGGACCCAGCGTTTCTGCACTGGAATCACCAGATGAGCTTGCAAAGAATGCAGATTTCACCGCCCCTAAGCCAATTGATTCAGAATCTCTGGGGATAACAAGATTCTTTCTTTAAAGTTTGAGAACCTCTGGACTAAGGAGTTCAATTTCACACTTTGGCTTGACAGGTCTGGGTAACAGAAAGTTTTCCAAATACAATTGTGCTAAATCATATACCTCACCATTTTTATCCGACCATTTGTTGCCCCCCTGATGATATATATCAGGCATTAGGCTTAGTGATGGAGATACAGGATGAAAGATCTTACCCATGCTCTAAAGGACTGCATAGTTCAGAAAAAAAAGAGAGAGATGAATAAACTATTTTAATACAGCTTCATATGAGCTACGACAGCAGAAAGAGGGTCTGAAAAGATTCTTTGGGATCATAAAGCCCCAAAAGGTCAATGTTAAGAGATCTGTGCGTTTGCATTAAGCATTATTTACAAAAAGCTCCTGTTAAAGGCAATTATCTTACTGGGAGGCATAAGGAATGAGGAGTCCGCAGTCATTAACTCCACAAGTGGAATTAGTCTCTGGTACACCTAATGCCATCGCAGATAAGAGCAGAGTCACCAGGAGAGGAGCCGTGTCTGTATAAGGAGAGGAGATGCTCGAAGGCAATGGCAGAGGTGCCTGGAGGGCGGGCCCAGGAGCAGAAGGAGGGCCGTGAAAGGGAAACTAGAAGCCTAGGAGGAAGGAAAGATAAAGGTGACCCATTTTAGGTGCCATGCGAGAAGGTCCCTGGAGTCTGGCAGAGTCCTGAGATAAGAAATTCCCCTAGATGATTTCCACATGTCAGGTTCTGACATCAAACAGCAAAAAAAAGCAATTAATTAGGAGCTTCTTGAGCGCTGTGCCATACACCAAAGTGCTCCAAGCTTTTATTTAGACTGACCTCCTGGGAGATCAGGAGCAATCGCTTCTGCTCTGCCCCGTCCAGCTGGAGTCCTGCCTTGGGGCAGGTGGACTTGGGGCCTCCCAACGGCCTGTGTCTCTGGTGCCATTTCCATTGCCTACTCTCATTGAAGCCCAAGTTTACGGGAAAGTCACCCTGATAATTCTTTTAGCATGTTTTTTTTACAACATCCTTTGGGGGAAGATTTATCATTAGTTTTTATTTTGCTTAGAAGGAAACTAAATCCCAGGGGGGGGGAAATAACTTATTTAAGATCAATCAGGATGAGCCTGCCCAGGTTTTCACTTTCAAGGGAAAGCCCAGCAAACTCCTATTCATTTTTTCAAATCTCAAATAAAACGCCACAACTCCAGGGGAGGGTTTCTTAAGGCTTCTGACTGGGTCAAATCCCCCTGCTACAGACTCCCAGATGCCATCCTCCCCTTCCAAAACACTCATTTGTTACTGAACATATTTATTGAGCATCTACTTATGCCAGGCACTGTGCATGGTCCTAAGGAATCAATAGTAAAACAGGACAGATAAAATACCTGCTCTGTTCTTCGGGTATAATAATTATTTCTAACACATGTGGCTGTGGTGAGGATTAAATGAGATACTTCGATAAAGTGCTTAGAATTTCACCTGGCAGGACAGATATGCTATTCAATTACTTTCATATAAATTGCTGTTTAGTATCTGACACCCTGGCCAGACTCTAAGTTGCAGGAGGGTAGAAATTTGACTTTTCTCTGCTGAATCCTGGGTTTAAAGTTTGCTGCCTGGAGCATAAATCGATAAATTTGTCGATTGAATCCAGTTCAACTGAATAAGGACATTCTGACAATTTCCACCACACTTCCCACACCCTCTAGCCTATGTGTGAAATTCACAACTAGGTAGTGGATTCTGATCTGGAAGAAAGAAGACTCTCTTTGTGGTTAGGTCATTCGTCCATTCGTTTGTACAATATGATCTATTAAATGCTGGACACTCTTCTAGGTGTTGGAGACACAGCAGTAGTAATATACTGAAGTTTAGTTCATTAAGTTTATATTCTTGAAGAGGGAGCTAGATAATAAACACATAAACGTGACATCAACCAGGTTATTTCAGCTGGTGAAAAGCAGAATGAAGAAAATAAAATGGGGCATGGGGTAGAGACTAACAGCTTTGCTCAGATATTCAGGGAAGGCTGCTTGGAGGAGGTGACATTTGAGCTGAGGCTGAAAGACAAGCTGCTGGCCAAGGAATGGATTTGGCCCTCTCATCTGCCCCACTACAGCCTGCAATTTACCCTCACAGCAATTCCCTCTTTTAATTTAATTAACTGCTTATTAATTTTAAAATAACAATTTAAGGTTTGTTTCACTGCTTTAATATAAGCTCTGTGGAGGCACAGATCATATTGTCTTGTTCACCCGTTGCATCCCCCAGACGTAACAGAGCAGTCAGGAGTGACTTGATTCACATTTTTGACTGGCAGTCTGGACGGCTTTTTCAGCCAGCTTTCTTGGCACATGAATAAAACAAGCAAGAGGTGGGCAGCCGCAGATAAGACTGAGCAGAACTCTGAAGACGGCGGGCAGCTCTATTTAGAGCAGACACCACCATGCAGCAAGGGAAGAAACAAAACCAGAGGGTAACAAGGGAAGATTTGGGCTCTCATTGAAAAGACTATAGAAGTAAAAGTATAATAAAGCCAAGAATATTTTCCACCAAATTTTACATACTCTCATAGTACCTACAAAAAGTAGAAAAATAACATCTCCTAATTTATAAAGAGAGGTCAAAGCAAGTAGGCAATCTGATTTTTTTTTTAGTTCTGAGTTATGGCACTATGACTTGATTTGAATAGATGATGATAATACAGTCATTCACCAGAAGGATGTTTTGGTCAATGATGGGCTGCAAATGTGACAGTGGTCCCATAAGAGTATAATACCATATTTTAACTGTCCCTTTTCTATGTCTAGATACACAGATACTTCCCATTGTATTACAGCTGCCTACAGCATTCAGGACAGTAACGTGTACAGGTGTGTAGCCCAGGGGACAATGGGCTGGACCATATAGCCCAGGTGTGCAGTAGGCTACACCATCTAGGTTTGTGCAAGAAAGTGCACTCTAGGATGTTCACACATGGTGAAATCCCCTAACGATGCATTGCTCAAATGTATCCCTGTCGTTAACCGAGTGACACATGACTGTGGTAGTAATAAGAGCAACCACCGAATTCAAGTTCATCGGAATTCTTACTAGGGTGCAGTCACTCTGCTAAGCACTATACCTAGAATACCTCATTTAATCCTCTTGGAAAACCTATCATATTAATAAAGTAAACATCATTATTTCATCTGCTTATAGATGAGGAGCTTTACATAGCAAGGTTAAATACGTTGGCAACTGCAAGCAAGTGGAGAAGCTAAGATTCCAGTGCAGGCTGTCCATTCACTCCTACCCCCAGGCTGGCCCGATGCTGCCAGGCTCCCTGGGGGGATCTTAACCCTGTCTCCCTGTGGTCTAGTGTAGGACCGAGCACCAAGAATTTGACTAAACTTCTGTATCTACTTATATAGAACTTGCAGGCATTTGATTAGGGCTGGACACATTGCTGGGAAGAGCATTCTGGTAGGAGGTGGCAATAAGGGCAATAGTTTGACTAAAACAACTCAGGTTCACTCTTTCCTCTATTTACTATAAATTAATAGAATTATAAGACATATTTTAAATATATAAAGCAGATTCCAACTACTGTGTTTGGGCTATACACTAATTAGCTCTCATTTGGAAATAGTAGATTTCAACCCTCCTCAACCAGACGGGACAAAAAATAGCCCAATTATGCAGTGTGGTTATGCCCGAAAGCCTTCATCAGAAGAAAACATTCCAAAGTAAACCCAGACTGTGCTTTCTGTTCCTCAAAAGAAATTGTCCTGTCTGCTTCCTCTCAGAAGGAACCCATCTCTGGGTTTTAATTAAACCATGAACATTATGAAAAGGAATCAATATGCTTATATAATAACAATAGTTTTTAAGGATTTCTCTGACTGTGATATTAATATCTATTTTGGCCCTAGAGCATTTCCCAGGATGAGGCAGCATGTTGAGAATGTCAGAGGATTTGAAAGCAACCCAGCACATGAATCCAGGTGGCAAGATCTTTTCTGACCTGTACCTTATCCCTTAGAGACACAGAAAAGACATGTGAGTAATTGAGTTTAATGTCTTTTCTAGAAAACACTTTTAACCCAATTTCCCCCTTGATTCTGAGAGGCCATCATGGTAAATCTTTTAGGAGGTAGCCGTGGAGAAAATGTTCTACCTGTTGTTCTTGAGGTGAGGAGCAAGACTTGCTCATTCGGCAAAGACCTTCCCCCGGGAGTGTTGCCCTGCACACAGCGGCCTGCAGAAGAATTTTCTAATTCAAACTTCATGCCCTTAAATAGGGTCTGAACGCCACAGTCCTCCACAGCTGGGCTGCATCTGGAGAGAGGGACACACTTATGTTCCCCGCTGTGGTTCAGTCTATGAGCTTTGCTTTATAGCAGGGTTTCTCAGCCTCAGTGCTGCTGACATTCCGGGTCAGGTAATTGTGCAGGGAAGGGAGGCGTGCTGTGCGTTGCGAGATGCTGTGTTGCTGTCCTCAACATAATAGATGCCAATAGCACGCCTGCCTCTCACTCCAGCCATGACCATTAAAAATGTTTCCTGACATTGGTAAATATCCCCTGGGGGACAAAATTACCCTCCCACAACCTAGATTAAGAGTCACTGCTTTACAGCAATATGGCCTCGGAGACCTGGGCTGTGATAATGGCCATATTATTTGTACATAAGGCAGCAGAAAGGAGACCTAAGACCTGACTGTAATTCTTCATCTCTTAGTTTCCTCACCTCACTCTCCCACAGGTCTGGTATATAAATCCTATGAAACAATATTTGTAGAAGTGATTTGAAAATTTAAAAATATAAGGTCGTTGCCCTTTGTTCTAACCTGGCTCTTTAGGCAACGGCTGATAGCGGCACATTGAAAAATGGCAGCTATATTCTGCCGTAAATCATTTGAACTTGAAGGAGTTCCGTCAACCAAGTATACTGACAAGGAATTGAACTTAGCAGTAAGAAATGTCACCCTTGCCACCAGAATGAATTTTCTTAGTCTCCTGGCATGTTGGTCTTTCTTGCTGATTGGAAAGCCAGTATTCTTTCATTCATTCAATCATGCATTTACGCAATAAATATTTGTTCCACACTACTCTGTGGCAGGCACTGTGCTGGGCACCAGGGATGCTTACAGAGCTCGCAGCTGTGCAAGAGCATGGAGTTGTACAGACATGTTAGATTTGGCCCTGTCTTCACACAGAGTGTGATTTAGTAGAGGAAATATACAAGGAGCAAGAAAATTATAGTGCATTGGAAAGTGCATGCTGGAAAATATCCAGGACCTCCTAGAAGGGCTACCAAGCTCAGAGTTCAGGATTAGAGAAGACTTACTAGGGAAAATGAAACCAAAGCTGAGGTCTGAGTGATGAATAGGGGGTTGCCAGAGAATGAGAGGGTAAAAAACATTTCTGGTGAAAGTGACAGAATGTGTGTAGTGCTGGAGGGGAGGGAATATGGCACTAAGGATGTATGGAGCAGAGGACATGGGGAGAATGGTGAGGGAGGCTGGGAGTATCCTAAGAAGAATGAAATCTGTTAAAGGTTTCAGGAAGGCCAGGGACACGTTTATACACTGGAGATGCCATTTGAGAAACAGTGTGAAGAACAGACTGGAGGGGGTCAGGACAAGGAAAGCGTGGGAGGAAACCTAGGAGGCTGCTCCAACATGCAGAAAAGAGAGGTGGTGTCCAGCCTAGGATAGTGGCAATGGAGTTGGAGAGAGAGATCTGAGAGGTTGATCCATTTAGGAGGAAGAATGACACATGACTTAGTGATAGAGTACGTGAGTGTGTAGGTTCAGGGAAGTTAGAAAGGCAGAGCCAAGGAGTACCCTCGGGTTTTTGGGTGGGCTTTGGTGGGAGTGCCTGGAGTGGGCCACAGCCATTGCGATGAGTCACAAAACAGAAAGAACGTTTGTCCCTGAGCTAAGTGCCAACAAGCATTATCGCATTTAAATCTTGCAACCTCCCTGTGAGATGGGATCTATCATTCCTGGGACATCAAGGCTCAGGATAATTCGTTCAAGGACGCATGTCTGGTCATCACAGAGCCACAGATTCAATGGCGGCAGCCGGACTCCAGAGTCTGCTGTCTTCACCACCACACATAAATATTGTTAGTTCACTTGAGTGTTTACCTTCCAGGTTTAAATCATAGGTCTTCCAGTGACTAATGATAGTTTTGGAAGAAACATTCAATTTCAATTCCCTCCCAGCCAAAGTCTGGGTGTTAGACTACCTCCTTCCTCTCCAGGGCTGGCAGAGTAAGTTAGTGCTAATACTAACGAGAGAGCAAGCATTTATTGAGTGCTGATTGTATTCCAGGCTCTGTTGTAATTACTTTACATACATTAGCTAATTGAATCCTCAGAAGGGCCCTTGAAGTAGCTTCAATTATTGTTCCTATGTTATAGAGGGGGAAACTGAGGCACAGAGAGATTAAATGCCATAGCTGGGATGCAGACCTGGGTGAGCATTTCTAGAGTCTGTGCTCTTCACTGCTGTGTCGTGCTGCCTCTGCCAAGAAGTGAGATCTTAGAAAGTGCCTGACACACAAGAGCCCAGCACCTGGAATGTTGGACGTGCTGAGAGCTGGCTATCATTTTAATTCAATGTTGTTTATTAAGTTTCCAATAAGTACTAGGCACTGTATTAGGCAAACAAGATGGACATGGCTCCTGTCCTAACGCCTCTCTTGGACTTCTGGAAAGCCATTTCTAACCACGAATTTTTATTTTTTCTATCATCAAGCCTCCCTGCCCGTGAGAAGTTGGGAAATGTCAGTGGTTTATGAAGAATGCTTCAGAGGCATCCAGGGGAGCTGGGCTTCACCTGGAGCCAAATACACAGTGCTGAGCTGCTCTGCTGATGTGATTAGCCTGGGTGTCAGCCAAGAGACCACACCAAGGCCCTGGAGGGCCGCTGCCTCCCGCCTTTCATCTGTGCATCTAATCACCATGTGGATGAAACGAAATGAAACAACTAGCTGATACAATGCAGTCAGAAAATTCTAACATTCACTTCGTGGCCAGGAGGTTTTAATTTTTTAATTGACAGAAACTTGTATGTATTTATGGTATACAACATGATGTTTTGAAATATGTATACATTGTGGAATGGCTAAATCAAGCTAATCAACAGATGAAGTACCTTATGTATCATTTATTTGTGGTGAGAACAGTTAAAATCTACTTCTTAGCAATTTTCAAGTACACAATACATTGATTGTTATTAACTATAGTCACTGTGTTGCACAATAGACCTCTTGAACTTACCTCTCCTATCTAACTGAACTTGGTTCAGTTAGCCCCTGGTAACTATTAATGCCATTCTATTTGGTGTTCCTATGAGCAAAGGCTTTGCTAAGGCTGAATAATATTCCATTGTTTTTTTTAACTGGAAAGGATATCAGAGAGCTAATGTAACCCTATAATGTCACAGAAGAACCTGAGTGCTAGAAACACTACGTGGTAATGTGGAAGAGTAAACTTGCAACTTTGGTTTATCCCTTTTCCTTTCTGCACCCTAGCTCCTCCATCCATAAGGTGGGGAGATTAGAAATGATCTTCCAGTTTCCTTCAAACACCAATATGCTATGAGTCTAAGTGTTTAAATCATACAGTTACCTATTTGCTCATTAACATCATGTGGGAAGATCATACTTAGATTAGGCGTAAGAAGTGCTAATTAATTGCTCATGTTTGTCGACAAGATAGTAACAACTAGCTATTTGTCATTTTCTTTCAACTGCTTTGGCAGCTGAAAGAAAAGAGCCTAGAATCCTCTGCAGGTGTTTACTGCTCTTCCCAAAAATGAGGCTGATCTTTGTTTGCACCGAGGTGTAAACAAGCCTTTTAGTAAACATGTGGATCTCGTGGCCATTTTAAACTCATTTAGAAGCAACTTACTAAACTTATCAGATATTTAACATTAAAAAGACATAATGATCCAGACGGTAGGGTGAATAGTCATTTTTATTTTCTTGTAATCTGTTTTCATCAACATTACGGCTAACATTAACTTAGCATTTACTCTGTGTCAGGTTCTGTGCTTTCTGTGGGTTATTTAATCCTCATGACAAATCTATGAAGGAGAAACTACTATTTTCCCATTTTATAGAGGAGTAAAATGAAGTCACATTAAAATAAGGTTATGCAATCTATTCCAAGTGGCAGAGAAAGTGGTCCCACTGGAATTCAAACCCAGACCATCTGCTCATCTGCACATGCTCTTAACTATGGTAAATTCTTCCTATTGTCCTCAAGTCTCCCTACTGGGGACACAAAAAGTATTATTTTATGTGAAAAGAAATGCAAGCATTTTAAAAGTAACTCTTGGCTTTTTTTTTTTAAAGTTTGTGAATTATTTTTTTCTGTTCTAGTTTTATGAATTAGCTTAACTTGTAATCAAATAACAATATTTTTTAAAGACAGCTTATCTTCAGCAAGCTGTAAATTACTTATTAAAAAATACCTCTCTCAGGTACATCTGATGAGAAGCTGTGCTTTACATGAATCATAGACCGAAAAAGAACAAGAACATAAATTCTGAAGCATGTGTGAATGGTACGTTGTAAAAAATTGCCACCAGTTTTCCTTGGAAAATAGGCACTTAATATCAATATTTGGACATCATTATGGCTTCAATATCATTTGTGTAGACCTGTCAGCATTGAAATTACCTGGTATGTTTGATTCATGGGGTAGAGTAAGAAGCACACCCTGAGAAATGATTTGCACTATAATTTGGGGAAAGGTTGCTTTAAATTGTAATCAGAGAATCACTCCTGAAACAATAGATAATAATCATTCTTTAAAAAATAGCTGACCAAATTATGAAAATTTTATGCATAGTAAAAAGTAAAATGGAAAAAAAATAGGTCTTATATTCCCCAAATTATAAACTGAAAGGACACTGTCAGGTGTAAGGGCTCTCAAATTTAAGTGATCTCAATAATGCCTCAAAAGTCACTTTGGATCACCGACTAAAACTAACATTTTACAAATTGCTAGTGTGGTCCTGGACAAAAACACTACAGTGAGCTTTACACTGCAGGTACTATTTTACTCTGAGAGGTGCAGTCTGAAGACCTCTAGGTTGGAAAAACAAAACAAATAAAAATAGTGGAGTTTAGAGGAGAGGTTGATTTTCACAATATAACTGTAAGGAAAGTTATGTTACTGAAAGTTCTCCTTGACGTGAAATGTTCTAGGCTTTAGGTCTTAAAATATGACGGCACTTTTCCTTCATGCTTAAAATTCTCGAATGCATCCCACTGTGCTCAAAATAAAACACAATTATTTACCAGGGATTGCAAGACCACATCTGAACCCGCCTCTGCTTCCTTCTGCAACCACATCATAGACTCTTCCCCCCAACTCCCTACACAGTCATCCTGTCCTTCCTTCTGGCCACGCCAAGATTGCTTCTGCCCCAGGGCCTTTGCACTTGCTGTTTCTGGTTTCTAAACACTATTCCCATAAGTTTTTTGAACATGACTTCTACTCATTATTTGGGGCTTAGTTTAAATATCACCTCTTCAGAAAAGGCTTAACAGAACAACTATTAAACAGAACAACAGAATACAGCATCCCAGTTCCCTCGCTCAGCCACTCCCACGTTGACCACATATCACAATCTGAAATTATGTTGTGTCTTTGTAAGGTTGCACGTGCTATTGTTCATCTCCCTGCTAGAATGTGAGCTCCATGAACACCAGAGACCTTAGCTATTTCCAGTGCTATTGTGTTTCCAGCACCTGTTGCCCACTACATATTTACTGAATAAACAAATGAATGAAATTCAATATTCTTGCCTCTAACCATATTGGCATAAAGTTAGCTATACTCTCTTTTTTTGTAAAGCTGTACATAATAGATTAAAAATAAACATGCTAAAGAAAAAAGCAATGATCCTTACTTGAAACCTTGAGCACAAAACCAGGAACTACCCCACAGTGTCCATGTGTTTAATTATTTATTCTTGGCTTTTAAATTCCATTAACAAATAACATAGGCAATAAGTAGGATGATGCTGAGTCTGCTTAATTAGTAACATTTAAAAAGGAAAATATCTTTTCCTATACCCTAGACCCCAGCTTCAAGACAAGTCAGTCTATAGAAGGTCAGCCTCTGCAAATATTCTAAAATGTCCTACAAAGAACAAAGAATGAGCCAATGACCCATCACCCTTTGCCTCGCAGTAGCAATAGAATTGGTTAAGCCACATCTGTCTCTTCTTCCGGTAGCTGACAGTGTTGTTGGACTACCTTGAATTGCACCCCGTTTTCTTGCTGCAAAGCCCAGATTTTGCTGTGGTATCCCACACTCAGGGATGATGATCCTACACCAAACACAGATGCAAGCCTCTTTGTGTAAGCTGGTCAGGCGAATCCCATTGTCCTTGCCAGTGGTTGGCTAGAAATGGGCACAAAACTCAAACTGTGGCCAATGGGACATCAAAAGAAATTTGCTAAAGACATCTGAGGGAAGGGAAAGGTTTCTTGCTTAAAAAAAAAAAAAGCAGAATATCCTTTCACTGGATACTGTTGGGTCTATCTGAGTGTGAAGCCCAGAATTGCTGCAGTTGTCTTGGGACAAAGCTGACATTCCAAGGACAGCAAGGTAGGGAGCTGGAGAGAAGCAGAGTCCCCCATGCTGTGGTTCAGCTAGGGAGTGTAGCATCTCTGGGGGCTCCCTGCCTCAGGACTTTTGTGAAAAACTGGATTATTGCAATAACCTCTTAACTGGGATTACTGCTCTGACAATGGCTCCTACAATCTATTATGGACCTGCTGGTAGAAAGAGCATTTTATAACCAGTGTCTCCATCTCATTCAGGCAGAAGTGCCCCTCTTGCATCTGTCTGCCATCATCTCTTGGTCTACGTCTTTCACAACTTCCCCTTTTGCTCACTCAACTTTAGCCACACTGGCCTCATGTCCAGTCCTTGAACATACCCGAAGAGCTCTTTCATCAGGGCACTTACACTGGCTGTTCCCTCTATCTGGAATTCTCCTCCCCAGATAGCCACGTGACTTGAACTCTTCCCTTCTTCAGATCATTGCTCAAATGTCATCTTTTGCATGAAGCCTTGACCATCCTATTTAAAAGGGAACACCATATCCCTGCACCCTCTATTGTATTTTCTTGCACTCACAACCTTATATTTTATATTCTACTTGCTTATTTTATCTATTGTCTATCTCCTCAACTACTGAATCTCAAGTGCCTAGAATGCCTAGCACATAGCAGGTGCTCAGGAGATATTTGCAGAACTAAGGAAGAGATAATAATTCTTTTACTTTTCCAGATATTTTGATAGGAGTTTTCTGTTGTGGCTGAAAGCATCTTGAATGATGGATGTCCCTTGAGCTGCCTTGAGTCAGTGCCCTGCATTTTCAAGACAGTCAACCAGGCCTTAAACTCATAGTCAGCACCTCTGGAACAGAGTACCCCCCACCCCAAAGCCAATACTACATATTGTGTATTGGAAGGTGAGAAAAAGTGCTAGTGCGAGATTCAAAATTTTGCTTTCTGGTTTCTGTGAGATTTGGGGAAATTTAAAATTTATCTCTATCTGCCTTAATCTCCTCATCTCTATGAAGAATAATCTATCTACTATCTGGAACATATATACTATCTCTTTTGTCTATAACATGGCACTATAAGACCTACTCTAGTTATCCCCCCATGGGTTATAAGAAATAAATGACTCCTATATGTAAAAAGTAGAAAAGTGTATTTATAATGAACTGTTTTGAATGAGCCATTTTATTCTCCTAAAAATATTCATTATTGTTATATTAATGGTAACACTGATTTTTTTTGTTTAATGACATTTATTAGTTACTGAAGGCTATATTCATTCAATAAATATTCATAAAGCCCCTACTCAGTGCCAGGTTACTTTCCAGGAAGACTCTATCGCAGTAATTGAGAACACCAACCCTGTGATCAGACAGGTGTGAGGCTGGGTTAAGTTGCTAAACGTTCTGAGCCTCAGTTTCCTCCACTGTAAAATGGGCTTAAGCTGGCACCTGCCTTGTATCTTACTGTGGCAAAGAGGAAATGAGATAATACATTGAAAGCAATTATTATAGAGTCTGGCTTAGTGAAGCCCAATTAAATAGAATTATCATTATCATTAGTCTACCCCGGTCAGGTATTATTCAGGGCTTTCAAAGATCTTATTAACAAATTCTCTCATCTTCTCAAGATAGCCCAGGGAAGCTGAGTAATTAGCTCAAGGGAATAGTTGAACTGTGAATAAAATGTAGGTCCATGTGCCTCAAAACCCTGGCTAACTCCGATTCCTTCTTTAGGTCTCAGATCGGCTGCCAGTTACTCTAGTAAGCCTTCCCTGCTCCGTCCCTAGCCCACTGTGGGTTGAGTGACTTACTCTTTTTCTAGCATTTCGCACACTCACACTGGATTCTAAAATCCACTTGTTGATGTCCTCAGGAGGGTGTATGTGCTTCAGGGAGGGGAGCCACAGGGTCTTGTCCATGACTCCGGCAGCCTCGCCCAGCCCCATGCATAACACACACTAAGTGCTCCATAAATATTTGTTGATTAAACACATTTAAAGTGATTGGAATTAGGGAAGGGTGAAATAAACAGCCATGGAGCTTTTTCTCTTTCTCAGCTTGGAAATATTTAATTACCTAATGCTTACAAGGAGAACAGGATGTTTGCCCTCAGTGGTGTGCAAAGAGTCTGCTTCTCACCAGCCCGCCTGCAGAGTACAGCAAGCCTCTCGCATCAAGACATCCTCCATCACAGCTGAGAAAAAAGTGCTTTCACCTAGCAGCAACTTGTTCATAATCAGACCAATTTTGCTACTAGCAGATTGGAGCCCCACACAAAGTAAAGTTGCGTAGGAAATCCCTTTGCAGCCTACTGGATGCACAGAGGAAATTCCCACTTTCTTTTGATACACAGAGGGGAGGTTTCCACTCCCTCCAGTGCCTGAGGCAGAGAAACAGGCTGCACCGTACCTTGTATTTATTGGCATTCTAGTTTACTTTAAATGCACTGAAAATGAGTTGAGATCTTCTAGCTGCTCTGCTCTCACAATAGCCCTTTGATGTAAGGAAAGAAAGAATTTCTCAGTGTGTCTCTTGAATGAATCTATGTTAGGATTATTTGGGATGCCTGTGAAATTTGCAAGTCCTTTGGCTGCATCCCAGACCTACTGAATCAGAATCTCTAGAGGTGGGACCTGGGACCATGCATTTTAATACCCTTCCCAGGTGACTCACCTGCACAGTAAGGTTTGAAGTTTATGTAATGACCTGCCTAAGGTCACTAACTGGGTAGCTGAACCAAGTTTAAAGTGAGGGATAACTTGACTTCAGATTGGTGCCTGATGAATAACCCCTTGCAGTTGTTGATGCAGAAAGCTGCTGTCCAAAAAGACAAGATTTCTTCTTCCTGCAATGGGAATTCATATCTTGGCCAGCACTTCACCCCATACCTGGGAGTGAGAGGCACAAGGCAAGTAGGGCTCCATTTTATATCTTGCAGGCTAAGATCTGGGGGCTGAAGTTACAATTATTTTGTGCCATTTATGCTGCATAGACATCTAAGAAAGGTTATTTGTCAATCACTGGCTTCTTTTTATAAAATGAGGAGAAGGTTACAAGTCTTTATACTGCTTTGAGACAACCCAATCAGTATTTTTCTTTTTCAGTGACAGCAAAGAGTAACAATCACTGAAGGGAAGCTGAAAAATCATTTCTCCAATCCTTGAATTCCTTAAACATCAGTGCAAAGATGAAGCATTCTTGCAAATGTTACAGGTAGTGGATGCCTGTTTGCTAGGAAGTCACTCACAGTCATTGACTTTTCTTTAGGAATGCACCTCACATCGACAGCCAAATTGATGTTTTTCTCTCATTAGCAAACGGAATCGATAGAATGCCTCATCCTTCCCTCTACATGAGTGATCTTTTCAGAGGGAGGAGAAGGAAAAAATGTTATGCCCATGTGACAAAACAGAATAAATACCACAATTATTTCCCGTGAATAAGATGAAATGACCTGTGTTGAGAAACATCAAAGGACTGCAGAATGAGGAACAAACAAAAGACCCTAGAATTGTAGTATCAGAAAGAAAATGGTTCTATGCTACAGCTAGGATAAAAACAAAAACTCCACCAGATAATTCTGACTTTTTCCCATGGACAGAATCAGACACCAAATCTCAAACAATTGTCTGATATACAGAGTGGGCAATTTCTAGCACAGAAAGTGCTCCTAATGATGAAATAGTGTAAAAACCTTTTAAGGGGCGTCTTCCAAGAACTAAACTAAGTAAACAATGATTACTTAGATGGCATCCTAAAAGTTTTAGGTCATCAACAAGTTGTTTGCTGACTGCCTGTCAACATGGTCTGCATGAATGATGTGGTCCCATCCAGTTCAATGGTTCCAAATTCCATCTATGTGCGGAGACCTCCCCAGTTTCTATCTCCATCTCAGATTGTCTCTCTGAGATATATATACAACTCACACACACACACACACACACACACACACACATACACACTCATATATACAACTTCCTTCTTGGCATTTATACCTGGGTATCTTATAGCCACTTCACACTTAATATGCTCAAAATGAAGCTCTTGATTTTTCTTCCCAAACATCTTTCTTTTCCAGGTTTCCCAGCATCAGTATCTGGTGCTCACCAAACACCCAACTGTTCAAGGCCAGAACCTGAAAACTATCTTAGTTCTTTAACCTCTCCCCTAAAATTGAGCCTGTTACCTCCAAAATATGTCTGGAGCCTGTTATCTCTTCACCTGCACCTTCTCCACTCTGCTCAAGCCACACTATCTCTCATCAGACTTCCTATAAGAACTTATTTTAAGAGAATGTATTTCATCTTTAAACTGCTTCAGTGGCAAGGAGTTCCAACATTCTCCAAGTAAAATCCAGACTCTGGAAGGTGACCTAAGGGGCCCTGCCTGATCTAGCCCTTCCCTACCTCTCTCCTTGCAGACCACACAGTTTTCTCTCCCTGGACTCCAGCCACACTGGGCTCATCTATGTGCTTTGAAGACATCACCTTTTTCCTGGTGTTGGGCCTGTAAGTGTGCTTATTGTATTACTCCCTACAATGGCCAAGGCATCATTCTTTAAATGCTCAGAAAGTCCTTCCCCTGTGCCCCACACCAAAGTGACCACCTCCAGAAACTCTCTCATGCCACCCCGTCTATATAATATCTTTCCTAGTGTTCATCAAAACCTCAAAGATCATCTATGTTTCTACCTTATTTTCATTGTCTGACTCTCCCATTATAAAGTAATTTTTTTACTTGTACATCATGTGTCTTATTTACCTGGTGTAGTGCCTGGCACACAACAGCCCCTCGATAAATACCTATTGAATATTTGAGTGAATGAATTAATCAGTTAGAGTTCACTAACAAATTAGAGAATTCCTACTTTACCAATAAATTGATTTCATCACATTATCTGAAATGAGCTGACATGACTTCAAGTATGTCTGAATGCACAGCAATAACTTTTTCAGGCCTCTGCAGTATCAACTGGCATCCTATGGCACTAGATGTAGAGTATCGTTTACTGTCATTCAAACACCCTCACAGCCTGGGTCTCCCATCCAATGCCTAGTGCCTTGAGTTTAGTCTTTCACTTTGATTCTGCAAATACTCTATGCCCCAGCAGAATGGATTTCTTCCTCTTTCTGAGCTTATACACCCCAGGACCCTTGCAGGACTCTGTTTCCTCCACTTCAACTTCCCTCCTTTTCATGCCTCCTAATTTCTGCTTCCTGAAATCCTCTGAGGCACTTGAGTAAAGAAGGATCAATTAAGCAAATACTGCAAAACCAATCTTTAAATACTTCAAATCGGAGAATTTGGGAAACAGTCACTGTTATATATTGCTAGTGGATTTGTAAGTCATTAGCAACTCTCTAAAGGGCCATGAATACCTTAAATTAAAAAAATCTTAACATATGCCTTTATAAACCTTGATCAAGGGATTCTATTTTTGAGAATGTATTCTAATGATATAATCACAGTAAATAATAATAATTATTGAACATTTTCGATGTGCTATGTTGTTTAAAAATGTCTAATTATATTATTGCAATAGTTATTCAGGATAGGTTTTATTATCCCAATTTTATAAATCAAGAAGTAGAATCGTGAAACATTTGAGATAACTTGGTTCATGCCAATAAGTAGCGAAGCCAGATTTGAATCAGGTATTTTAACTGTGAAACATATGCTCTTAATCACTCTATCACACAACTTTTCCTGGATTAATGCAAAGATTTAGCAATTAGGTGTTCATAACAACATTGTAAATATTGAAAATCTGGATAAATAAATTAGGGCATACTTCCCTCTCTTAATACGAATGATGATCACTATATATTGTTAGGTAAAAAACATCAATTTACAAAATAGCATTTCCATTATGACTACATTTTTGTTAAAAAAAAAAGTGATGATTTTGTTTGGTATAAACTAACCAGTCTCTTGCACAGTATTTGACACATAGTACTTGTTTGTCGACTGAATCGATTAATAAATATATATCCATAATCCAGAGGTTAGAAAAATATGCCAGAAACTTTTAACAGTATTGATCTGTGGTTTGTGAGATTATGACTGACATTTATTTTTTGATATTTGTTTTAGTTATATTTAAAATTTTCTACACTGAGAAGATACCATTTTAGTAATCAGAAAAGGAAAAGAATAAACATTATATTCTTAAAAATTGTTTAGAGTCTATCTTAAATACCTTCATCCCGTAAGTCTGTCTTTGCCCCCCAAATGTGTGAAATTTCTACCTCTTTTGTTTTCGAAGCACTTTTGTCTTTAGCTCACCTTGCCTTGTATTATATTTATTGATGTAAAGCTTTATTCTCCTGTACCATACTCTGTCTCCTCTTCAGTGGTGTATTTCTTCAGAGCTGGGACTATATTTTATTTATCTTTACAACCCTTTCACTTTCTGGGACAGTACCCTAGATGTAGCAAGAGCTCACAGTATGTTTATTATTGTACTCGTAGTATCATTCATTGAAGTCCTGCTGAATAATTTGAAGTGTGACTCAAATTGAAATACATCTTGCGTATCAGCCTGCAACCTGACACTCAAGATGTACATAAGTAAATTAATAGTAACAGTGCCATGCTGAGGCATATTGGAAACTGAAGAAAAAAGGAAAATCAGTAACACTGATTCTGTCTTTATTCAACATTTTGATGCTTTGTTCATCATGGATACTTCACATTAATTTTGATTTTTAAAAATACTGCATGAAAATATTTATCTTTATTTTTGTCACTTTACCTTCTTAGTCCCATCTCTATAATACGATAATAGCAGGTAATCCAATTTGAGCATCTTATAACTACATATAGATATATATGTGTATGTATGCATAAAATGGCATTTTAGATATATATACATATTTTCACCTAGCCCTGACAGCCATCATAATGAGTACCTATGTTATTATCCCCATTTTGCAGATAAGGAAACTGAAGGACAGAAATATTAAGGAATTTGATCAAAGTCATCAGCTAGAAAGTGGTAAAACTGGAGCAGAAAAAGCTATTAGTGAAATAAGTAAAGTGGAAGGGAAAGTTGAATAAATTTTTGTTATTGACTTTGATCAGAGTACACAACCTACTTGGGTAGATGAGACCTATTTTTTTTTTTTAAAGAACCTAATTTTTAACCAGTAGCAAGTGAAAGTCATTCATTAATTCACTCAACAAATATTCAATCGCCATTGAGGCAGTGTTAGTGTAGGTGAGATGGCATCTAAGATATGTTGGCCACTGTGACCTCCATGCCAATGACTGTTAGTATCCAACCTAATTCTTCTCTTTAAAAAGTTTCTGACTTTATTCACCATTCTAAAGTACATTTTCCAGGCAAAATACAGATTGATTGTCATTTTGATTTTGACTCTCTGATCCAATTAACAGTTCGAGCAGGCTGCTTATTTCTTATGCACAGTAAACATTTAAACGTGTCCTCAGGTCACCTGCATCCACGATGATCATCTAAGGGAATGTGTGAAAAACGTGCATACCTGGGCCTCATTCCAAACTACTAAGTCAGAATCTTTGTTGTCAAAACAATGTTTAAAGAGCAGGGGATTTGGTGTCCCAAAGACTAGGTTTGAAAATTAGCTCACCTGCTTATAAGCTAAGAAGCCTTTGGCAAAGTACTTAATATTTTTTGTTTGTTTAACTTCAACATCCTCATAGGTAAAGTGGGAATAAAAATACCTACCTCTCATAAGGTTTTGGTGAAGATTCAGTTAGGATGAGGATCTAACTATAATGATATTTATAATAATAGCTTACAAATATCGAGTATTTACAAAGTATCCAGTACTGTGTGGCCAATGCCGTACCTGCATGATCTTATTAACTTGTCTTAAGCACTTAGTAGGTTCACAACTGATAAGATCTATAGTTAGACACTCGGAATCCTTGAATTGATAGGGAGCCAGTCACAAAGGTAAGATTTAAGTCCAGAGTGTGAGAATAATGGATAACCTGGAACAAGTCAGCCAGCCTGGGGGCCAGTCTACTGCGCAGAATTATCTGGGTGAGCTCATTAAAATACACTATATCACCCTGGTCCTTGAAACTCTAATTCAGTAGCTCTTAGGGACCTGGGAGTCTCTATTGTTTAAAAAGCACAAGTGATTTTGAATCACAGCCAAGATTTAAAACAACCGATTAACTTGGGCTTCAGTTTTCTTAAGAGCCATGAGGTTAGGGACTAGGTCATTTTTTTTCTCCTTCTTCTATTTTTTTAAATCTCTAATGCCTAGCACAGTGCTGCTACATAGAAGACACACAAAAATATTTATTGACTAGATGGCATAAAATGGGATTAATAATTTCTGCTCTGTCTTTGCAGGGGCTTTAGAAGGACCTTTTCAAAGCTCTGTTTGACAAGGCATCTGAAAACTATTAATAGTAGATGCTATGCACAAGAATAATTTTAGATCCAGCAACCCCACTATTGGGTATATATCCAAAGGAAATGAAATCAGTATGTTAAAGAGATAGTTGCACTGTTATGTTTGTGGTAGCACTATTGACAATAGCCAAGTTAAGGAATCAACCTCAGTGTCCATCCACAGATGAAAGGATAAAGAAAATATGGTATCTTTATATATATGTGAGTACACATGTGCATGTGTGTATAGTGGAATATTATTCAGCCATAAAAAAGAATGAAATCATGTTATTTGTGGCAATATGGATGAGCCTGAAGGACATTATGTTAAGTGAAATAAGCCAGGCACAGAAAGATAAACACCACGTTATCATTCATACTAGGAATCTAAAAAAATTAATCTCGTAGACGTAGAAAGTAGAATAGTGGTTACTAGAGACTGGGTAGGGTTGGGGTAGGAGATGGAAAGACATTGGTCAATGGGTACAAAGTTGCAATTTGATGGGAAGAGTAAGTTCTAGTGTTCTATTGCACAGCAGGATGACTATGGTTTACAACCTTGTGTAGTAGATCTCAAAATAGCTAGAAGGATTTGAATGTTCTCACTACAAAGAAATGATGAATGTATCAGGTGATGGATATGCTAAATATCCTGATCTGATCATTATGAAATATATACCTGTATTGAGACATCACACTATACCCTTTACAAATACAACTATTATGTGTCAATTTTTAAAAAGTATAATTTTATAAATTAATCAATTTATTTTAGTGTTTTATTCCCCTGCTCTTTAAACATGGATGATTTGGGTTTTGGGTACCCACCATTAGGTTGAGTCTCTAAAAATGAACTATAGCAAGATTGTGAATAAACCACCTTCTTCAAATTACTCAGATTAATTTTTAATCAAATTATTGTTTACTCAGAATTGAAATGCTACAGAATGACCCAAAGCCATTTATGCATGTTAGTTTCCATTATAAAGTTCAACCCTGTCAACTGTTCACTTCCTCATTCATTAAAATTAGTTTTAGACCCATGTTATACCACATCTGGAATCTACATCTACCGTCAATGAGTAAAATCTGTTGCAGGCAACCCTTACCGCATTCTGCTGGAAGAGCTAAACAATGATTTAAAGCACCCGGAAGTGCTAGTCCAGCTCCTTCTGATTGCCTATCCTTGAGCTGTTTTGAAATGCAGACAACCTTAGGGAGAGTCATGGAGGTCTCCCAGCCCAGGCTTGTAAAAGAAATGAAGAGAATTAGAAACAAATTCTTCAGGAGGAGGAAAACGAATGCATGATCCCAGGTAAAGAGCCCTGCAATAGGGACATCTCCTGAGAACCAGAAAGGAAATTATATGCTGCAACTGGGACTCAGTATTCCCATAAAGTTGCAGGACTAGACTTGAATTCTTCCATCTCCCTATGTGCTTCGTGTATGGCCAGTGACCCTGGCACAGGATGGAAGGAAGAGATTAATGGCTGACAGCCTTGAAATGTTTTCAAGAATTCTCCAGAGTTGACAGACCAGACTGAAACCAGGCTTGCCCAGTTCAGCCTCTGTCTCTGCAAACCTATTTCACTGAAAGTTCATTTCAGTGCTGCCTCATTGATGGGAATAAAATATTCTTCAGCAGAAAGCAGGGTAGAAACAAATGATTAAACCCACTTGTAGCTTGGAATGCTATTCTGACGTGTATGGGAACTTACATCCATGGAAGCAAAGAGGAAAGTTTTCAGATCTGAAATCAGCACCACACCCCCCTCCAAGGAGGCCAGGAAAGGGGCAGGGGGCGCTTTCTCCTACCTTCTGTGGTTCCAATCTCGATAGTGCCTTTCACTTGGCTGAAGCACCATAGCGTGTCCTGGGTGAGTGTTCCAATTCCTGAAAGCGACACAAGGAGACACTTCAGGTTAGGTGAGAGCTCCCACTTGTTCTTAAAAGGCCAACAAGACAAGAAATATGTGGTGTGATCTATGCATTTTTAAAAGGAGACTTGCACACCAGGTATCATCTTGTCGGAGCAGAGGCCCTAATGAGTCCAGGGAGAACGGTGGGTCTGCAAACACCGCGTCCTCTGTGAATCACTGTTCTGTCTGCTCCGCCTGACCATGCCAGGGCCAGTCTGAACTGGAGCAATTGGAGTTCGTCCCTTCTCAGGCCCTGGCAGCATCCTAGAGTGGTTACGAAGGGCCTGCAGTCGCCCCTGTGTGACTGGCCCTTTTCATGGGAATACTAATGCTGTCGATTGTTTGCCTTCTGTGGTGGTGGGGAAGAGAAAGAGGCAGTTCGTTAGAGGGGTGAGAGGAAAAGAAAGGAGACTTTTAAAAAAAAAAAAAAAAAAAAACTGGGTTTCACAGCTTGCATGGTTGAGCGGCCAGTAAGGGGTCAGACGCCCAGAGAACTTCCATCTCTCTTGTTCGCTGCTTGACTGCTTGCCAAAGTCAGAGCCGACTGCAGAGCAGGGGAAAGCGAAAAACAAGGCTGGGATGGGGGCAGGGCAGCTGACGCAGGGCTGGGCAGTCCGTTTCTGACAAATGCGGCCTATTTTGTTCCAGGAGATTTCTGTTTCGAATTTGATTAGACATTTGATGGGGCTAAATTTTCTGTGTTAGCATCATTTCTGGTTTCTACAAATATATGTATCCCCTCCTACTATATATACTAATACATATTCTAACATCTTTATTACTATATGTATTCAAACCAAAGGGGACCTTTTCAGAACACCTCTGGATAGCAGTGGCGACAGTTTCCTTCCCAACAGCAAGAACATTCCCTTCCATGCTACAAGGTTTTAAAATTAAGGGGAACGTTGCACAGTCAAATTTTAGGAGAGGGTATGAATTTATGATTAAATTCAATAGGAAAAATCATGCATATCAAAACCAAATTGGCCATTTTAAAACACACAGGGAACTGAGTAGTTATTGTCAGTGACAGATTTTTATTGAATTTCTATAAAGAACCCTTCATTCACTCAGCCACACCAGGGGAGAGTTGATTCTCATCTGCTTTTCTCACTGTTGTTGACAGTACCTTCGATGAAAGCAGCATGGGGCTATCATTAAAAGAATATTCTTTGCAATTAGACAGGGTTTGTAGTTTGGCTCTGACTTGTAACAAATTCCTAAACATGACAAGACTGTTTTCTCCTGTTTAAAGTGGCAATAATAATAGTACCCATCTCTCAGCATTGTTGTGGATATTGAATGTGATTAGTAGAGTCAAGCAACTTAATAATGGATATTATTATTATTTGCAAGGATTCTAAAATGTTCAACAGTAAAAAAGAATATTAGTTCAGAAAATTTCAAGTAGCTGCTGTGAGGCAGGCACTGTGCTAAGAACTTTCTAGAGAGTATTTCCATTCGCACACGAATCGTGAGGAGGGTACTATTATCATCCCCATTGTGCAGGTGAAGAAACTGAGACTCAAGAAGTTTTGGTAACTCCCCCAAGATCATACCTACGGCATGAAAGAGCTGGAATTTCAACCAAGCCTGCCTGAATCCCAGTATTCTCGATGTGCGAGGTCAGTTGTCCATTTTACAGTTCAGAGAAGCCTCACTGCCTGATCTAGAGTCTCATTTGGAAGGCTGAGCTGGAATACAGCTTCAGATGCCAAGTAGTAAAGTATCTACATCTCCTCTAAGATGACACAGAGCTAAAACTTCCTGACAAAATGAGGACCCAGGATGGGAGAAGAAGGCTTTTGGCAGCATTTATTGGTGCAGGGAAAGACCACACTCATGGTACTCCCAGCTCTGGCCTTGGGTTTCAGGATCAGACATTCTTTGATAGGTTCCAACCCTTCCTTGCGAGTTGTGACTGGCCCTCTCTAAACTGCGTCAGTTCTGCAGTTGAGAGCTAAGAGTCATCAATCTCTTAGGGACCATTAGCTATAGGTGAGATTTTCCCCCTGATTTCTGTCCTGGCAGAGTTCCTGTATGGCTAGTTATGATTCTGGGTGTAGATGCTATACCTATTATCACAAAATGTACTTTAAAGCAAGCAAACATATACAATTCTGAAACACGTACACACCTAGGAAGATTTAAATATGAGCCTTTGTCAAGATATTCACCCTGATTCAGGGAATTTTAGTTCTAGAGGGAACCTTGCTTATGTGTGAAATAAACTCCTTTCACAACTGAAAAACCCAAATTATAAAGAGTTAGACTTGGCGGGAGTCGCACAGCAAGGGGTCATGTGGCCAATTCACATCCCAAGGACAGTCCTGACGATTACTCACAGATACGATCCCAGGGGTGCGGGCTCTGCCGATCACAGTTGGTTGATGACCGTGAGGGTTCCAGGCAGCCAAGGCGTTGTCAGTTTTCTTGTCATGGGCTTCCATTGGACCCAGTTTCTGTCTCCCACCAAGATCATTGCCAAATGATGGCATTAGTGACCCAAAGAGAGTTTGGACCACGTCATCTTTATCCTCCAAGTTCTAAGCGCTAGCTAGACACACAAATGCCAAGCTGGGTTGGATGTAAATGAGAAAAGCTGGCCAGGGCTAAGATACTCAGTGAGCTGACACTTGGTCTGAGTCTGTGACCCTTTCGAAAGTCGTGGGGATGTGGGACCTGGAGGACTCAAGCCTTGTCTAAAGGGGCAGCAGCTACTCAGCGCCAGCTGAGGGTAGCCGTGGCGAATCTCAGTCCGGTGCGATCAGATTGGCTGATTTTCCTCAGAAACAGCCAGAAATCTTGATTATTATGTGAATAACTCCAAATTTTTTAATATTGTCAATCAGTTCAAATTAGAACACTCACACAGCACAGGGCAAACACCACATTAGGCCAAATATGGTCTTTGTGCCACCAATCTGCAAATCTCTAGCTAGAATATTTTTGCTGAAAGACACTTTAGAGAATACCTAGTCCATTCTCACCATTTTACGATTAGGAAGCGAGGCCTCAGGAATGGAAAGAACTCACAACACAATAAAGTTACTTTAATTGCAGACCTAGGACACCAAGGTGACAAATCCAATTCTTGTACCAGATTTCCTTCTACCACTAGGCTACGGTTCATGGTGATGGTTTGGCAAGATATCTATCTAGATTTAATGAATGCTCCTTAGGGAAGTTTATTTGATTACCAAAGTGGATGACTGGGAGAATTAAACCAACGCAATGAGAAAGGAAAATTTGTTTCTCTTAAATTACAGAACTTGACAGCTTTCCTAAACCCCAGTGCCAAATGACACTCCGGTTGCTACAGTAATGGTGTCAATAAGCAACATTCTCCACCAGGAGGCTGGTACAGATCCAGTTGCTAAACATCCTGGAAGATGTTTGTTTCTTTCTCCTCACTTACAGCTCAAACAGGCCCTGAGTCTCGCCTGCTGAATGGCCAGGAGCTCAGCCCATTGTCGATGCACACCTGTCTTATCTCTGAGATCATAGAATAGCCAATTTCTGGATCTGGTCAGCCTTTGGAGATCATTTGGTCCGAATCCTTCATTTAAAAGCAGAAGACACGGAAGCCCAGAAGGGGCACAGCCACACAGTGAGTTCACAGCAGAGTTGGAGCCAGCCCAGGGCTCTGATGTCCCTGCACAGGGCCCTTCGGAGTTGAGGCCAACCTTTGTGCTGCCTCTTTTATGCCAGCTCAGCTTCGTGAATACAATGAACAGAGGGTGTGACATGCAGCAAATAAAGTCCTTATTGATTTTGGGTGGAAAGAGGTTATTTTCAGGGGCTTGGTGCTAGCAGTGTGCTTCTCTCTGCAAGAGAGGGACAGAGAAAGTGGGGGGCGGGTAGGAGAGAGAAGCAGGGAGAGAAGACCAGGGAAAGGGGGAAGGGAGAGGGGAGAGGGAGAGAAAAATTGTGATGCTTGCCCAGATAAATGTTCTCTGAGAGGAATCTAATTTGAAATTGATTATGTTATAGGCTGCAGATGTATATTCACTACATAGAAAGAGCGTCCAATTGTGCGATCCTCTCTGAGCGTGTTGCATTGAGGATACCAGCGTGACTTACAGCAGGCCATTGGCATGAATGAATGTCTTGCTAACAAATCAGCCCCAACTAGCTGTGGGAATCTTCCTATCCAGGAAGCCAGATTGCTAAGCGGAGAGACTCTGGTGCTTCAGAGACAGTTAAAAATAAGGAGGACTTCAGACTTCAGTAATAAAGGGTTTTATGTTTCAACATTCTGTATATTGCTCTATTTTTAGCAATTACCACTGTGTCTAATAAAGACAGGCCACGTCTGTGTCCTCACCTTGCCCGTGAGCTCATACAGAACAGGAACATGTCAGATTTTAAAATCAAACTTTTCCTTTGCACAAGGTTGCATCAGCCATTAGAACCATTGCAGCAAAACCATCATTGGATCCATTTGCTGGTTTAATTCACTGGATGATTTCAATGGGCAATCAAGCAAATTGGTAATTGGCTAAACTGCCCATCACGACAGTCCATCTAGTGGAAGAAGGGAAAGGAGGTGGAAGGAAGTGGCCGCATTTGACTGATTGTTAAGAAGGTGGACTCAATTAGGGATTTGTGGTGATTTGAGATATGAATGAGGAATGGGAGAGGTGAAGAAACCTTGGCCTATTGGTGAGCTAGTGGAGCTATTCATTCTTTATTGATCTCTTTATCCTACCTCCTAAGAATTTATTTGCTGAACAAAAGAAAGAAGTTTATACTCTCAAAGAAATAATAATGCTGCCATGCGCCTCACAGGAAAACCTCACCCTATTTTACAAATCAAGGGAAGTGGAAGTGACTAACATCCCCAAATAGATTGATGTAAATATTTATATGGTGGATACTGAGAAAATGAGAAGATAGTTGTTATTTCTTTCCCAATGCATCCTAGAATGCTATTTTGGAGTATGATTAAAAAGCAACCTAATGGAAGCATATTTTATTCATCTTCTCCATATATATATTACATATTTTGTAATAGTGTTACTAATATTTATAGTAAGGTTTTAATAAATGGCTAATGTAGTCCTTTCCACTCTCTCTTTTTATTAATAAAAAGCTTTGGAGGTATAATTGATATATGTTAAACTGGAGATATTTAAAATGTATAATTTGATAAGTTTTGACATGTGTATACCATCACCTTGAAGCCATCACTCCAATCAATATAATAACACAGTCAACGCCCCCAAAAGATTCCTCATGGCTTTTTGTAATCTTTTCCAGCCCTTGCCTACCTACGCCTCCCCTGCCCACAATCTTGGGCACCTCTGATCTGCTTTCTGTATCGATATATTAGTCTGTATTTTCTATAATTTTATATAAATGCAAACCTATGATATGTATTCCTTTTTTCTGGCTTCTTTTCCTCAGCATAATTGAAATTAATCCATGTTTTTGCAAAATCAATAGTTCATTTCTTTTTATTGCCAACACGCATTCCATTATATGGAAATACTATAGTTTGTTCATCCATTTACCTAAATTTTATGTTGCTTCCAGTCTTTGGCTATTACAAATAAAACTGCTAGAAACATTTGTGTATACGTATTTGTGTATGCTTCTGTTTCTCTTGGGCAAATACTTAAAAGTGGAATGGCCAGGTCGTATGGTACACATATATTTAACATTTTAAGAAATGCCAAACTGTTTTTTGAAGTGATTGTGTTACCAGCATGTATGAGAGTTCTAGTTTCTCCACGTCCTTCACCAACACGATATGGTTAGGATTTTTAATATTAGCCACTCTACTGGGAATGTTGTGGTATCTTATTGTGTTTCAAATGTGCATTTTCCCAAATAACTTTTTTTGGTGCTTATTTGCTATCTGTATATATCCTTCTTGCCTTGTTCCACTGGCTAAACCTCCTGTAAGGATTTTAATAGAAGCAGTGAAATTAAACATCCTTATCTTGTTCCTCATCTGAGGGGGAAAGTATTCAGCTTTTTACCATTAACTATGATGTTAACTATAGATTTTTCATAGATGGGTTTATCTGTTTATCAGGTTAAGGAAGTTCCATTCTACTTCTAGTCTATTGAGAGTGTTTTTAATCAGGAATGCTTATTGGATTTTGTCAAACTGGCATCTATTAAGGTGAACACATTTTTTTAAAAAATTTGTTTATGCAATGAATTACACTGATTGATTTTTGAATGTTAAAGTCATCTTGCATTTGGTTGTAATGTATTATCCTTTTTATATATTGTTGGATTTGATTTGTTAAAATTTTGTTTAGAATTTTTGCATTTATACTTATGGGAGAAATGGGTATGAAGGAATGCTGACCTCACAAAATAAGTTGGGGATTATCTGCTCCTTTTCAGTTTTCTGGAAAGTTTGTGTATAATTGGTGCTATCTCTTCCTTAAATATGTGGTAGAATTCATCAGTGAGCCATTGAGGCTTGATGTTTTTTGTGTGTGGTTTTTAATTATAAACTCAATTTCTTTAAGAGACATAATGTTAATTTTTTTCCTGATCGGCCTGGTTAGATCCTCTCAAAGAACAACATTTTGATTTTATTGTTTTTCTCTATTGTTTTTCTGTTTCCTGTCTCATTGGTTTCCTCTCTGATCATATTATTTCCTTTCTTCTGCTTACTTCGGATTTCATTTTGTTCTTTGTGTGGTTCTCCTTGAAGTCACTGATTTGAGACACTTCTTTCCTAATGTAGGCATTTAGTGCTATATATTTTTTTGTAAGTATCACTTTAGTGGCATGCCACAATTTTTATGTATTGAGTTTTCATCTTCATTCATTCAAAATAATTTCTAATTTCCCTTTTGACTTTTTTCTTTGACTCTTGACTTATTTAGCAGTGTGTTATTTAGTTTTGAAATCTTTGGAGGATTTTCCAGAGATCTTTCTCATATTGACTTCTAATTTAATGCCATTATAATCAGAGAACATACTTCGTTTGATTTAAATACTTTTAATTTTACTGAGACTCATTTTATGGCTCAAATATAGCCTATCTTGGTAAATATTATGTTGAATAATTGTGTTTTCTTAAGTTTCCTATATCCTTACTCATTTTCTGTTCTCCAATTGTTGCAAGAGGAGTATTAAAATTTCCACATATAATTTTGGGTTTGTCTATTTCCCTTTTCATTTCTGTTAATATTTTCTTTATATTTTTGAAGCTCTGTTATATACATAGCATAATTAGGAGTGTTATTTCCTCCTGATAAACTGATTCCTTTGTCATTATGAAATGACTTTCTTTATCCTTGGTAATATGCTTTGCTTTGAAATCTACTTTGATATTAATATAGCCATTCTAGCTAGTTTTTATTAGCATTAGCATGAAGTACTTTTTTCCATCCTTCAACTTTTAGCCTATTTGTTTTCTTTAAAGTATGTCTTGTAGGCAGCATAGAATTAGATTTTGGGTTTTTTAAAACCCAATGTAAAAATCTCTGTCTTTTAAGTGAAGTGTTTATACTATTAACATTTATTGTGCTTATTGATATAGTTAGGTTTAAATCTATTATCTTATTGTTTTTTATTTGCATCATCTGTTTTTTGTTCCTCTTCACTTTTACAGCCTTCTTTTGGTTTCTTGGTTATTTTTTATGACTTCATTTCACCTACTTTTTTGAGTATTCAGCTATAATTCTTGGTTTTGTTGTTTAATGGTTTCTATAGCATTTATAGTATTTATCTTTAAATTATCACAATCTGCCTTTTAGTGATTTTATACTACTTAAACATTACAATAGTATATTTCCATTTCTTCCCTCACAATATCTGTGATATTGTGAAGTCTTCTGGCAATCCAAAGAGAAAGGATTACAGAGACCTTGGCCCTGATGTCTTTAAGCCCCTGAACTAACATAGCAACTGCCTGCCTCCCTTTTCATGGCATGAAGAAACAACAACAAATTTAATTTGTTGAAGCCATTGTTTAGTCAGTTACAGCTGAATCCAATCCCCCATACACAAAGTGGAGAAAGAGGATATTATCTGTGTACAATTAAACAATCATTTTTATTTCCTGCACAATAAGTCAAACAGTCATTTTTAGGTTTTTAAGAGGTAAATTACTTCAGAATGATCCATCTTACTCATGCTCTGCCTCACTATTTTGAACCTTTAACCAAAATGTCAACTATCAAAGCACAAATAGCACTGTTATAATTTATGTATAATTTATTTACATCTCTGTTTGTAGACTTCATTCTTTAAGGATAGGACCTGTGTCTTATTTGTCCTTTTGCCTTTAGAACCTAAAACATCTCCTGGTACATATTAGCAGACCAGGAAGTTATTATTTAATTTAATTACAACAGAAGGAGAAGAAGCTCTTTAATCCCAGGGTGGAAACTGTGCCCACAGGATAAAAAACCCGTGCTCAGATACGTGCTATGACAGGCATGCAGAAGGAAGCCAGGACAGAGGGCCAGCACCCTGTCACTGTACTGGTGTCTCACTTCCTATAATACAGGAAGCATTATTTGGCTCTACAAGGCCAAAAGTATCTTCTAGCTTCCTGGAGAGAAACATCTTACAAAAAAGAAGCTTTTATAGATGCTTTAGCAAATGCTCCTCCATTTTCAGCATTTTCTGCCTATCGTTACATTTCACCAAAGAGGGTAATCACATTAAAATACAGATATTATACTTACTGCATTGTTTCACTTAAAATGGGCAGTGAATTATAAAACACAAGTGGCAAAAAGCCAAACAATGGCCTGCTCATTTAATTTTGTTTTCTCCTGTACCGATTATGCACTCATCAATTGCCTCAGATCTGGGAGTGCGGTATATTCTCTGGCCTATGGGGTCTGAAACCACCAGGAACCAGCAACAGCTCGAATTGGATTTCTTCTCATGCCTGTACAGAAAGGTTAGACAAGTTATTGAGGCATGAAACTCCTCAGTCCTGAGTCACTGACAACTGAAATTGCCTGAGTGTGAGATCATACTTCTGCCTGAAGGCTTGCAAGAATATCTTTGGGATGGGTGTCACTGGGATGAACAGATAAGATGGGGCCAATGGGATCAGGAAGTTTTGACATTGTAAATTATTTTGTATTTTGTGATTTTATATATTGGAAGTCATTCTATTCAAATACACAGACCTGTAATCCTAAGAAAGGTCACTCCCAATGTGAAGCATAGGGCATTTTGAATAGATTCAGAAAAGCAAGGTTTAAAAGCCCAGTTTTCCTGCAAATTGGAGGGATAGGGATGGGTTTACAATGAGGCTTTTAAAATGAAGGTTGAATTTGCAACCATTCATTTTTTTACACTCATGCCTAGTCCACCTGATAAATAATACATTTGTATTATGCTTATAAAATATGCAAATGATCCAATTTGCAAATAAATGCCTTGAAGAATTTTTAAAACTTCAGAGGTAGCCTTAATCCTAGGATTTGCAGCCTTCTTATTTGTGAGGTTTGTATTTTATTTTGTGACAGCTGCCATCCATTCCATTAAACTATATAGAAAATGAAGTTTGGTGGTGTTGGTTTTTTTCCCGCTGAAAGAAGAAAATGATCAAAAAGTTGGCAAGATGGGAAGCAAGGAGCACATTTGCAAACAGGGAACTCAAACAGTGCCACATCAAAATAAGAGGGAAGAAAATCCGGCAGCCAAGCTGGTACTGCCGTACTTGTTATCTCTGTCCTTCACTTTCATTCTCAACATTCTTTCCTTGCTGTGCACAAAAGTAGTTGCAATTAGAATTGGCGAAGTCAGGTGCTAAAATAATGCTCTGACAGCAAACAAAAGCAGAAAGTGAGAGCTCAGAATGTGCAGGCGTGGAAAATGCTGCAAGAGATGGTCATTTTAAATGTCCTCCAGGATGTGAGAGCAGCCCCTGGCAGCCACCCAGAGAACAATAGGTAAGCGTGGCCAAGATTGGCTTCTTGGTAAAATGCAGCTACAAATCCCCCATGATGTGTGTGCCCACAGAGGGAACACAGAGTAGGAACTTGAATACAGAAATGCATGAGCAAGACCACTGAATTATCGTTACACATGAGATATGTCTTCTAGCTCTAGAGCTACTATCTGCTGGGGGCCTGCTCTGTGCTGGGCACCAAGATAAACGTAACTCATATCGTCTTCACAACAGCCCCCATAGTTCAGATGTCTATAAGCAAAGAAATGAAAGCACAGAGAGGTTAGGGGCCTGCCCAAGGTTACATAGCTAAGTGTGGACAAGCTGGAATCAGCATTCAGGTCTGACGGTCTTAAACCCAGGCCTCCCTCCTCGTGCCATCTCCATCTGGGGTCTCTGTTGCCAAAGGGCAGATGGAATTTCTATGATCCAAATTCTGTCCTACATGTACAAGGGAAGCCTGCTGGATAAAAGGAACCTCAGGGATCCTTTGGTAAATGAAGCATTTATTAATAACAGTAAGTTAGTAAATGTAGATTCTTCTGAAAACTCTCCACCTGTGCCGAGTCTACGACGAGGTGGCAGTCAAGGGGGGCGTTATGGAGGAAATGCTTGCGGCTCCTTGGAGCCAGTTCCTTCTCTTTCACTTTGGCCCAGGTCAGACTTTCAATTCAAGGTTCTTAAATGCTGGTATTATTTTACTATTAATATTACAAAGTTAAGAGAATATAAAGACAATACATTTTCAAAATATAATATCATAGATTAATTTCCTTGAGTCTAGGTGACTATGGCTTAAAGCTATGGCTGTCTAGCTTTAAGTTTTCCATATACGTCTATTTCAAAATTTGTTCTAGGGCTCCTTGCTCCTCTGTGAACTCACCCAAAACACCAGACTATTTTAATTATACAATTTGCACCCCTGACATCATGCCCTGAAACTCTCTCATCCTCGTGCTGGCTTTATCTGTAGTCAGAGTAGTTTGTGGTCTATACTTTAGCACCAGGAAGATTCTACTATCTACTCCCCAAGGCACAAGCTGATCTTCATGCTTAAAATTCTGGCACAAAGAGGCATTTCTCTGCATTGACTTTTTCTTCTCCTGAGCCCTTCAATAAAATGGGTTAACAAGGGAAGCCATTATTTTCTATTAAATATTAATATTTAATCAGAATAGAATGATCTCTCTGTGCCTTGCTGCACCTGGGAAGGGACGGTTCACGTAAAGGCATTTAGAATAGATTTAGAATAGAAGTCAGAAGTGGAGTCCTGAAGAGGCAGTGAGAAAGCAACAAGGGTAGACCTCACCCTTTCCCCAGTTGCAGCCCAGCTTACCTAAGATCCAGGCATTAGGCAGTAAACAGTGTGAGCACTGGTGTTTTAAGGAAACCTCCATCCTGCTATAAAAGACAAGGACATAGGAATAAAGCCATCATCCAAGGTTGACACATTGGCCAAGCATTGTCCAACCTTTATCTGAATAAAAAAGGTTCCATGGTCAAAGCTCTCTCTTGGATATTTCCAACGGACACGAGCAGGTTAGATGAGGGGAGAAGTCTTAGATTTTAGAAATCTGTTTAGCCTTGTTTAATATATCATTTTTATGAACCTATTTTTATTTGCTGCTAAACATGTTTTGAAACATGGCATTCTGTGGAAGATAATTTATAAGAGGCTGAACTAACTTGCTTTACTTGGAAGTTAATAGATTGAAAGGAAGGAAAAAGGCTGGCTGATATAACAAAGAGCACAGGTTTGACTAAGTTCAGAGACCCAGGTTCAGGTCCTCCACTAACCTACTTACTGGCTTTGTGGCCTCGGGTGAGTTACTAAACCTTTCTGTGCTTCTGTAATTGAGGTTCTAATTTGGTTTTAACTCTAAGCATTTGACCTCCGATACATGTAAAATATCTTGATATGTAATAAACAGTAACCATGTTTTTATAATCTGGGCTCACCTTTGCACCTTTGTCCTCTCCAAAACTCTATTGCACCTTTGGTCAGCACCCCTGGTTTAGAGCAGCCAGGAGCAGTGGCTAACAGCAGGGGCTTTGGATTAAGGTACACTTAGGTTCAAATCTTGGTGGTCCTGGGCAAGTTACTTGAACTCTCTGGGCCTCAGTTTCCTTATTTGTGAAATAAAACTGCTGGGAGAATCAAAAGAGTTAAAATACATAGAACGTCCAGCCATGGGCCTAGTTGAGAGTGAATGGCACAGTAAAAAGCTGTTATAGGGTTCTGGTTTTCATTTCCTGTCTCCACACTTTTCATCTCTGGCTTGGCTGTGATCTCTCTGCTTAATCCCATGGCTGAGCACATTTGATCCTGGTAGCCGACACTCCTGACAATGGGGTCTACCAAATCCCTCCTCCGCTCTCATTCCCAAACTGAAGCTTCCTCCCTAGGGCAACTGGTGCTTATAATTTACTTCCAGATCCCTGGCCCAGCTGCAGGGAGGGAGAACAGACAATGATTTCTCTTCCCACAGCCTTCTACGTATTCGTTTTCCCTGCAAGTCTGACGTTTGACTTCTAAGTGCCCTCTGCCTGTAATTATTCAGGCAAAGTGAAGTGGACAGATGGAACAATTATTTGGAAAGCTCAGCCAATGGAAAACAAAACAAAAAGACAGAAAAAGAAAACCCTACACCAAACCCTGCAGTTGAGGGTTTGAATTATTCTTGTTGCCTGCTGGCATCGATAGCGTGTTCCGGGTAATTGCTCTGCTCTCCCCATTTGTTTGCCTGTGTAGAGAAATGATGTCTTCTTCGACGGTGGCACTACAGGTAGCCCTCCCTTGAAGGAATAGATTTTTGGTGAGGCTTGTCTAAAAGCAAATTTTTGTTAAGTGACTCTGATCAATTCACTGGCTTTCATGATAAACACCAGTGATGTTGCATTAATGGGGAAAAAATGGGTCTCTGGATGTGACAAGAAATCACACTCTAGAATAAAGCATACTTTTAAAATTAGGTATTTGAAACATTCCTGAGAAAACTATAACCATGTTTCATAGCTCTGGAATCAAACAGCCTGATTCAATTTCGGGCTCCGCCACATTTTTGCTGGGAGACTTAGTATAAATTATTTAGCCTCTGAGTTTCAGGTTCCTGGTCTTTCCACTGGAGACAGCAATAGCACTTACTCACAGAGTGATGATTAAATGAAATAGCAACGCATATGTAGGGCTTAGCATGGTGCCTGCCACATAACAAATTCCCAATCAATGGTGGCAGTTATTAATAAGTTGTGAATAAATAGCCTTTTGTTTCAAGTTATTATATAAAAGTTAAAGTGGAAAAAAAAACCATCTTAAACTCCAAATGATGGCAGGCTCAGGACCTCACATTTTGTAGGGTTTGAGCACTTATTTATCTGGTTCAAGTCATATACTGATGCAGTTTCAATTTTTCTAGGGCACATTTCTGTTCAATGAGAGGTACCTATTCTATGTACAGGAGATTATCACGTAGTATTTGAAGTCTGTTCATTATGCATGAACAGTGAGAATCTGGTTCAGTGCCAACTGAACAGTGAGTGTGGATTTACTCAGGAAGCTACAGGCCCTAAATGGACCTTCAGTGCTGAAACAGGTCTCTGGGCAGAAGAACTGCTTTGGCTTTCCTGAGTTAGGGGTGTATGCCACGTAACCTAAGGTGTTGTAGACACCTGTTGTATTGCAGAATTTCTGCTCTTCCAAAACATAAATCAAAGGCAAACTCCGAATGACTCCTGAGCCTAAATTTTTCTCATCTGAGTAACCAGGTCAGCCTCTGTATAACAGAGGTCAAAGACTTTTCCTAAAAGATAATACAAAATATTAGTAATGGCCACAGATTGAGAACGTAATATATCAGGTACCTGTCTGGATGTTTTACAGGAATTGTCTTATTTAATTCCTACAACTGCTTTCGGAGGGGAGGACTATTAGGAAGCCTACTTTGTAGATGAGCTAATAGGCAAAGAGGAGTTACGTGATTTCATCTGATCTCACAGCTGGTAGAGTCTGGATTTGAACCCAGGTCTTCATATTCCAAAACCAGAAGGCTTAATTAACTGCTCTGTTACCTTTTATGAGAGTTAATTTCAATCAGGGGATGAACAGAAACACCTGTTTTTCTGGAAAGTATTTTTGTCTTGGTGTGGTGCCACATGACCAATTCATGACAGTCTGTGACAAAACCCAGACTGATCCCAGGTCTGTTCTAAATAACAGTAATAAAGAAGATAATGGGTACTAATTCAACAGAGGTAATAATAGCTGCAGTAATTTAGTGAATAAGTATTACAAGCCAGCTACCATGCTCAGCACTTTAAAATTAACACAACTAACCCTCATGGAAACTGCAGCCTTGCGGTCTAATAAGCCTGCATGTGCCTCTAACTCTGCTATTTAGCCTTTACCCTCTCTCTCTAGCTCTCTTTCATTTTCCTCACTTTGAAAATAACATTTGTAGTGAGAATTAAATGAGATAACGTGTGATAGACACTCACACGGTGCCTAGAAGACGGCAGGCCCCGATAAATGTTAGCATTACTATTATCCCTTTTCTAAAATATGAAGAAACCAAGTCTCTAGAAAAAGTGGATGAACTAAGGCCTCATGACTAGCAAAGTCCACTTGTAAAATCTGGGTCAGTTTCACTCCAAAGCTGGATGAGTCTTTGCACTTGACTCATGGCTCTCACACCTGCCTACATGTCAGAAACATCTGGGCAGCTCGTTTAAAACCCAGGGTCTTTGACTCCATCCCAGGAGACTCTGGTTCAGCAGGACTGGACTTCCAGGCTGTGCTGCTGCAGGACCACATTGGGACCTGCTGCTCTGGCTCTTGCCACCACCTCAGTTTCTGGGTCCCTTCTGCCCTGTCCCACATAAGGAAGTGTGTCTGTTACCAGTGACTGCAGCAAACCTTCTGTGTTAGTCAGGCTGCCATAACAAAATTCCATAGGCTAGGTGGCTGAAACAACAGGAATTTATTTTCTTACAGTTCTGGAAGCTGGAAGTCCAAGATCAAGGTGCCAGCATGGTCAGTTTCTAGTGAGGCCACCTTCTCACTGTGTGCTCACTTAATGGGGGTGAGGGGAGCAAGCTCTCTGTTTTCTTTTCACTTTCTATAAGGGCACTAATCCTATCACAAGGGTCCCACCCTCATAACCTAATCTAAACCTAATTATCTCCCCCAAATCCCATCTGTAAACATTGGGGTTTAGGATTTCACCATATGAATTCTGGAGGGACACAATTCAGTCCATAGCATCTTCCTAATTAATTGAAGACGTTCTCCTTTCCTACTTCACTTCATCAGCGATAGTCTTTAAAAAAATTAAAAGATATTGGCTGAACACTGTTTGCTGGGCACTGTACCCAAAGGACTATTTATTTATTTATTTGCTATTTATATTTGGTCTGCTTTCAAAAAAATACACGATGGCTTCTGGGAGTTTAAAACCATCACAGGAAACACTGGCAAGGACATACCAGTTTGCACCCTCTAGAAAAGCAGGGTAATTATCCCGGTTGTTTTTTCATTGTCCTATTGCTATCATTATTCACAAATGTGGGCGTCTGCCCCTGTAGCTGTGTCCTTCCTCCAGTTACACTCTCGTATTGCTCTCCCAGGTTTTTGTTGCTGGGTACAGTGACTGAGTTATCAGTCAGCTTCGGCCTTCAGGTCCCTCAGCAGGAGCAAAAGGCAGCATCTTTGAAGTGCTGATCTGAACAACTCGCATCTCATGCTCCTGAAATAAACACGATGACGATGATAGCAGGTAACCTTCACGAGGCACTTGCAGTGAGTGAGCTAGGCACAATTGGCCTTCATCCTCGTAGCAACCCTAAGAGTTCCACTTTCCATTCTGCAGAAGTGGAAGCCCAGGCTCAGAGAGGCCAAGTGTGTTGTTCAAGGTCATACACAGCCAATAAATTGACTGGGGAGCCACAAAGCCATGCATTTTCCTGCTTCTGTCTCCCTCAGACTGTTTTCATCTCCTGAAATGTTCTCTCCTATTGTATTCCTCTGATACCTTGGCTTAGGAATAGGGTGTCTCATAGGCCAGGTTTTTCACATCACGGAGGTGATAGAAATAAACAGGGAGTAGAGAGGGGGTGTCAGTCAACATGAAAAACCCAACCACCACCAGCCTAGAGAGGCAAGAGAGTAATACAGATTCCTAGACCCAAGTCTCACTACTGAAATTCAGTATTAAAACTGATTTCAAGCGACAACCACTGGGATAGTTGAACAACTATTAATACACATCCGATTGAATAAACTCTCTCTGATTTTCCTTGTCACATGCTAGAACCAGATTCAGAACCTAAAAATCACTGTTCAGTTGGAAAATCTGAATAACCAGAAGGTCTAATATAAAGTCAAACAAATGCAATTCAATTCTATTTTATAAACATGGTTTGGTAAGAGGTATTTTTAAAACACTATTTCCCTGTCCTATGTGTATTTACCAAGTAAAACGCATAAACTACACTCCAGAGAGCTTTCAAAATTAAAGGAAAAAAAGTGATGTACCATTTCTCTGGCATTTGTACCCAAACTTCTTTTGCATAAACAATTCTCATGAATATTAAATGTGTATATCAAGATGAAGAAATTAAGACTGAAAACCTATTCTCCAGAGGAGACTGTCCTGCTTCTCACTAGCATGTTCCCGTCCACAGGGCCACTCGCAGTGTCCTCGGGGGCCTGTCTGGTAGGTGGTCCCTTTGCCCCCTCAGATGCTGCATTTAGAAGTCACGTCGGGTGGTTTCAAGTTAAGGTCTGAAATACTCTATGTACCTTTATAGGTATCTGTAAATACACTGGATGTTACCTTTTTGAGAATTAGATTGGTGCAGAATATTGTAGTGATTAAATACAGAAGTTATGAGATTAAAGAGATATAGATTTAAATCTGGGCTCTGTGACCCCAGCATGTCATCTCTCTAAGACTTGGGCCTCATATATAGAATGAAGATATTGGTGATATCCATTTCCCAGAGATGTTATCAGGAGCATGTAAGAAAATGCCTATATATCACTTAGCACAGCCACCACATAGACAGTGAGAACCCAATAATTAATAACCAACACTATTATCACTACCATCACCACTATCAACACCACCATATCACTACCACGGTCATTACTATTACTATTACCATTACTTGTCCTCCTCCTGCAACTACCCCCACCACTACCACTGCTAACACAACTACACTATTAATACTATTGCATCTTAATACATTTTTTTAAAAAATATTTTCTTCTCTCCTCATTTTCCCATGTGTCCTTTTACTCCTTCTATTTGTAATAGGAAATGAAATTGTTTTTCCTGCCAAATGAGTCATTTGAGATTGGGACATTAATTTATTTGAGCAGATGTGCGTCAGTGTTGCTCTGAATAAAAGGTCCCAATATGCTCTGCTGACATATTTCATAAAGAAATGAAGTGTGGGTTATACACAGATTCATATTTCAGCTCAAGTGCCACTTCCTTTCAAATGCCTTTGGCCCATGTTGATGTCTTCCTTCTCTGAAACAGCCTTCATTCTGTTCTCTAATTCTTTTATACTCATGAGACTTATTTCCCCAATTAATAAGCTACCTGCAGGCAGTCTTTAGTACCATAAACATAGTAGGCATTCCAAAAATATTGATGTATGAAGATGGTATTGAATAAAACAAGACTCTGAGCCCTATATAGATATTTATGAATATTTGTTCCTGTAACTCAAAGGGCTAAGTGAGGGACGGCTGGGTCCAGGGGCTCACAAAATGCCATCAGGATTCAGTCTTTCTCCCTCTCTCAGATCTGCTTCCCTCTCTGTTGTTTCCAGGCAGACTCACCCGTTGTGTTAGGGAGCTGTGTTCATAACCTCACAGCAATGCATTCATAGGAAAATAGATTGCCTTTCTCTAGGCACTCCTCCTATGTCCCAGCGTGCACTGCTTTGCATGGAGCAGGCTTCAGTCATGTGGCCACCTCAGAGCCGCAGGGTATAGTCAGCCCCATCCAACCACTGAGCTAAGTGAAGAGGACAAAAGTCTTCCCAAAAGAAATTTTGGAATAAGGGGAATGGACTTTGGCTGAGATAAAAGCCTGTGCGGATCTCACTGGTCTTTTGTTACTACCTGAGCTCTGAACAGTAAAAAAGCATAGTAGGTGCTGTGGTAAATTTTGAGACAGATTTTTATGCACCGGGCCTTTAACCTAAATTCTGATTTGTTTATCATTTCTGCCTGATTGACACTTTTTGGTTAGATCCAAATGTGGAAATGGTTCACTTAGAAGCAACCTTGTTTCAAAGTGTAGATTAATGCAGGGGCGGCAGGTCCATAAAGGACGAGTGTCAGCCGGTCCTCTTGGTTGCTGCCCCTTCTCCCCAAAGCCCCAGACTGAAGTAACCCCCCGCTCCTCCAAACTTTGCTTTACTTAGCCCATATACGTGCTATGGCACTTGCCATATGGCCTCTTTGTTCTTCTGTATATTATTCAAGATTCTTGTTTAAATGATAGAAATCTAAAAGCCTTCAGGAAAAAAGAGAAAAAAAAAGAAACCCAACTCAACAAGAATTATCAGCTCACAATACTGAACAGTCCAGGGTAGTTCTCCATCAGAACGGTTTGACACAAGCTTTGCATGATGTCAACAGAATGGGGTTTTGTTCCCTATTTCTTTGACCACATCCTTAATGCTTACTTCATTCTCAGTCCCACCGCTTACAAGACAGCTGTTACAGCTCCAGCCTTTGTCTCTTGTTCACTCCTAATGGAAAGAGAACAATTTTTTTTTTTCTCAAGATCCCCATGACAATCACCTTGATTCTCAGGGGCTCTAACTAAGGCTAAGTCTATTACAGACTCAATCAATGCCCAAAGCAACCAGGCACACTGATTGATCGGTTTAGGCCTTGGTCACATGCTTCATTCTAGGGCTAGGTTTTGGACAAAAACAAAGCACAGGTCTAAAAATGGGGAAGGAGTTGTTCCCGAAGGAATATCCAATCTAGAATCAGGAAGGAACTATATGCTGGGGCCATAGAAGCAGCCAATGTGAAATGTGACTCTTTCTTTAGATAATGTGTTTACCCATCATCTTGGCCACAGTATCTGGTGTAGTGCATGACACACGCTGATGGGGTGCTTAATAAATGTTTGCTAGAGGGAGGGAGGAAGAACAGTACTGACTAGGCTGGAGCAACCATTGTTTTGTCATTTCTAATGCATTTGCCGTGCATCAGTCAATCTCATCTTCCTTGGGAGTGCATATTTGAAATGGGATTTGGAATTCGGGAATATGAAGTTACTCATTAGTTTGATTAGCTTTAGCTTGTGCCAACTAAAAGTTTCCCATAAGCATTAGCTGTTTGCTTCCTTACTTGAGATGTTTCCTGGTAAAAGCACCAGGGAAGAAATAATTCAAGTCTAAATGAGGCCAAATTCTTACCTCTTGGCCTCTGGAATTATGCATTGAGCCCTAGAGCCATATGGTGGAAGAAATATCGCCCATATTGGAAAGAATTTAAATTGCCACTTACAGAATCAGTTGGAGAACTGATTTAGTGGAGTCTACCTTGATGAAGATATTTACCTTCCTTTCTCAAGTCCACTACACTTTGGGTCCAATGAATGTTTAATAGTAATAATGGTCTGTCTGCATAGGGCTTAATTATAAGATGAAAATAGAAACTGAACCAGCTTCAGTGTTGCTTCTTCTGAGTAGATGTCGTTGGTACGACATGAGGCTCATTCTTTTCTCACTTTTCCTCAAAGACCAGATTATCTGAACATGAACATGTGCTATGGTTTGAATGTCCCATCCAAAACTCATGCTGAAATTTAATTGCCATTGTAACAGTTTTAAGATGTGAGGCTTTTAAGAGGTCATTAATGCCATTGTGGAGGCGGGTGGTTAGTTATTGTGGGAGTGGGATCCTGATGAAAGGATGCATTTGGCTTCCTTCCCTTCTCTTTCGCACACATTCTCTTGCCCTTCCGTCTTCCGCCAGGGATGACACAGCAAAAAGGCCCTCACCAGAAGCAGCCCCTCAATCTTGGACATCCCAGCCTCTGTAACTGTGAGCCAAATAAATCTCTGTTCTTTATAAATTACCCAGTCTGTGGTATTCTGTTATAGCAGCACAAGACAGACTAAGACAACATGAGAATTGGAAATTGCAAATTCAGAATCACTGATTTTCTTATGTCCTGTCGAAGTCACTTAACTCTCCTTGGCCCTTCACTGCACTGCTTGTCTCTGCATTAGCTACAAAGGAGAGGTGGGCTTAGGGCCCTCTGATAAGAATTCGTGGACCAATACCTGTAAATTCCTTCCACGTCTTAATTCTCATGAGCTCAACTTTTTTTTTTTCCTAAAAGGAAAATTACCCATGTTCAGTATAATTTTTATTTAAAATGTTAGAGGTGGAGAACACATCACTGGTTGCCAGGAAAGGTGGGTCAAGCTGGTGCCAGTTCTATAAAAGAGCAGCATGAGGGATGCTTATGATGGAACTGTTCTGTACCTTGACTTGTGGGGGTGGCGACATGAATGGACACATATAAAATTATATAGAAATAAACACACACACACAATGGGTGCATATAAAACTAGTGAAATCTAAATAAGGTCAGTTGATTGCATAATGCTAATTTCTTGGTTGTGATAGTCTAGTATAGTTGTACAGCCTGTTGCCATTGGGGGAACTGTGTGAAGGGGATTATGGAAATTCTACATTATTTCTTACAGCTGCATGTGAACCTACAATTATCTTAAAATAAAAAGCTAAGACAAAACAAATGAAAGACATAACCAAATCAAAATATAGCATAAGCATTTTACCATGTAAACATAATTTTAAATGAGAAAACTCTCTGTAAACATAATTTTAATGCCTACATAATACCCCATTACAGAAACATTATTTACCGAACCGTTTCTCTAATATTGGATATTTAACACTGAGCTGTGTGTAGTGTTAACATACCACAAATAACAGTGCAAAGACCTTTGTGCATAAAACTGTATCTTATTTCAGAATATTTCCTTAGAAAAATATTTCATAAAGTGATTGTTGTAAGATATTAACATTTGTAATGCAAAAATAAAGTTCTATGGTTAAATATATTTGGGAGACAGTTTTGTTCATTCTAGGAATTCTCAGTCTTTAATAAACAAATATACATCGCGAATCACCCAGAGGTGATAATTTAATCAATGTCTTCAAAAATTTATTCTCTCTAGAAAACGCTATGATAAATTAAAGATGACGACTAATTCTTTGATTCTACTCCCTCTGCCTCCCAATCTCTGAATCTGGGTGGGCTCTATGTCTGCTTTGATCAGTAGACCATTGTGGAAGAGATACTGTACCAGTTTCTGGGCATAACCCTTAAAAAAATGGCAGATTCTACTTACTGTCTCTTGAAACACTCCGTTTGAGGGAATCCAGCAGCCATGTAGGGGTCTAGAAATCTTGCAAGTGCTGTGTTAGCCCAAGCTAGCCACGTGGAGAGGCTGTGTGAAAAGGGGGAAGTACTCAGCCAGCTTCAGTTGTTCCAGCAATCACAGCTCAGGCATTAGACACATGAATGATGCCATCTTGGACATTTTAGCCCCAACAGAGGCAAGTGGAGTAAAACCAAGGAACCAAGTCGATAGCCAGAACCGAGACTCCAGACATAGAATATCAATGAAGCTTTCCCAGATACCTCCACCCATTTGATAACCCAGCAGAAGCCTGAGTCATTGTGGGGTACAGATGAACCACTTCCACTATGCCCCGCCCAGATCCCCAAACCATAAAATCATGAGTAAAATAAAACAATAGCTTACACCACGAAATTTAAGGTTGTTTGTTACACAACCCTAACAACTATAGATAATCATTACACTTCCTTTTTAAAAAAAAATTTTTCTTTTGGTCCAAAGATAATACAGCATAGTGTTTCAGGTCATTTGGCTTTAGAATCAGGGTATCAAAATAGTCTATAATTTACTAGTAGTGTGATTTTGGCAAATTAAACTCTTTGAAACTCAGTTTCCTCCTTAGTAATATGGAAATAATAATAGTACTTACCTTATAGAGTTGTGATACTAAAATGAGATTATGACTGTAAAGTGACTAGTACGATGCCTGGTACATAGTAAGAGCTTAGCAATAATTTCATCCACTCCATCACTGGTCAACGAGGGCCATGTTGTACAAAAGAGAAATTACTACATTAAAGAAAATGTGTATTTCTTATTTCTTAATATAGATGGTCAAGTTTCTTTTCAGACAGTATGTGACAGTTTGCAACCATTTGTATAGCATGAAAGGTTGAGAAAATTTTATTTTAGAGCTATCTTCAATGGACCAGACAGTAAATATTTTAGGTTTTAAAGCCCATTTCTATCACAACTACTCAACTCTGCTGTTACAGTATGAAAGCAGTCATAGGCAATTTGTAAAAGAACATGCATAGCTGTTTCAAATAAAACTTTATTTATAAAAATTGAGTTGGGCTGAATTTGTACTGCAGGATTTAGCTTGGCAATCTCTGTTCTAGAGGTTGGACCAAGAGGCTTTTCACCTTGGAGATGTACTAATAAGAGTGTTGAGAATATGAAAAACTCAGTCTAGGGTTTAATACTCTACATGCCCTTATGGGCTTTTCTCCTTAAGACAAATTGGTTACTTTGTTAGGCATACATACATGACCACCCAGAGCAGTGTAGCTTCAATTTTACCATATTACTTCCTGCAAGATTAGCTACATCAGCTGCTTCTACAAACTTTAATTGGTAACGATCTATCTATGCATAAGGCATATGTACTCTAGTACTTGGTTAAGCTTGCAATTAGGAAAGTCAGCTTTTTTCTTGAAGCAAAAACGATTTGGATTCTTTTTTAAGCACAAGTAGATATTCAAAGTTAACTAAAGCAATAGACATAATCACTAAATATAGACAGTAGGCTTCAACAGAAAAAGGCCTGGGTTAGCAAAGAGAAGGCCTGAGTTCTACTTTCACTTTTAGTTTCTAACTAGCTGTGTGACTTTGGGGAAGTCACACCCCTGGGCTTCAGCATGCTATAAATTTATAAGATGGGACTAATATGTCCTTCATTGGCTGCTTCACAACATTCAGAAAAATACAAAATGCCACATTAAATTTTTAAACCTCATATTGCAATGTAGCTAACTATTTATGTGTCATCTCCCCAATTAGAATATGAGCTCCTTGGGGACACAAATTATGCCTTGTGAACATTTAAATCCCCATTTCTTGACACAGTGCTTTAGCATACTGAATACTCATTAACTATTTGCAATATGAATAGCTCAATGGATGGATAAATTAATTACTTTATAAACTCAATGATTAAGAGCAGAAATTAAAATGAGATTTATTGTCATGAAGCAAATCAATACATTTTGAAAAAATATTTGAAATGGAATCAGCATTATTTACATGAGTAATTATACTGGGCCCTCTTCTTTAAATCCCTAAGACATGAAAAGACTGTATGTGTCGGATGACTCACTGACTCTAGCTGTCAGCCAACTTTTATTCTGAGGGTGCATATCAGACATAGATGTTGGCCCTACTTTTAAACTAAAAATGATTGATTTTTCCAAAAGTCATGTACTAACTGTCATTTGCAGCCTTTGAAAGAGCAATGATAGAAAAAAAAATCACTGTTGGTTTTTATTCTAGTGTTATGCTTAAAAGCAATATTTCTTTATGAAACTTAAAGTGAAATTAAAACAGATGGATGCATTAAAGAAGCACCTGTAAAGTTAACTCAGTACAATTGATGCTTTAAGGCAGTATCATTTAGAGAAGCAGATTTTGAGCCCTTTAAACAGTGATATATTCCTTCTTCTTCACTGGTCAGGTAGGCTCCCCCTTGAATGCAACTCAGAGCCTTTGGAAGCTTTGGAATTCTCCACCTGTTGGCAAATCCATGGGGCTGAAGAATCGCTGTAAATGATATTTTAGGTCTAATCTGATGAACTAATCAACAGCTTACAAATAAGTGTTTCTCACAAAAGATCTTTTATAAGGAAAAATCTCCATGGTGCAACTGTTGAATTATAGATGTACTTAATGGACTGGGTGCTAATTTTAATGCAAATGGTTTCCTTGGCAATACTGTGGTTTTTAGTGTCTTCAAGTGAGGAGATTGCGTTAACCCTGCTTATCAGGGCTCTCTGGCTGCACTGACATTACTGAGGGGAGAGTAAATAGCCAGGATTTTGAACTAAGTCTTGGTAGGGATTGTTGTTAATCAGAGTGAGTGTTTCTCCCCTTAAAATGCAGGCGAGGAACATTATTCCCTTCTCATCTCCTTCCTACACAGTAGGGACACCTAAAGAAAAAAGGATTTGTATAGAACCTTGCTTCCCTGGCCAGCATATTTTGCATAGTTCTGACTCTAGTTATCTCAATTCTTTTCCTCCTCTGGAAGAAGCAAGTCATAGGATAGACTCGGTCATGCCCTGTTGGTGTGCACATAGACTCAAACTCCCCAGGACAGAGAATTAAGGAAACTTGGTCTTTCCCATTCTTGTTTACCTGAATTTACATAATTCTGAAAATAGGCTGCATTTTACAATTTTTTTTTTTTTTACCCAGACACATTTGACTTTTACAGAGCCTATAATGTAGATAGAGTGTATGTTATCACCCCAGACTGGGAGAAGAGCAATCAGAGGAGGTGAAGTGACTTGAAGGAGCTATGGTGATTATTCTACCACAACCAACAATTCTTTTATTTAAGCCAAAATTCACTGAATGACTCTAAGGAATTAAGCATCAGACTTATCTATCATAAGTTTACAGCAGATCCTTGGGTTTTGTCCCAGCTCAAGCAGAGAGCAAATTACCCTTCCTCTGCTTTTTTGTTCTATTCAGCTTCTCCTGATTCCCACTTGCATTGGTGAGGGCAATCTTCTTTACTCAGTCGAATAATTCCAATACTAATCTCTTCTGGAAACACCCTAACAGACACACCCAGAAATAATGTTTTGCCAGCTATCTGGGCATCTCTTAGCCCAGTCAAGTTGACACATAAAATTAACCATTGATACACCCATATACTTGTCCATATACCATTAACATTTTGCTGTATTTATTTTAACTTATATCTATTGAGTTATCTATCTCTCTGTGCATTCATCAAACCATTTCATTTTTTGACATGTTTTAAAGTAAATGAAAACATCAGAACACTTCTTCCCAAATACTTCACCATCCATATTATTCACTACAGTTTAATATGTTTACATTTTTTCTTTTGATGTAAAATTTATACATAATAAATTCTATGAATCTAAAATTATACAGTAAGTCCTCACTTAACGTTTGTCGATAGGTTCTTAGAAACTGCAACTTCAAGCAAGCTGACATACAGAGGGTCCTTAAATAACATCATTCAGCTTGACATTGTCTTGTTATAACAGTGATGAGAAAAAATAATTGGTTTTGTTATGTCGTTTCATTGAAAGTCACACTTTCCCAGAATCAATGACACTAAGTGAGGACTTACTGCACACTCACCAAGTTTTGACAAGACCCTACACCTGTAGAATACAAACCCCTATCAACACACAGAACATTACTTTCACCCCAGAATGTATCCTATGCCCCTTCTAATCATTAGCCACTCCCACCTCCCCATAACCAGAGACAACTACAATTTCAATTTTTTTCACTTTAGAGTCATATTGTCTGGACTAGAATTTCATGGAAATGTAATCATATAGCACGTACTCCTTTACATGACCTTTATTTCACTCAACATAGTGTTTCTGAGTTATCCATTCTGTTGTCTATTAGTAATTTTTCTTTTAATTGCTGATTAGTGTTTTATTGCATGAGTATACCAAAGTTTGTTTATTCATTCTTATAAATTGACCCTAGGACATCCCCCAGACGGTGCGCACCGCACCCATTAGGTGTGAATATACCCATCCCCTCCTTCCCCTTCCCACCTGCCCAACACCCAGTGTTACTACTATGTGTGCACTTAAGTGTTGATCAGTTAATACCAATTTGATGGTGAGTACATGTGGTGCTTGTTTTTCCATTCTTGTGATACTTCACTTAGTAGAATGGGCTCCAGCTCTATCCAGGATAATACGAGAGGTGCTACATCACCATTGTTTTTTGGGGCTGAGTAGAACTGAGTAGAATACGTATACCATATTTTATTAATCCACTCATATATTGATGGGCACTTGGGTTGTTTCCACATTTTTGCAATTGTGAATTGTGCCGCTATAAACATTTGTGTGCAGATGTCTTTCTTTCCTTTGGGTAGATGCCCAGCAATGGGATTGCTGGATCAAATGGTAGTTCTACGTGTAGCTCTTTGAGGTATCTCCATATTACTTTCCACGGAGGCTGTACTAGTTTGCAGTCCCACTAGTAGTGTCTGAGTATTCCTGTCTCTCTGCATCCATGCCAACATTTATTGTTTTGGGACTTTTTGATAAAGGCCATTCTCACTGGAGTTAAGTGATATCTCATTGTGGTTTTGATTTGCATTTTTCTGATGATTAGAGATGTTGAGTATTTTTTCATATGTTTTTTGGCCATTAGTCTATCTTCTTTTGAAAAGTTTCTGTTCATGTCCTTTGCCCACTTTTTGTTAGGGTTGTTTGATTTTTTCTTGCTGCTTTTCCTGAGTTCTATATAGAATCTAGTTATCAGCCCTTTATCAGATATGTAGCATGCAAATATTTTTTCCCATTCTGTAGGTTGTCTGTTTGCTCTCATGATAGTTTTCTTGGCTGTGCAGAAGGTTTTTAATTTGATCAGGTCCCATTTATTTATTTTTGTTGTTGCTGTGATTTTCTTTGGGGTCTTCTTCATAAATTCTTTTCCTAGGCCAATGTCTGTAAGAGTTTTTCCAACATTTTCTTCTAGAATTCTTACAGTTTCATGCCTTAGGTTTAAATCTGTTATCTACCATGAGTTGATTTTTGTGAGAGGTGAGAGGTGCAGATCCTGTTTCAGTCTTACATTGGTTCCTGGTGGTTACACCTCAGCAGGCCACACCAACAGGGTCCTTTGTCCTGGCCTGTGTGCCTGCCACACACCAATAGCCCCATGATTCTTGCCACCACCATTGGCCCAGTCTCTATGGGCTTTTCAGCTACATATTTTATATTATTTTTAATGTGGTTTATATAGGGAATACAATATACATTCTTAAATTTTCAGATTCTACTTAGATTTGTACCACTTCATATAAAATGTAGAAACTTTGATACTGTATAGGTCCATTTTCAAGAACTTCTTCACCCTTTATGCTGAGGGCTGGCAAATTATAGCCCATGGGTCACATTTGACCTGTTGCCTGTTTTTGTATATGAAGTCTTATTGGAACACAGCCAAACCTGGTTTGCATATTGTCCGTAGCTGCACCGTTGCTGAGGTGAATAATTATGATAGAGGCTGGATGGCTCTAAGAACTTAAAATATTTACTATCTGGCCCTTTGCAGGATAAGTTTGCCAACCTCTTCTTTATGACATAGATATTGTTTATATGGTTATAAAATAATTATTACATGTAGTATGGGGAAAATGGTATAATTTTTGCTTTAAATAATCAGGAGATTGTTTTAAATTTAAGAGAAAAAATAGTCTTTTATATTTACCCAAATATTTACCATTTTGGATGCTCTTTATTCATTTCTGAAGATCTAAATTCCATCTGGTATCACTGTACTTTAGCTTCAAAAACTTCCTTTGCGTTGTTATTCTTTTTTTAAGCCAGTCTATGAAGCACCTACTACAGACTGTCCTTAAGTTAAAAGCCATAAAAAAAAATGAATCTCACCCCATGTAGTCCTTAATTTCAAGTTTTAGGTACTGACTAGAATCTGACTGCTTTTGTTCTTTCTCTCAGGGCCTTTGTGTAGTTATTTTTGTGTGTTGGTCAGAATTTACAGTTAGCTGAGGATCAGTCCAGTTGGAACTTTTTCAATCATAGTGGAAGTAGAATTCCAACAACAGCCTTTTGGGAATAAGAAGCTTACCATTTTAATGTTTCTTATTTATTTTATATGGACACTATCACCTGATATTCATATGGTTCAATATAGATAATCTACCCAATTTCAGAGGATTTCTTAAAAAAATGAGTAAAGGAAGAATACTTTATTTTATGCTTAATCAGTACGAAGTGAAAATTCTCACAAATATCCCTTTGAACTGGGTATTACCATCCCTAGGTTTACAGATAGGAAAATAAAGTTTCAAAGAGTTTGAATGACTTGCCCAAAGTCACATAGTTAATATTTTAGCTATCTATAGTCATGTAAAAAAGTACCCCTAAATTTAAAACCATTAACCATTTTATTTGCTCATGATTCTGAGTCAGGAATTTGAACAGGGCACAGCTCTGTTCAAAGACCACAACATGGTCTTTGCTCCATGATGTCCTGGGCCTGAGGTGGGATGTTTCAATGGCAGACAGTTGATGGGGGCATCAACTAGGGTCATACATCTAGGGCCTCAATTCTTGTAATTGGTACAGTTCCTTGATTTTTTTTTCTTCAAGAAAGAACTACATGTGCATTGCCTGAGCTTCCTGGCAGCATGATGGTCTCAGTGTAGTCCTGGTGGCTGGATTCTCCCTAAGCAAAAGCAGATTTCAGACCCCTTAATGCATAGGTCTAGAATTGGCAGAGCCTCATTCCTATGCATTCTCTTGATCAAAGAAAAGTCACAAAACAGGACAGCCTGCATTCAAGAGGAAGAGAAATTAAGACTTAACAGGAAGAAAGTACATAAAATATGTCATTAATAATTTTTCATAATGAATACATGTCAAAATGATAATATTTTTAATCTATTGGTTTAAATAAAATATATTATTAAAATTAACTAGGCCTGTTTATTCTTTTTTTTAATGAGGCTACTAGATAATTTTAAATGACCTATATTATATTTCTTTTAGACAGCAGTTCTCCAATGTTCTGCCACATAGAATGTGCTCAGTAAGCCTTTGCTAAATCATTAAATGTTCTGCAGTTTCACTGCAAAAGCATCCTTATTGGTTTTCTTTCTTCGTGTTTTTCTATTAACTTTGGCTAGGCCACTAATGGAGAAGAGGGAGATGACCTGGTTTGGGTTTCTGTGTGTGCTTATACTGTAGTTCCAGATATAGATGGGCAGATGGTTGGGCCAATAGACACATATCTAAGTAGCTACAGGGCCATGGGCGAGGTACTGACCTCTCTGTGCCTCATATTCTCAACTACAAGATGGGGATGATGACAGAATGTTGAAAGGATGAAATGAGTTAATTTCATGAGCCTTTTCACAGATCAAATGCTGCTTGGCATGGAATAAATGCTTAGCACATTAGCTTTATTACTTGTGCCATAGCTACTGTGGCTCCTGGTGAAATGTAGAGAGAAGACCTCATTTCCATGCTGCGTCACATCATGTAGAAGGCCAGAGCAGAGAATTACTATCTCCATGTCCTGGGCAGTTAGAGGCTTCCTGGTAGCAAGCTGTGGGGACAGGGGCAAGGTCTTAGGAGGCCAGGCATACTGCAGATGAACAGCAATCTGATGACTCTTCCTGTCAGCTCTGGGTTCTTCACACACAGACAGCTTCCCTTCCTTGAGGCACTGAGAGCGGAGCATCTGGAGAGCAGCAAACTTAATTAACTCAAAGCAAGAGGAGCACAGCAGAAGAGATAATGGTCATAAGCCCCAAACTTGCAAATTAAAATGCAGAAGGCACTGGGGGTCACACACACAACTCATTTATAAACTATGCCTTTCCATTGAGTTTCCAAGATGTGTCGGTGCAAAACTAATCCTTGACCCCCAAAAAAGCAAAGCAAAGGGAAAAGAGCAAGACTTGGCACTATGCGTATTTAATGCATCTTCAAATTCATCAGGGAACTCTCCCTCTTCCTTTGATCTCCTGTAACTTGGCCTGGGCTTGAAAATTAAATGCCTTTCCATTCAGATCTGTTCAAAGATCAAATATGCCTGCACACTTGATTGTTCAGGGAAGTGATTTTTTTTTTTTTTTTAGACAAAGTCTTACTCTGTCACCCCAGCTAGAGTACAGTGGTGTCATCAAAGCTCACTGCAACCTCAAACTCCTGGGCTCAAGCGATGCTCCTGCTTCAGCCTCCCGAGGAGCTGGGACTACAGGCGCATGCCATGATGCCTGGCTAATTTTGTCTATTTTTGGTAGAGACGGGGTCTCGCTTTTGGTCAGGCTGCTCTCAAACTCCTGAGCTCAATCCTTCCTCCCACCGCGGCCTCCCAGAGTGCTAAGATTACAGGCATGAGCCACCATGCCTGGCTGGGTTTTAATGATATTTCTTGGCATTCATTGCCAGTTGAGACTCATGAAGGTAGCCGTCAGACAGGTCAAAAAACAGAACTGGTTGGGTATTTTTTAGCCATTCTGCATTCCTCATAATGTTTCCGTTCTGAATGCAACTCTGGTGCACAATAGGTCTAGTTGGCATAAGCAGAAGGGCTGTGATATTCCTGAAAAGAACATGGGTTTCGAAGTCAAGCAGACCCAATTTAGAATGCCAGCCCTAGCTCTTCATGGCTGTGTAATCATAGAGGCCACTTCTCCTCTTTGAGCCTTAGTTTTCTCACCTGTAAAATGGCTACAATAATAATAATCTCACCCAGTTAGAAGGAGGACTAAGTGAAATAATATATATAACACTTCTGGCATAATACCTGGCATGCAGTAGGGGCTCAAATATGGAAGCAATTGTTTTTTATTTGTGACTAACAATAAGAAACAAACATGCTCCTACACTGTATTGCCCCTACAAAGAATCATAGTAAGCTTGGAATTTTTCAGCTCTGCCTACTAGGCATCAAGACCCCATTATTAAATATTAAGATAAGTTCTTCTATTTATTCAGTTATTCAGCTAAAAAAAGGTCTATACTTATACATTTATCAAGCCTCTTTTGAATGCAGAAAACTGTGACAGCCTCTAGATAAAGGAAAGAGAGACAGTACCAGGCCTTTCCTTGTGAACTTAAAATCATGTTGAGGAGCAGATGACATGCTCCCAATATTTCTTACATATTCTGAGCAATTAAAGCTTTTATAGTCAAAGTAGAAATTTTCATTCTGTTTAATTTTGAGATCCACAAAATGAAATATTAAAAAGAAACCCTCAGTCTTTAAAAATGTCACGTTACGTAACTAATAAGGAAAAATAGAGATGAGAGAATTTTCACATGCCATTTTATGCTATTCACAGTGGAAACAAATTTAGTCTGAGTGAGCCTAAACATGAATACAGAAGTGCTTCAGCCAAGAATGATTTAGCTGCTGAAAAAGGGAAGTAACATGATGTATTTTAGACATTCAAACCTACCCAAACAATGACATTTTCCTAGTGTTAATGGTATTTATTTTTCTTCTTTCTTAGGTTATAGCTAGATACCCAAAGAAGTGACAACATGTATAATTCAATAATTTGATCTGCTGCTTCACATGAAATTTTTCATAATTATAATAACAATGATGATAATAGCAGTTAAAACATGATCCAAGCATTTTCCATGCATTTTCTTTTTAAATACCCACAACAAGCTTAGTGGCTAAATAACTGTCAAAACCACATGATTAGGAATTGATGGAGTTGGGATGTGGTAAGATTTTACCCTGTTGCATAGATGCACATGCTTGGCTTCTTGAAAATACCTGTGTGGGTATCAAAAAGAGAAACACAAAAAATAGAACTGTTTTTGTACAGATTCCTAGGTAGGTAAATGATTTGTGTGTTTCTGTGTTGGGTCTTCTTTAATAAGCAAAATAGCTCTGAACCCGTCATTAGTGCCATTTTTCTGCCTCTTTGTGCTTCAGGTTTGGGCCATGCACTGCTAATACTCCAGCAGTTCATGGGTTCCTCTCCCCACCTTCATAAATCCTGTCCCTGCTCCTATGAAGAAAACAAACTTAGCACCCTGCACTGAAAACCAGGGCTGAGATGAGCTCTCAAATATCATCTCCAACAGCTCGTCTCTTCCCTTGGAGAAGACTGAGATAAGAAGGCATAATGGGCACACCTGTCAATGTTCTGGACCAGCGTTGGGGAACCTGCAGCCTTAAGGCCACATGTGGCCTTCTAGGTCCTTAACAGTGGTCTTTTGTCTGAATTCAAATTTTACAGAACAAATCCTTTTGTTTTTATTAATACATTTTTGTTTGTCTTTTATATTTTTATTTTATTTTTAAAATGAACATATTTAAAATACCAAAGAATAAAGTAAGTTTCAACAAAATAATCCTCCCAGATTGACTGAAAGCCATAAGGGCTAACTTGACAGCTGCTATGCTCATGATTTACTTCTAACGTTCCCCGCCTGACTGGCACCACTACCTCACGGGGCTGGTTGGCGGGAGTTTATGGGGTTCGAGTACACCAGTCTGTTATCAGCTTTTGACAACGGTACACTGTGCTTCTGTTTGAAGTGGAATTTGTAAATAGTTGCACAGCTTGACAGTATTTTTTTAATTCTGTCTGCTTAAGAGCCCATCATGTCAAAGAAGACCAAAAGAATGCTAAAGGAAGAAAACAGATTGTTTTTAATGAGGATTAGGAATTTCAATATTATCTTGTCTTATTTCTGCTAAAGATAAGATGATTTGCTTGCTTTGTGATACTGAAATATCAACATTAAAGAAATTCAATGCTCCTCAGCATTATAACACTCATAAGGACCACAAATATTTTAAATTAGAGAGAGAGGCAGCAGTAAGACCTGGAAATAATGCCACTGAAGCAACTTATAAAGCAGCTTATCTACTCAGGAAAAAAGGGAAGTCATTCAGTGATGTAGAAATTGTAAAAATGTTTTTGATACTTTGGAGATGGGACTAATATTCCATTATTAACTGATTTAAAAATAAATCAAAGAAAAACTGTATCATGAAATTTCCTAAATCTACTATAAAACAGGGATTAATTAGAATGAGATGAAAAGATAAATGAATTGTGTGTAGAGCAACAGTGAAAAAGGCTTTTAAAAATAAGATTAACTGGCCGGGTGCGGTGGCTCATGCCTGTAATCCTAGCACTTAGGAGGCCGAGGTGGGCGGATTATTTGAGCTCAGGAGTTCAAGACCAGCCTGAGCAAGAGCGATACCCATCTCTACTAAAAATAGAAAGAAATTATCTGGCCAACTAAAAATATATATAGAAAAAAAAATTAGCCGGGCATGGTGGCGCGTGCCTGTAGTCCCAGCTACTCGGGAGGCTGAGGCAGGAGGATCGCTTAAGCCCAGGAGTTTGAGGTTGCTGTGAGCTAGGCTGATGCCACGGCACTCACTCTAGCCCGGGCAACAGAGCGAGACTCTGTCTCAAAAAAAAAAAAAAAAAAAATAAGATTAACAAAATGAAAAGGCAGCCTAAGCATTTGGAGAAAATATTTGCAAATGATATATCTGATAAGGGGCTAATATCCAAAATATATAAAGAACTCACAAAGCTCAATAGAAAATAATAAATAACCCAATTAAAAAATGGGCAAAGGACCTGAATAGACATTTTTTCTAAAGAAGACATACAAATGGCCAACAGGTATATGAAAAGGCACTGAATATCATTAATCATCAGAGAAATGAAAATCAAAACCACAATGAGATATCATCTCACACCTGTTAGGATGGCTATTGTCAAAATGATAAGAGATAACAAGTGCTGACAAGGATATAGAGATTTCCTTATCTGCAGAATAGGGCTAATAGTGTTTATCCCTATTTATCTCAGGGGTTTGTGAGCATTAAATGAGTTAATGCAGGTCAACTGCTGGGCACTACATAGGGACAGCAGAAAGCACTCAGTGGTGGTAGCTATTTCCATGTAAATGACTTTCACATGGGAATGGTTTCAATTGAGATATGTAAATATAAACAAGTGCCTGGCAAATAAATACTTAAAGGCTAAGTGTTAACATTGAAGGAATAAAATGTCCAATGTGGGTTTATTTTTCTGTTAGTTCTGTTTTGCTGAACGCCTTTGAAGATTCCTAAGGTAGGGAGCCATTGGTATCTGTATTGGGGAATCTCATTTCCTTCAGTGGCAGGAGCACGTCCATACCCAGACTGACCCCTTGCCATGGAAACCAGCACAGGCAGGCTCACAAAGCCCCTGGATGTTTAGCAATTTTCCCAAGCATGACAACAAGTCAGAAAAAAAGGATGCAGCCAAAAATAGTAAAGGCAGACCCATTGCCTCTTGGGTCACTCCTAATGCTGAGCAAGTTTTTAGTAATCTTATCTGCTGCTCCCCCAGCATTTTTTCTCTTGTTAAAAAAACTGTATGACAAAAACAATGCTGTCAGCAGAACATAGAAGGAAGTGAGCCCAATGTGAAATAATGATTCCATTCTCCTCCCAAAGGCTCATGGTTCTATACAGTCATTGCATACCATATTCTTTTGAGGCTGGGAGTTGACAGGTAACTTCAGAGGGAGGAAAAAGAGAAGGAATTAATTTTCTCAGTCTGGACTGGTAGTGAGCTGTGGGTTCAGCTCAGCTGCAAAACCCAGATGCAATGTGCACAGGCCCCTTTGCCTCTGAGCCCCTGGCTTTGGTTTCCTCACCTTTGAGATTAAGGGGTTCTAGAGAGAAGTCCCATGAAGTTAGGGACTGCTGAATCCTTAGTAACTACAGCAGTGCCTGACACACAGTAGGGGCTGAAGCAATCAGATGTTGTTGTTGTTAAACTAGAAGAGTTAAAAAGATCCTTTATTTTGCTAAGGAGGCTCCATTCTACGAGCATGTCTAAGAAGCTATGACTCCAAGACTGGCCAAGTGACCTTTTTGAGGAAACGATGCTGCCTCTCCAAAGCCAGGCTAGTGCTGCATGCTGACAGCACAAGGGCAAAGACAGTCAGCTCAGAGCTGCATGAATCCTTCTCAGAATCACAGGGTTGGGAGGGACGCTTGAGTTCTTCCTTCTCTGAATCCCCACCACAGGATCTCCACTGAATGAGAAGGCAGGGGTGTTTGGAGGAAGCCCGAATGGGGACAGCAGTAGCACTTGCCTAGCCCTTCACAGCTCAGAAAACACCTTTTCAGTCACTGTCTTATTTGGTACTCACAGGTGTCTGGTGAGGAAGGGAAGTGAGTGGCTTATCCAATGTAGGACGGTGAAATTGAAACTCAGACAAGCTTTCCACTTGATCAAAGTTAATTCACTGGTAAGCAGAAGAGCCAGGAATTGAACCCGGGAATTTAAACTCTAAGGTCCAGCCATTCTGTAGTAAGAGGCTATGGGTCCCCATCTGTTCCCACACTGTGCTCAAAGACCCTGTGTCCTGAGCAGAATAGTAATAAACAGTATTCATTGCTACTAGTATTATCAGCTACCATGTCCCGGGCACTGTTCTCAGCGCAGCACATGTGTTAACACATTTAATCACAACAATGCCATGAAGCAGGCCCTATATTTATTCTCAGTTTAGAGATGAACGGGGCACACAGATATTAAAGTAACCTGTCCAAGTTTACCCAGCTACCAAGGGAGCCTGTAGGTAGTCGGGGCATCATGAAGTCCTCCCCTTTTCCCAGTCCCCAGAGAGAGAGAGCTGGTGGGAAGTCAGGGTTTCGAAAGGCTCCTTCCAGTTTCAGCTCATAGGAGTTTGCCTGGGGAGTCCCAAGAGGTCTGCCTGTGGCTGGGGGTGGAAGTCTGCCAGCATCCGGTCACTCCAGGTTTGCGGCTGCCAACGCCAAAGGGATATCTTCCCTTTCTCCTTTGGGATCACGTATCATGTTCCTCTCCTCTCTATCAGGCAACTGTGCCCTTTCATTTTGCCAAAAGTTTTCTTACTGATTAAGGCAGGGCTGAGAGAAGAGCTGCCCTGGTGTTTTTAGGAGCCTCTTCTGCCACCAGTTCCTCCGAGCGGAGCATTAGATAGCAAAGAGAGGGCAAGGAGAAGGTAGGACCATTAGAACCTCAACCGATTCAGACCCACCTGAGGTTTTCAAGCACCTACCATGTGCCAAACACTGAATGAGTTCATTCACTCATCCAAAACGAGTTTACTGAGCACCTGTTATGTTTTGGGTGCCAACCTGGTTGTTCACTATTAATTAACTTAAAAATGCCATTGATCATCTATAAATGCCAGGCCCTATGATAGGCATTATGCATGGAATGATGATGTTCACGATAAAAATATTTATTGAAAACTTACCAGTGTTCTAAGCTTACTAATTAAGTTCTAAACTTACTAATTTAATTTTCACAACGCTGTGAGATTGCTACTATTACTATTCTTATTTTATAGATCCTAAAAGAGATGCCTAGACAGGGTTAATAAATTAGCCAATTTCCAGTAGAACCTGGATATAAAAATAACTAACACTCAGTCCCAGCTGTAGGGTAGGCTCAGTCATTATAACTTATTCACTCCTCACAGAAACCCTATGAGATGAGTAGTATCATTACTTGCATAGTGAATCATGCCTGCTTAATTTCTACAATTTCAATTCTAAGTGCTTAGTGGGAAAACCACATATGAAACACACATTTTTCATAGAGTATGACCTCTAATGGCAAAGCAATTTTTCATAGACATTCATATAAAAAAAGAATTTTCCCAATGCTTAGGTTTACACCTAACTGTACCCACTGTACTTTAAAGGTGATTCCATTTTACTTAACACATGAGAAATTGTGGCTCAGAGAATTTAAGTGACCTGCTCAGACCCCATTGCTAGCAAGTGGCAAACCCAGTTTGTGGTCTTTCTACCAAACCACACTTGCAAACAGACCTGTGGGAAAACTTATCATGTAAAGTGCCTTTAACGCTAATGAAAACCAGTAGATTATATCTCGTTGGGGAAGACTTTATTTTTCAACAGCCTCAACATATGTTTAGAGTTTTCTGATCAACTATGAAAAATTGTTGAAGACAAACCCTTGTTTTGGTTTTTCATGCAAACATTGACAAAAGAAGTGTGTGTTTGCCAGAGGTTGAATTTAGGATCTGCTGGGGTGCAGGTTTGGATGCCCAAAGTAAAATACTCCAAGTATAATGAAGAAACCCTGCACAATAATATCCATGCAACATAGAAGGAAATTAAAGAGGTTTTTATAAGTAGGTTTCAAAATGGCAAGTTATTGAGGAAGTTTAGACACTGCAGAGAAGTTCTCATCTGTTAAGAGAACTATCACAGCAAAAAATACTCATAACCCACTCTTTAGTGACTTAACTGAAGATGGAATTTTGGAATGGATGAACTTTCCCCGGAGGTTTGACTGGCATTCCGAATGCAGACATGCATATGATCTTGTGATATTGGGCAGATCTTTTTAGCTCTCTGGCCTTCAGTTTCCCCATTTTTTTGAAAACAGAGAAAAATCTAGAAAGAAGTCTTTCTATAACCTTTTCTGGGGTCATGGGCCAGGTGCTTGTGGGAATTTAATAAAATTTCTGGATCCTCTCCCCTGAAATATGCAAATTTTTATGTCTTATAAGTTCACAGACTCCCCAAAACCCAGTAATGGGTCCCCTAGATGCCTATGGATACGAAGTTTAAAGACTCTAGTCTAATTTATTTCTAAATTCAATTTCAGAAAAAAAATGTATTATTTCTAACAATCATAACGTTTTGGATTTCTCTTATACCTAAGCAGCCACCCGTTCTTACTCTTCCACAGCCAAGCGACTTAGCAGAGTACGTCAAAGCTCTAAGGGAAGTCTTTAGGATTAATGGATGTGTGCCCAGGGCTAACAGAGACTAGATCCTTAAGAACTTCCCTTAAATATTTAACTTTGTGAAAGCAGAACCCTACTGTTGAGAAGAGCTGCCCTACCAGGCTCAGAGAGGGTATAAAATTACTGACCCAATAACTTCCAGGAGTAAGGTGCTCCTTGATGCCAGCTGATTGTTGCTGAGAGGACATAATTAACTATTTTGATGATCTCTATTAGTTATCTGGGGTTTTTTTTATTCAGTCAACTAATATTGCTTAAGAAATTATTATTAATGTATGCAAATACTTGAGAAATACAAAGATGATTCATTCAATGATGTTTTCTCTAAGTATATTAAAAAGAGTTCTTTTTTTTACTTGCCTTACTGATAATTCCAAAATTATATAGGTCTTTGAGTATTATTTTGCTGCCTGTTGTTTCTTTAGGTTCTTTTTCATGTTGTCTTATTTCCATGTGTATTTCATCTACGTACATGTGTGTACCTGTGCATATTTATGTGTTTGACTATGACTTCTGTTCCTTGCAAATTTATCTGTAGGAATTTGGGGGGACTTGACTTGGGGTTGCATTTCTTTTCTGGGTATACTACCAATTTGGGACTTTTATCAAATTCTCCTTTGAAGGTGTTTTGTACCCTATAGGCAATATGAAGTTGGCCACAAACCCACATGAGGAGCAACTTGGAGTTCTGAAATCTCAGGAAAATGTTTGGTGTTCTGTTTTTTCCCTTCCTTCAGTACTGTTCTACCCTGAGCAGTGGGTTGATTTTTCATTTCTCCTTAGTTTAAAGCAGTAGCCCTTTGCAGGGGTCCCCCAAATGGGGAATCTCCTGTTTAATTCCAAACCTTTTGGGGGTTGTAGACTTTATCACCTGTCCCTTGTGCAACCTTCCAAATGGAAGCTTAATGTCACCACTTTTCTGAGATGCCTTCTGGGATTATTCCTGTTTACCTTCATTTTTCCTCTCTGCAGTTTCCTCATATCATATGGTCTGTAGTTCACTTTCAATTACTCCAGCATGGAAAGTGATACATTGCACATATGCATGTGTGCATATATTTTCATTCATACCTTCAGAATAGTTACTTCTCATTTTTTAAAAAATCCTCATCTTAAAGCCATAAACCAGAACTGGCTTCCACAAAGCACTTCACCTATTCTCGTCATAATATATGCAAGAGCAATCCTCAAATTATTATCTTGGACCATCAGCATCCCCTGATAGCTTAGTAGAAATGCACATTCTTGAATCCTTCCCTGGACTTACTGAAGCAGAATTTCTCAGGCTGAGGCCTAGGAATCTGTGTTTTAATAAGCTCTCCAGGGACAAGGGGGAAGGCATGTCTCATGACAAGCAGAGGAAAAGTTTGAGCAAAGAGCAGGGCTGGAAACGGGTAATGGGACATGGGAATAGTCAGTCATTCAGTTTGGCACGAGTTTCTGTTTGGCAGAGCCAGTCATTGAGCCCACATCACTGATGAGTTAAAATTCAATTACATTCTTTTTTAGCCTCTTAATATTCCAGAGGAAAGTGGAAAGTAACGGAGACAGGACAGTCTTGGGAAAGGGCAATGAGTTCTTTCCTAAGACCCATTGAAATAACACAGAACACTACCATTGTGATCTGAGAAAGGAGTAAGGAGGGTCCACAATGGCTGATGCTAATATTAGCCCAAGGCTTGGAATCCTACTGATGCATTTTACAGCCCTGCGTTGGCAAGGAACACATGGAAATGTATTTTCACAATTCAAATCAGAAGGCTTTGGGAGAGGATTGCCAAGTGCACAGATGCAGGGGATGTTAATTATTCTCATGGACAAAGCACCTAAGGACTTGGTGTGAATTATTAAAATGCTGTGCTAACTTATTGCATTTGAATGTCAATTGACTGCATATCAGTGTTAATAGATCTTTACTTCAGGACAAAATAATAAAATTTCTAGTTATCCCCTCCCAGACAGGGCTTCTATTATTGTTGCCTTTATTGAATTACATGGTATGAAAATTGGAATGGTAATATGTCTGTACAAATACAGAAATGGAGGGTTTTTAGAAATAGATGGGAGAACAAAGAGGCATTAGAGTTTGTGTCAATGACTTTATTCCTTTGAGGAAATAATGTCATCAATTTTGCAAGAAATGCTATCCTGACATTCTAATTGTATAAGACCAAAGAAAAGCACTTACATAGTTACAGGAGGGCTTTCCTGGAAGAAGGCTGGGGGCACGGGAGGCAGTGGAGGGTTCAGAGCTGCCAATAAATGACTTGCTGATTGATTCCTCATAGACATCTGCATATAAATTAATCTCAGTAGTTCCTCTAAAAAAATGCAGACAGCACACACATAAGTTGTGAAGATTAAAAATGGGTTTAGTGTATCCTGCAAGATTTCTGGCACATATTAGGTGCTTAATAAATGGAAGTTTTTGTTCCTACTAATGAACTAAATTTGACCATCCGGGGCCAGACTCAGACCCTATGGCCAATTGTTGGTTTTTTCCTGCCCAGTGCCTATTCTTTCTGCTGCTAAGTACTTGCCAATTTCATTTTGGTGGATGACTCCTTCCCAATTATATGAATTGTGGATGGATGCCAGTAAGGTGCTTGTCCTTCCGCCGTCAAGAAGCCTCAAAGACCCAGGTTAGTTCAATCTGATGCTGACTTTCTAGACGATAACCCAAAGCCTGATGACAGGGCTGCTGAATAAAGTGGACATTAGGTGCTGCTCCCAGATCCCAAGAGCACTGTGACTCTTCCCCTTCCAAGGCCTGGCTCCTCAGCTTTCTCTTCAATTCTTTGAGCTTTCTGTTGGTTTCTGTCCCTTGAAAACAGACAACCCCAACTGATACAGAATATGAGAGCTGGAATCATCTTCAATATCATCCACCTAATTCCATTGTTTCATAGAGGAAGAAACTGGGGCCCAGAGGAAAAACAGAGGGTTTTTGTTGTGTTTTTAGGTCATAGTGACAGAGCTGGGACTGAAGGTCTGTTGGATCTTGCTCCAGTGTTCTTTTCATCGTCCATCAGGATTGCTAACCCTGCGTAGGGTCCTACATTTCAGATAATCTAGGGACATTGGAAAAAGTTCTATCAATACAGTCCCCAGGTTAGTGGCAAATTGGTGGTGTTGTAGCCACAGACGTAACTGAGCTGCGAGGTGAGATGTCCCTGCCAACATAGCTAATGTGTCAGGCCAATCTCTGGGCAAAAAAAAAAAAAAAAGCATGAAACAAAAGGAATGCTCCTTGCTATTTTTTAAAAGGAGAGCCTAGAGTTCTTGGCTTTCTGCCTTGCAAATTATCCTGGACAAGCAGAGGTTTCATTGAGCTAAAAACTGCCCTTAGGACTTGCCTGCCTCCTCTTCCCATTTCCTCGCTTCCTTCCTCCCTCCTTCCTTTTCCTCTTTCCTTCTTCCCACCTTTTCTTCTTCCTTCCCTGCAAAGACGATTATGATTTGGTTTCTCCCACTCTCTACATACCTCTCAAAATCTCACTATGTTTAAGCTTACTCATGATGGATGGACAGGAGAGGGAACGTCCCCATCAGCAAAATAGTAATTTTTTCTAAATTATCTACTTTGAAGATTGAAATGACTACACAACCCACTTATGTTACGACTTAAAAATTTACATAAATGGCAATCATTGATAAAATTATATAACATAGCACAGTAATTCACAGCTCAGACTCAGGAGGCAGAATATACCTGGGAATCCTGGCCCTGCCATCACTGTATGTGAGACTGCAGACATGTAATACTCACATTCTAAGACCCCCCTTTCTTCATCTGCAAAATGCTGCTAGAGTTAGCCACGGGAAATGAAGTTACACTTTTGGCTAGTGAGATGAAAGGAGAAATCTGCTGGGAGATTCTGGGTCCTTTCCAAAAAAGACTGCCCCCTTCTTTCTCCTTTCTTCTTGCATTAAAGAAGGATGTGATGCCAGGAGCTGCAGCTGCTATCTTGTGACCATGAGGAAATTAACATGACAGTAAGACCAAAATAATCACTGAGATGCTAAGTCTTGATAGGGAATTTGTAGTGACCATTTATCTCTTAGTTTCTTTTGGTGAGAAAAATAAACTCATATTTAGGATACTGAAGTCATGTTTTCTTATTAGGTGGAATCATATGAAGTTGTCAATATTTAACCATTTTTAACTTAAAAAATAGCACTTTTATAGGGTACAACCTAATATTTGCAGCTAAAGCATTCCTAATCAATTATTTGTTACATATTATAAAGGGATTAATTCATATAAAACACTTAGTGTATTGTCTAGCACCTGCTCAATAAATGTTAATTATCATATTTCCACTCCGAAAGTGGAATGAATCTTACAATCAATGTAAATGGTTAATGTGGTATTGTTTCTTTCTTCTTTTTTTTCCCTGAGAGGATGCTATTAATTTTTTCCAGAGAGTATTTAAAAATTCATTTGATATGATATCATGATTAAGTTATATAATTAATAAGCACTCACCCCATATTATTCAATTTACTGAATTAAGCTTTTAAGAGGCATCTTTTCACAAAAGGAGGTTTTCTGTTTTTGCTTTTGTTTTTTAGTATTTGGAATAAAAACAGCATTATTTTAGTATACAGCTATTTTTATGAAGCTTTCTACAATTATTTTCGACCTGGTGATAAAAATATAAGGAATAAACTCTTTGAGATCCTCCAAAAGTTTGTGAATTTAAGTCATTTATGCAGAAACCAGCTGTTACTAATGTCGCAATTAATAAAAGAGCCCTTTTAATAAGTCTATTGTTTGACAATCTGGGTTCAAGTCACTTAAAAATATATCAGGGCTTCCCCTGAAAGACCCCTCTGTGCCAATCAGACGTGGGGAGCCTACTGTCCCCAAACCTTGCCATCCATCACCCATACCTCTTTTCATTGAAGAATGGCGTCTCTACTCATAATTAATAGGGTGTAATCATTTTTTATAAAACTGCAGCATCTTTTTGAGTGCTTCGAGGAAATATTGTAGGTCTGTGGTTTATAATGCATTAGTGGGTCATGGCCAACACTTTTTCAAAAGAAATAGAATAAAATAGAGTAGAAAATAACACAGTGTATCACAGGTAGTAAGAGTATTTCATGGAACTTTTTTTGATTTTATATAACCCCTTTACAGGTTCAGGATATTGCTATGGAATGTGATCAAACATCTAAATGGCACTGGCCTAGGAGCTGGGGATCCAGCAGTGATGAAAGACTTCTCGTTTACACAGTGGTTTCATCATGGGGCAGAGGCAGACTACAAACAAACAATATATCAGGGAAGGATACAAATTGTGAAGAAAAATTGCAGGATAAGGTACAGTGGGGGTCAGGATCACTATTTTATACAGTGGTCAAGGAAGGGCTCTCTGATAAGGTGACATTTGAGCAGATCTCCAAAAGACACAAGGGAGTGCATTGTCCAGATATGGAGGGAAGGTGTTCCAGGCAAAGCAATAGCAAGTGCAAAGGTCCTGAGGCAGAGGTAATATGGGATTATCTCTCTTTCTGTTTCTTTTCTGAAAACAGAACAGTAAGGAGTCCAGGGTAACTGAAGCGGAGGGAGTGAGGGGCTGTGGGTGGAAGATGATGTCAGAAAGGTAACCGAGGGCCAGGTCATGTAGCTTCTGTGTTCCACAAAAGGTACTTTTGCTTTACTGTGTGAGATGGGAGCCTTCAGAAGTGACTGCAGGTAACAGCCAATAGATTCCTCTCTGTCTGAGCCACTGCAGATCTTCACATTCCGCACCACCTCCCCTTTGCTGTGTAAGTCTCCCTACATCTAGCTGGCCAATTCTCAAAGGCAATTTAGGTATGTGTCTAAGGTATGGCTGTAGAGAGAAACAGATGTTGAAGCAGAGGTTGATTTATCTCTACTATTGCACCTAATACAGTACCAAGCACATGGTGAATTTGATAAATATTTGACTGTCGCATAAATCTGTTAAAAAGATAACCACAAAATTTTTGCTTACTGAGTAGTTTTTGGTTCAGGAACATGTATTGTTCTTTTTGAGTAGTACCAAAAATTTCAAGGGATTTTGGTATGACAGTAACACTGGCTAACATTTGCTGAGTGCCTGCTCTGTGCAAGGAGCTTTGCATGTACGATTCACACTGTGAACAGACTTCCTGTGTCCTGACCCCCTTCTCTACTCATGCTTGCTTGGAGCCCTGTCCCGTCTCAGAACATCATTGCTTCCCTTACCATTATACCCACACTCTCTCACACACACAATTGCGAGAGCATTAGTAATTAATGGGATTTTTGCTAAAGGTTTTATATAGAACAGACAAGAGTGCTACACCCCATTCCAAACAACAACATTTGCAGTAGTAAGTCCACCATTAAAATTTCCATCCTCTCTCAAAATTTTCTCTATTTGGATGCCCCATTGCTGGGTCTCTCCTCTTACGTTCTGCTCCCAGTAACTTCTAAAATGTCTGTTTTGCTTGCCTAAGCAATCCGGGTCTTCTCCTCAGATCTCATACTCCATTCGACAAAGCAGAAATCCAATAGTTAATCTATGTGGTTTTCTTTGCAAATCACAATTGATCGTGGCCTGCATACAGTGGCCATGCAAGATTGCTCTTAGTATCCACCTGCTAGGAGGTGGCAAAGCTGGGGTCTGAATGCACACTTTCCTCACTCTTATGCCTATGTTTTTTGCATTGGATACGTCTCTCTAGGGGCATCCCTGTCACAGGGTGGACAAGGAGACAATTTCATTTACTGGGTTTACTAGAGTCACACTGCAGCCTCAAAGGAGAGGTGGCTGGCTTAGCACTGTTCACTCCAGAAACCATGGTTCTCCATTTCAGGATCTGATGACTCACTGTCAGATCCTGTGCATGTCATTTCTTCCCTGAAGATTCCATTTATAACAAGTGGACTTTTTGAACAAGTATGTGAGATTCACTGTTACGTGGTTAAAAAGTAGCCTGTGTAAAACAACAAAATTATAATACATGGTTTAAGACACTCAGGGGGTTGTGATTCAAAACCTGATCCCTATATTGCAAAACAGTTTGTCCCCTTCCTTTCCTTTTCCCTCCTAACTCTACGGCTCTGCTCTCCTTACTCTGCGTGTTTTCTCTTGAGGCTACTGGGCTGCTTATGCAGTAATGATTAAGGCATATGCATGTGCACTGTCCAAGTGTGAAGGCAACAGTGTGTATCCCGGCCATGATTATATATGAGCAGTCTGCAGGTGCATATCCACACACAAATGCATGACCTGGGCAAAACTGAAATCACAGGAGAATAACAAACCGAGGATACCTAGGTCAGAATCCTCTCTGCTCCACCAATGATTGAAAAGTTTAGAAATGAAAGGCCTCTGGAGGAAAAAAAACAAAACCACAAAACACATTTCATCTGGCTTCAATGGATCTCTCTGAAATAGAAGCAAAAACCAGGGGGGTAAAAACCTCTCTTCACTGGAGTTTTTATTGCATCCTGAACTACTCTTTCAAGTACTCGGCTTATCATTAAACATTAATTTCCCTAGAAACTGGAGCTTTCACTTCTTGTAGCTGTAGCAATTAAGGACAGTTTTGGCTGGGCAGCTCTGACTTCCCAGCAAGACTCTGAGAGCTCTGTGGCCTTTCCTCAACTACTGCAGAGAGAGCTTTGCTAATTTACAAGCCTTGTTATTTTTCTCGGAAACACAAGATAAATCCTGCCCCAATGCAATAACCCAGGTCAGATCTGTGAACATAATTCTAGTAATAAACAAATTGTAATCGTCAAGAAGAAGCTATAGTTATTGATTAAGCGCCTCTTTACCTCCAAACAAAGCACCTTATTATCTCCAGAAGTGTGCTTTTTATTTTTTTATTCATCTGTCCTATAATTGCAAGCGTGGAGCCCAGCGGTGTTTGATACGCCCATCTCTGTAGTGTTTACACTCAAGAAAGCCACAAAATGCCTTAGAAATGCAGTTTCATTCATAGTGGCCATCTCTGTCTCAGGAAGGGATGAGTGTCACACCTGGTGGGTGCAGGAACAGAGAGGTGACTTCACTAAAGCCACCAAGTGATCCAGGGGCCACCCAAGAACAGGAGTCTAGTTCCAAAGCCTGGGCTATTTCTTTTACTCACTTCACACCTGGCACTGTCTATTGTCATCGTCAATTCATATTTTAACATAAAACACACTGAGGATTGCTGACCTCATGTGTCATTTGGGGCTGGGGAAGATTATGCACCTGCCACAGATACCTGGGACAAGCTGAATCGTTCTTCCTCAGTGAGAGATCGTCTCTACCTCAGTTGAGGTTGCTGTTGGTTTTCAATTAGCCACATAAATCGAGGGGCACCGATACTAAAAACACACGCTAATCAGAGAGTCATTAATAGCTATAAAGATTTGTCTCCAAGGAATGTTCGTGGCAGCATTTTCATAAGAAAAAAACCTAACCCCTTTTCCCTCAAGGGATTTCAGAACTAAATAGAAGAAAGCTTTCTTGATGAAAGGCAGCTGGTCTGTTTTTTAAAAAGAGTATAGCCGCCAAATATTCCTTACTGTTAAAGAACATCAGTAAGATACAAGCCGACGGAGGATGACACCGTTACAAAGTGCACATTTATAGGAGGAATAGCGTTTATGGGAGGAAGGTGCCGAGTTCTGAGCCAGGTCCAGGGGTCCAGGGGTCCAGGGGGTGGAAGGAGCAAGGTTCACCCTGGCACAGACCTGTCTGAGAGGTCTCAGCACAGGCACCACAGGCTGGGGAGTGGGTGACACTCACACGGAACTCACACAGGATCCCAGTAAGAATAACACCTAGTTTTGAGAAAATATGAGATTCCTTGAAATATTAGGTAGAAAGCAAACACCAGACTCTACAGATCCAAGCAAAGCATTTAGAAACCCCACTGACGGGAAGCAGGTAGGCACTCCAAGAGACAGGCACTGGAGACTAAGCCCTTGAGTTACTAGCTGGGTGACACTGGGCGGGTGGCTTCTCTGAGCCTGGGTTTCTCCCCAGGGCCGTTGTGAGGATTATGAGTTCATATGTAAGAAGGGTAACGCTGCCCTTGGCATAGAATAAGTTCATAATACACATTCATAAACATTATTGTTGTTAACATTATTACCATTTTCTTGCAAAAGATGTTTTCCCAATCCTTTATGTGTGAGCTACATGTAGTGACTCCCTTCCAAAAAGTGTAGTATGGAGAGGCTGAAAAAAGAGTAACTTTATAATGAAGAAACCTGACCAACATGACTTCAGCTTGGTGATCAAGATCAACAACAGTGATAAGTCAAGTTGATAGTTTGTACTCTCAACTTGATACTATGAGAACAGCACTTTACTTCTGTGCTCTTCCTCCCCAGACCCATAGCTCCAGTCTGAGTAAAACTCCAAGCAAATCCCAATAAAAATGCCTACAAATGCCTAGCCAGTACTCCTCAAACTGTCAACGTCATAGAAAATAAAAACAAACAAAAGCCTGAGAAAACTGTCTTAGCCCAGAGGGACCTAAGAAGACATGATGACCAAGTGTAAGGTAGTATCCTAAATGGGATCTTGGGACAGAAACAGGACGTTAAGGAACTAAAGAAATACAAATAAAGTATGCAATTTACTTAATAATAATGTATCGATATTGGTTCATTAGTGGTGATAAACGTACCATGCTAAAGTAAAGTGTTAACAGTAGGGGAAACTGAGTAGCAAGTATAGGCATTTTCTGTACTATCTATGCAACTTTTCTGTAAATAAAAACCTATGCTAAAATAAAAAGTTTATTTAAATAAATAAGAAGCTGAAATACCACCTGGCAGGGATGTTTTAAGTGGTTCATACATCACAAGGGGCAGATATTAGACTTTACACATTCTCTGGATCCAACACTAAACTAGCATGGGGTCACTTTTCACCTTGAAAAGCCCCCTGGCCCACCTCTTTGACCTAGGTCTATTTTCTTAATGTGGTTGCCACCCCACTCCCCACGCTATGGGGTCCTCCCCTAAACACTGCATGCTAACAACAGCTTTTCCCCTCCTTGCTGCCTTAAAAACAAGATGTCTGCACAACTCATGTCTTTTCACTTTAAATATCTGTCAGGGAATCAGAAAGCAGATAAGCAATAGTATTAGTGGGATTTTACAAGACTTAAATCGAAGTGCAGTCCTCTTTCTGAGATGGTAACTCTGAAAAGTGACTAATATTTATTGAGCACAGATTCAGTGCCAAACAACAGTCTAAGCACTTTACAAAGCAATCTCACTGAATCCTCACAACAGGCTACAACCAAGTTAGGATTTCCATTTTACGGATGAGTCAATCAAGGCACAGAGTATTTAAGTGACTTGTGCAAGGTTATACAATAATAATGGCTAACTTCAACCCAAGCTATTCTATTTCCAAAACCCAATATGAATGAAATTTAGGAAATGGCCCCCTCTACACAGCAAGTTGGACATAACATTCAGTCAGGGTAGAATGACGGGTCTTCAATCACTCATCCCCCGCACCTACAGTGTGTGATTCTTAATCTGAGCCCTCCCAGACAAATCAGGATGGACACAGCTCCTTCGAAATGTAAAAACTTATATTCCCTAATTGATATATTTTCATCAGTTACAACATATATTTCTGACTCTACCCCATTTCTGAATCTCAGTCATCAATTGCCCTATTTCTCTCACTTTAAACCCAAGCTTTGGTTCAGGACTAAAATAGGAGTGCAGATGGACTGCAACTGTCTGTTACCTACATTACCTTCTCATTCAAAATAGCTGAAAATCAAATGAATAGATTTTTAAGCTTTGTCAAACTGCTTAGTTTCTAAACAGCCTTTTGGAAATGTTTTAAATCCCTCCAGATTGAGTAAATGCCCAAACGGTCTTATTCCACAGGTGAAATGTTTACCTAAGGTTTGCTTCAACATAAAAACAATAGGAATAATAATAATTAGATTTATTGAGCATTTCCTAAGGAATTGGACTAAATGGGTACTTTGTACTAACAATTGTGATCAATAAGGCATTATCTCCATTTTACGGTTGAAGAAACAGGCTTAGAGAGGTTAAAAAACTTGGTCAAAGTCACACGGGTAGTAAGTGGAAGAGGGATTATTTGAGCACAAATTCACCTGATCCAAAACTTAAGAACTTTCCACCAGCCCACAAGCACCCTTCCCACTTGTGAACTTTCCCCAGGGAGCCATGGCCTTACCGTTGCACTTTCTTCCCCCTCGCAATGGCCCCGTTTTCTGTAGCACTTTCTCAAGTCCTGGGCATCGGCTTTCTGAACTGATAAAAATCACCATGTTACGTGGAGAAGCCCAGAGTGCTGCGCTGTGGCTGGGTAACACCTGTGCATCTCACCTGGGGCCCTCTGAAGACAATCCCTCCCTTCCTGCTCTTTGATAGTTAGGTAACCTGCAGCAAGCTACTCAACCTCTGAGAACCCCCAAATAAACATAATGCTGGCTGTCCTGTCTACCTAACATCTGTTAAGCATACACTGGTAATTCTGGAAGAAGCTTAATTCATAACTGTGTTTTTAAATGAAAGCTTACTGGGGCGGATGGGACATTTTCTATATAATCCACAAGCATCCGCTGTGTAGGTGCCACGTGACAAGCATCAGGTGAGGCACCTTCATGCCATGATTTTATTTAACACTCAACAATCATGGTGCAAAGTATGGCTGGTCTCATTTCAAAGATGAGATCACTGCAGTTCAAAGATGGTAAAAGACTTAAAAATATGTAACACAACTAGAAAGGAGCAGATCTTCAATGTATGTAAAATATGTTACGGTATTTTTAAAATTGTGAAAAATGAGACCAAGAAATTTAAACTGGATGTACAAGAAGCAGCATCCACCCTCAGCTTGCTGCCTCCCTATCTCTCAACCCCTTTGTCATAGTTCAAAATTTTCTCTACATACCTGCCTTTAAACCACATTTTCCTATTAACTTTTCTTCCTAACAGGGCCTTTATCCCCCATACTACTTGCCTTTCTCCTCCACTGTACAAAACCCACCAAACCTTGTTGTCCATATTGAAAAACCACACCCTTTTGATCTTCAGTACAAATCAATAATCCGTCTTGGCAAATGGATTTCCTCTCCCTTCAAGCTTCGGCCTCTGTAATCAGCTTCTGAAGTTGGAATGCAGCAAGGCTGGAAGAGAATCTTCTGTACCTTTTATGAACACTGATAAGTCAGCCAAGAAAGCCTGAATGATACAAATGCCCTGCTGCAGAGGTTTTGTTTGGGAGCAAGACAGATACTGCACGGGGATGAAAATAAATCATTAGTGATATTGCCTTCCCCATGATGTGCTGAGAAACAAGCAGCCCCGTGTGCTTTGTTGATTTCCTGGGAATGCAATGCACGTGGCACCTTGCACACAGTGAGTGGCCTGGTATTGGAGCCTGAAGACCTGGTTGGCTCTGTTCTTAAAACCTCGGCAGGTCATTTAACCTCTCTGAGTCTGTGTCATCAGACATGAACTGGAGCTGGTATTTTTTCTTTGGTGGTACATATTCCAGCTTGTACATGAGCCATAAATCTAAAAGTCATCCTTGTTTCTTCTCTTCCTTATCCCAACACCCAATCTGTCTCTGAATTCTGTTGATTCCACATCTTAAATCTCTCTCAAATCTCCTTATCTCCATTCCCACTCACTACGCTAGTTGGCATCATGATGTCTTAGGCTGATGCTACATCCTCCTAGCCCAGCTCCCTGTTCATAGTTTAACACTAAAATTGATCTTACCTACCTCTATATTAATAAGGAATCTTTCAGATGCAAGTAACAGAAACACCTCTGAAATAGGCATAATCAAAAAGGAGTACTGACTAGTTTATGAAACTAAAAAAGCCTGGGGCAGGCCAGGCACACCTGAGTCCAAAGGCTCAAATGATCTCATTAGGAAGCTGTCTCTTTCCATTCTTTGCTTTGTTTTCCTCCACAGCGACTTTATTCTTCATTAGGCTCTTCTCACTTAATATCAAATTTGCCCCTGAATTTGTGCTCACCTGGCACCTATTTAGCAATCTCCGTCCTTCTCACTCCCCGCCTCAAGAGAGTGTAGTTTTCTCACTAATGTCACTAAAAGTCACAAGGCAAAATCCCAGTTGTTTTCCTTGGGTCACTTGATCAACACTTGCAAATACTGTCCCTTAGGAGAAGGATGGTGGCCAGGCAGGCACGTCCAGGAGGCAGGGGTAGCCCCACCTGAACTACATGGCTTAAGAATACGGTTACCTGCACACAGAAAAATTAGACTGCTATCACCAAAATAAAAGGAAATGAATGTCAGACGGGCCAAAAAAAATTTATTTTATTGTTCCTATACAAAAGAACTTCTCCCCTACTCCAGGCTCCAAAGTTAATGGCTCAAAACCACCATTTTATTTTGTTCATGATTACTTAAAGATCAGGAATTTGAAAGGGCTCAGCTGTGAACTTCCTGGTTGGCATCTTTCCTGTGGTTGCAGTGAGATGTCAGCTGGGGCTGTCGACACCTGAAGGGTCCCCGGGGCTGAGTGTCCAAGGTGGCTCCTCATGAGAACGACTGCTGATGCTGTCAGGTGGGCCCTCAGCTGGGCTGGTGACAGAGCGTCCACGCGTGGCTTCCTCAGCACGAGCAGCTCGGAGAACATGGACTTCTTACATGGTTGCTGAGGGCTCCAAGCACTGGCGTTCCAGCTAAAAGTAGGACGCTGCATCAGCTTTTCTGACCTCGCCTCAGAAGCCATGCTGGGCTACTTTTCTGCATTGTATTGCACGCAAGGATTCTCAGAGTCAAGGGGAGGGGACATAGATTGCACCTTTGGAGAAGAAGCGTGTCAAATAATTTTCAGCCACAATCATTTTTTATTGTTCTTTGAACATGTTCCCACCATTTCCACAGGTTTTGCCATTAGGGATGTGCATCTCTCTGACTGGAATGTCCTTTTTCTCTTGTCTACTCACTAAGCTCTACTCACCCTACAAGACACACCCTACACAACCCCCTACAAAGCTTCTCCTTTACCTTCCACATGGTAGTGTCTGTCACTTCCTTTGGACCACGGCACTCCAAATACATCCCCTTTTAATGGCTCCTTTTGATGACATATTGCTGTGGTCTTCAACTCCCTGGCTGCAGACTGGTACCAGTCGGTGGCCTGTTAGGAACTAGCTGCACAGCAGGAGGTGAGCAGGCAAGGGAAGCCTCTTCTGTACTTATAGCCGCTCCCCACTGACTACATCACTGCCTGAGCTCCGCCTCCTGTAGATCGGCAGCATCAGATTCTCATAGGAGCACGAACCCTACAGCAAACTGCACGTGAGAGGGATCTAGGTTGTAGCTCCTTATGAGAATCCAATGCCTGATGATCTGACGTGGAGCTGTGGCCGTGATGCTAGCGCTGGGGAGTGTCTGCAAAATCATCCTTAAACCATCTCCACCCCGCCTTCTGTGGAAAAATTGTCTTCCATGAAACCAGTCCCTGGTGCCAGAGAGGTTGGGGACCACGGATATATTGTACAACTTTTTGCCCCTGTCTCCATCACTAGTCTGTAAGCTCCTTGAAGGCAGGAACCCAAGTTTATTTCCTTCTGTACTTCACATACCAACTGTCTCTTAGAGGCCCTCAGGCCATGTTCGCCAAATGACAGAATTAGATGATATAGCCAAGGAGTTTTTCAAATGTTAAAGTGCTAGTCAAACAAAAGCTGTCATTATTTACAAGATAAGTGAGCCTTTTACTGAAAAAAAAGCAATAGCTTCTGGTGATGGCTTTCCATCTGACAAACTCTAAATGGATACTCCATTTAACTGTTTTTTTAAGTTAAATTTTTTTTCTTTCTTTCTTTGGCTTAAATACTAGTGACACATAGTTGTTTGTTCTTTATACTGCATCTGTTTTTTGGGTCCCTGTTCCCCAGGTTTTAAACAACCAGTCCCTCTCCATAAGTCTGTTTAATCAGGCAGTCCTCCTCTACACCTTAGGGTTTTGTACCTCATTCTTTTTACTGCCTAATTTTCCTATATGTGTGTGTGTGTGTGTGTGTGTCCCACACACTGATATATATTTTCTATATACCTCTAAAATAAGTAATAATAAATTTGAAACATTGATAGAGTATATGAAGCCAATGCACATACAGGAAACTCAAATAGATAAAGAACAAGTGAAATGTGTCCATCTCAGTAGTAATCATAAAAGTGATCATTAATATCTTAATGAAAACCCATTTCACACCTGTATGATAGGCAAAAATATTTAAAGAATTGAAGAGGATTTGAAGAAATAGGATATTTTACATGTTGATGGTATGAATTGATACAACCCCTTGGGGAAAAATTTGACAACACATAATTAAGTTAATTAAGTTGGGAATATTTATACCCCATCACCCTGCAATTCCACTTCTAGGAATATAGAGCCATTTCCACATGTTCATCATCTGACAAGCAGACAAATCATTTGTGGCATGTTCATTAGATGGACTATTATAAAGCAGTAAAAATAACCAATGCCGCAGGTATCAACAGGAATGGATCTGAAAAAGATCACATTGAGGGGGAAAAAAAAGCAAGTTACAGAAAAATTACCCTGTAACACTATTGATATAAAATTTTAAAACAAGAATACTTAATTAGCTTAACATAAATGTGTAGTAAAAGTATACAGAGCTGATGTAAATGATACAATTACCAAAATTAGATTTGTAATTACCTTTGCAGGTGAGAGAAGAAATTCAACTGGATTGGTCATGACATTTATTTCTAACTAGTGATGGATACCTAGTGTTTGCTATGCTGTTCTTAATACCTTTTTGTATGTCCAAAATAAGTATACTTATAATAATCATTTTTCAAGAGAGAAAAATCTCATACTATTATGGAAAGAAGCTTAGAATATATTACAAGTAAGCAGAGCAAAACATATACAAACACACACATATGTGCCCCACCCACTGAACAAAACTCAGTGATCATGAAAACATACATGCAGAGTAAAAGAGTGGAAAGATATACTACAATGTAATGTTAACAGTAGTTAGCAGTTGGTTTGGGATTATGATTGCTTTTCATTTGTTTATTTATTTGTATTTTCTGCTGCATTTTTCCTAGTAAACATAATTAGCTCTTAATGAATCTGTTGACTTAATTAATAAATATTTTCAAATGGCATGGTCGTAATAAATAGTGACAGTCAATCAGCTTGTCCTGATATCTTTAGGAAGCAAACACAATCAGAAAAATGCTCAGAGCTGCACCTCTAGCTTATTTATTACTTATTACTTATCTATATATGATACCATTTGACCCAGTTGAGAAAATAATTTTAAAACAGGACAATATCCCAATCCTCTGTGAACTTACCAATTAAAAATGGATGACAAAAAAGCAAAACAGGCCTATAAATTGAGCATAAGAAATTGCATTTGAATTTCAGTGCTCTTTGACATTTAGACAGAAGGTTGGTCTCCACTCTGCCTTTTTGATTCTGGAGGAGAGCTAATGCCTTTAACGAGAGTGTGAAATAGCTGTCCAAACATGTCTTTCTTGCCACTGCCTTTATTCACACCAAATGTTCTACTTTCTTTTTCAAAGGAGGAAAAGATAGCTGCAGTGCTATCTTCCCCCAGCTATGGGAAATGGATATAACTGAAGTCTGATTTGTGTTGAGGTTTTGTTTTTAACTCACCTCCTTAGTGAACATGTCTCCTCGCCTTAGAGCAGCCAGCTCCGTGTGGGTGTTCAGTGCTTCCATAACTTGCTATCCAGCCCACCTCGTGATGAAACAGAAATAACCAAAATGTTGCACGTTTTCCTGAAGGATTTCACTCCTACCAAAAAAAAAAAAAAAAAAAGGATATCCCAAGTTATGTAAAGGAAATCAAAAGTGTTCTGGAAATATAAGAATGGTTGTCAATCTGGTTGGTCCTTTTACAAATACCTTGGGAGGAACTGATCATTCTATAATCCACACCACCTGTCTTGAGGGTCCTTGTTAATGCATGCTCAAAATATAACACCTAAATATTATTTGGTGCTCACCAGTGCTCTAAATCGTGTTAAATGCTTTATGTGCATCATCTCAATGACTTCCTGGCAACTCTACTAGGTAGGGACTATCTTATTAGCCCCAGGTAATAGATGAGAAAACTGAAGCTCAGAGAGAAGTGGCTTGTCAAGGCCCTAAAACTAGTAAATGATGGGGCTGGGATTTAGACCCAGTAGCCTGTCTGGTGCCTGAACCTCTCTACACATGTATCGGACCCACTCAGTGAGTTGGTGCTTTCACCTACATCATGCCTTTTACTTCTCTTCCTATAGCCATTAATGAGTGGTGGATATTGTAATCCCTGCTTACCGACGAAGTAACTGAGTCTTTGCAAGATCGAATAACTTGCCCCAAATCCCAGAGCTTTCTAACTTCAAAATCTATGCATTTTGCAGGAGGCCACATGCTTTTTCATAGACCCACAGCCAGAGTAGAACGATTCCAAATCCCTCTTCCGCCCTCTGTTTCTCCATCTGCAAAAGAAAGGAAATCATATTTTCTCTCTCGAAAACCTCAATGGTTTTTATGGGAAGCCAATGAGATTCAATGTAAAGAAATTTGAAAAGTATGAAGACATAAGGGATTCATATTTGCACCCATATTTCAGCTAAGTTTCCTTACCCGGCATCAACAATTAGAAAATGCCAAGTCTCTCCCACTTGTGCTTAGGAAGCTGCGAGTGATACCGCATTCCCTATTTTCCACCATGGCAGGACTCATATAATTCTCCAGTATCCAGCCTTTTCCTAGACAGCCCTTTGCTTTAAGACTAAGCTGTCTTCATCCTCAGGTTCAAGGGTGGACCCTGACAGATCTAAATAATCTAAGTAAGCTCAGTCTCCTGAACATAGTGATTTCTTCAGACAAGAAAAGCAGCACATGCACCCCCCTTGGCTAGGAGATTTGACTAAATGTGAGTCAATGAGGTGTGTACTGATGATGTGGTATGCAGATACAAAACCTGAAACCATGCTAGCCATTGTCTGCTGTAAGAGGGATTGGTCATTGGTCAATACTGACACCACCAAGAGTGGTAAAAACTTCATAAATGTTATTATGCTAAAGTTTTTGACAGTTTCTGTCCAAAATTTGATGTTATTATACCTTTATTTTAGGTAATTATTTTTAGGATATCTTCATTTACACTTGCATATTTATTCTCTAATTTATCCCTGCTACAGAAGTCACCAATATTATTTCATCTAATTGTTAATAATTTGCATGAAAAGGTAGTCTCTTTTTTACTTGGTTATTGTCTCATTTTCTTTTCTTTCTTTCTTTTTTTTCCTTAAGAGATGAGGTCTCACTCTGTCACTCAGGCTGGAGTACAGTGGCGTGATCATAACTCATTGCAACATTGAAGTCCTGGGCTCAAGAGATCCTCCTGCCTCAGCCCCTGGAGTAGCTGGTACTACAGGCACATGCCACACACCTGGGTAATTTTTGTATTTTTTGTAGAGATGGGGTCTTGCTATGTTGCCCAGACTGGTCTCAAACTCCTGGGCTCAAGCAATCCTCCCCTCTCAGCCTCCCAAAGTGCTGGGATTACAGGCGTGAGCCACCATGCCTGGCCTCATTTTCTAAAGCTCTGAACTTTTATGCCTATTTTGAGGGTGGGGAAGAGGCATTTCCCAGCCCTGTATTTCACAAATTAATATTTGTTAAGCACAATTCCCTGAAATTGACATGTTCTCTCTAGCCTTCATCTTACTTTGTGAATTTGTAGCAGCTTTTCCTTCACTGGGAAGGGCCACTAACTATTTAATCCTTCAATTTATGTAAAAAAGAAATATTAGTGAAATCAGATAAATAACTTGTCTGTTTGTATTAAAATGCTGTTGTCAAATAATCATACCCCAACACCCACAAAATAAAGCCATTTCTTACATCTCCTTTAAAAAGGAGCTTTGAAATAGAGAAAAGATAAGTGGGAATAGTTTACTCCACTGCAGGATCGGCCCTCGTGTAAGGAGTTTGGGTTTCTCCATTTGTATCCCCTACCCCCAAATTTTGTGGCCAATTTCTTGCAGTCAGGAAAAAAAGCTAATTTACATGAACTAGCACCCAGCAACTTTCTGTCCTTCAAACCTTCTTTTGTCCATCACAGCAGCCACTGCTCCAGTTCAAGGCCCCATCACTCTCACCTGTATCACCATGGTGGCCTTCCCATCATTGCCCCCTCTGTCCTCTTTCTCCCTCCTCCAGTTGCTATGACTTGTGGCTACAGAGCTATCTTTCTTAAGGCAAATCTAGTGCTCACATCCCTCTCCTGTGTAAAGCTTCTCACGGGCTGTCCATCACCCTCAGGATAAAATTCCAACACCATGGCCCAGTGTTCAAGACCCTTCATTAACTGGCCCTGGCCTGTGGGCAGTCCCATGTTTGGCCACTTCTGTTGCCCACCTCTGTTCTACTTACTCATTGCAGTTACAATATTGAATCACACCCTCTGACAAAAGAGAGTGGGGTCAATTTTGTTGTTTAATTATAAGTTTAAAAAAAAAACTTTTAGGAAAATGAGGGTTTTTTTTTTTCCTATATATTTTTTTATAAAAGTAGACCAACACACACATAAATAGTGCTTTGAAGTCACTGGCATTGATTTTTGTGTATAGTACAAAGTAGGAATCTAACGTGATTGTCTTTCTTATGAATAACTAGTTGTCCCAATGGCATTTATCCAATAAATATCCTTAAGATGGTCATTGTCAATTTTTGGAATTGTATGGGTAAAAGAGATTTTAGAAATGTCTTTTGCAGGGAAGCATGCAAAGCTCTTTAAAATTGGATCCCACCATTTTTCAGTGTAGAAAAGATTTCTTAAACAAGATACAAAGAGCATAATTCAAAAGGAAAAAAAAAGATTCAACATTAAACTTCATCAACAGGTCCTATTAACAAAATGAAAAGATGAGCTATAGTCTGGAAGTATATATTTGTCACACATGGATTTGACAGTGGGCTAATATCTAGGACATATAAAGAATTCTTTTAAATCAATAAAAAGGGCACCCCACCCAACACAACAGGAACACTGGCAAAGGTTTCTGAACAGGCCATTCACAGAAGAGACAACCTGACAAACTTGTTTTAAAAATGCTACATTTTCTTAATAATCATGACATGCATGTTAAAAACACAATGGAAATGTATTATACTATGCATTTTGGAGGGTTAAGAGGTTACACATCTTATGTATACAATGATATAATACACACACACAATGAAAAACAGCATCATACCCACCAGAATGGCCAACAATAGAAGTCTGTGGCTGCCCAATGTCAGTAAGGACGGGGCAGTGGGTACATTGGTACAGCTATTTTTGTACAGTAGACATTTGTTGCACTGAAAAGACCATTTTGGGGGCCTTGGGGTTATGAATCTGGCTTATGGTTTTTGAATCTGGAGCAAGATCTCAGTGTACAGAGTGAGCAACACATGGGATCCAAAAGCCTGTGTCCAGAGATAAAGCAGGGGTCTAGAAGAGCATTAGTCCAGCAGGGCTCGACAGAGGGCTAAGGGCCAGGTGTAGGCCAAGAGGTCAGGACACATGGACAGAGGGACAGAGCAGAAAGATTCACAACAGAGGAGAGAATTGCCAAGGCTCTCTCCAGCTTAGCTGCAGGACGCCATCTGCAGCTTCTTCCGGGGGTGGGAGGTATTAAGGATGCTGAGTCAATTTCAAGCAATCAGCAAATTCCTTTAAGCTAGATCCAGAATGTATGTACCTCCGTGCTGGAGAAGGAAGAGTCAATATTCTCCAAGGTCCCACAGCCAGAAAGCTGTGGAGCCAGGATTCATAGCTATGCTTTGCTTTCGACTTAAATACTGTTCATTTTGTCTCAAAAACTAATTCCGCCCATTTTTCCTCTTCTCCTTCAGACTGAAGAAGAAAATTAACCACTCAGTATTCACTGAGCAAGGGCTTAGTTCCAGCACTGAGAAGAATACAATCTAGCCCAAGATGCTGTCCCTCCTAGCCTCAAGGCTCTTGTCCCGTGGACTGACGGGACACTATCTATTTAAACATTAATACATTTTGTTTTATGATTTCCCTCCCCCTTTCCATGAAGATAGGCCCTTCATATTTCCTTTCTTTAGGGTTTTTTGCAAGGGTAAAGTAGAGGTTACTGGAGAACAGCTCTCCTCTTTCTCCTCCCTCCTCATCCTCCCATCCTCCCTCTCTCTCCTTCCAGGGAAAATTTGAGCTCATGACAGCAACTATGATGGGATTGAGGGGCATGGGATTGTGTCCCTGAGGCAGCCAGAGAAAGGCTTTGATCTCTAACTCATCTTTCCTGTTGTTGGTCAAAGCCTTCCTGACTCTCTGGCACACCTGGGGAACTGGGCCCCAGGTTCCCAACCCAGGCAAGGACCCTCAACCAAAAAACACAGCAGCAGTTGCTTGAGCTCAGGAGCCCAGACAGGCTTGGACGATGGACATCTCTATGGCAACCAGTGTGTGCAGAAACCCCCAGAGCAGGCACCTCCTGGACCCTTTGACAGCTTTATTAGGTCCTTGGGGGTGAGGAGAGTTGGGAAGAACCCCAATAAAGACAGATTACATCTCTCATCAGGCTGGCGGGGTGGGGACTCAGTCATATTTAATTGGATTTATGAACGACAAATGTGACGTTTCCTATATATCTTTCTTTGTACAGTGTTCAGATTCGTGCCACCTTCTACGCTAGAAGTCGTAGAATGAATCTAAGTTGGATCGATCCTTAAAACTTGCCCAGCCTTATCACCTCCTTATATAAATGGATCCGATGCAGCCAGCTGAGTGACTTCCAAAGGTCAGTGAGTCACTGATGCAAGACCACAAAGTAAACAAGTATCCTAGTATTTTATCCAGCACGGTATCCACAGCATCACGTTGCTAGTTGAAAAAGAATAGTGTGCTGAAAAGCTTGGGCACCTCTAAACATTTAAAAATGAAACACAAAACAAAGCAAATACAGAAATGAAGGCGAAGGCCAGATTTCCACGCAGCCAGGTAAAGCAGCAGTAGCTCTCGGAAAACAAGTTTGATTTCGGACGCAAGCTCTGGCTAAGACTGCCCTCTGGTGGATTGGAATAAAAGTGTCTCTGCTCTGCTAGATTAAAGAAATAAAGGAGAAAGAAATTCTGCTGTTAGAATTCAGGTCATCTTTTGGAGTCCTTATCGATCTAACCTTTTTAAATTCTCTGCTATCACAAGGAAAGTGATAAAGTGTAGATGTTAATAACCTGGGATTTTAACAAAACTTCAGGTTAGATTCCAGCTCTGGAACTCCGGAGAAGTTACCCGATCTCTCTGAGACTCATTTTCCTCCTCTGTAAAATGGACATCATAATAGAATGCTCCTTATAGGCTTGTTGTGAGGATTAAAGGAGAAAATCTACATAAGAGTCCTTAGAACAGTGCTGGGTATGTAAGAACTCAATACAGAAACTATTCTTATTATTATTGTTGCTCCTATTAATACCATCTTGATAACTTTGCAAAAAATAAACTCATATGCACATAAATGGAGTCTTGATAATTGGGAAAATTATTAAGGAATTACCTTAGAATGGTATGATTATGTGCATTTGTTATACATTCCATGAATTCTGTAAAAAGACATTTCTGTATATTTACCTTAATGTTTCCTATATATTTACTGAAAGTATTAATATATAGTCATGTGTCACTTAATGATGGGAAGCATTCAGACAAACACATTGTTAGGCGATTTTGTAGTTGTGTAAACATCATAGAGTCTACTCACACAAACCTGGATGTTCTATCCTGCTACACACCTAGGCCATACAGTATAGCCTATTGCTCCTAGGCTACAAGGCTATACAGCATATTATTGTACTGAATGCTGTAAGCAATTGTAACACAATGATAAGTATTTCTGCATCTAAAACATAAGTAAATATAGGAAAGGAACAGTAAAAATAAAGTATTATAATCTCATAGGACCACTGTCATATTTGTGTAATTGACCAAAACGTCATTATACAGCACATGACTGCATATAGTTTTTGTATATTGTAAAAGAAAATAAAAATCTCAAGACCACTCCCCACACACAACTCCTTGTACAAAAGCAAAGGTAACTGGCCCCACAGATCTTCATTAAGGAAATTCCTTGTTGGTATCCCATAAGCAAGGACATGCAAATTGTAACTTTGGGTCTGTCGGCCGAGTCTAGCTCCCAAAAGTAAAGTCCGCTCAATTGCACACTAATGATAAATTGCAAGTTTATCTTTCTAGGTGCAGAGCAGAGACAAAACGGGATCAAACACTCTTTGACCTACCCAGGGACATCTACATAACTGATGCTTCCTTTATTCCCTTTTTCCTTTCTAACATTCACCTTATCTTATGTAAAATGTAGATTTTCCTGGGTCTCACAAGAATGTAACCATTGTGTCTCACTACCCACTTCCCCTGCTTTATTTTTTCCTTTCTGTATGCCTCATTCCCCTTAAATACCGAAGCTCCCAAATTCCCCTTCACAAAGTTAGCCACAGAGTTGTGTTTTTCCTGAGTACGTCCTCAACTTTGGCTTAATAAACCTCCATTGATGGAGATCGTGGCCTCAGTCACTTACTTTGAGTTGACAATATTTAGCCTGGTTTTCTGGATATTTACCTGAATATTCATTGTCCACTTATAAAAACACCCAAAATATCTTCTCACTATTGATTTTTCACTTCTGTCCTTTTTGTATTCAGTGAAAGTTGAGTAAAAACTAAAGCAGAAGAGTTAGCTTGTCTCAGACCTTATTTGTAGAGAACAGATGCCTAATTAGAAGACCCTGTGGAAAGTCACAGTTTATGCTGCAGCATCTATTGTGTGGGGCATTATGAGTTTTGGCCTTCTTGTCAGTTAGCTGCTACTATGTAAAAGCCAACCCACAATAATCATTTCTTTCTGCTCCTAATTCACGGGTTGGCTGATCAGTTCATCGGGTTCACTGGTCTATGATGGCCTTGCCTGCATGGCTGGGCCTCTCTCTCCACTTGGTCACTCATCCTCCAGGAGGCTGCTGTGGGCTTGTTGTGGCGGCCAAGGGTGGCCAGCAGCAAGACTTGGTCAGCAAGCCCCAACACCCAAGCACTTTTCAAGCCTCTGCTTTCAACATGTTTGCCAATGTCTCGTTACCCAAAGCAAGTCACATGGCCAAGCCCAGATTCAGGGAGAGAAGAGCTCCTTCGTGCGTTTGGAGGAGTAGCTAAGTCATAATGCAAAGGGGTGTGCATGCAAGCATGGAGGAAATTAGTGGCCAGTTTTTGCAATCTATCACACCTCCTGAGTCTCAGGCTCTGAAAAGTACTGAAGATCTAATGCAGACAACAAAACAGCTACAATAAAGAAGCTGACATCCATGGAGTACTTTGCAGAAGTCCCACTTCCCTGCCTATGGGAACAGACCACTACCGAAGGCGTGAGGTTTCAGAGAGGCGGCTGTGGCACCCTGTAGTGCGCATGCCCATTGTGCCGCTCAGCTCAGCTCAGCTCCGCATGGTCTCAGTCACGTGGGAGTGACTCAAGGTTTGTAGGTATTCTGATTTTTCAGGAGATGGTGAAAGGATGGTGGATCATTATATAAAAGTCTCCTGAGGTTTAAATCCTGACAACTAATTCAATTTCTTAAACTTTGTGCTGGAACAAACCACCTCTCCTGAGGGGGCAGTGAAAGGCCAGTTTGGGTCCTCTTGCTTGCTCATGCTGGCACTAAATGTGGACACAGGAGTACTATCTTCCTTTTAAACATATGATGCACGAAGTGGAAGGAACCTCACAGCAATAGCAGCACTTGCCAAAAAAACAAACAAACAAAAAAAAAAACCGGCACCCCAAGACTGACCGGGGCTTTTACGGTCCAGGCTTGCACAACATTTGCTCGAGGAAGCAGCAGAGCACAGTGCTCAAGCGTGTGTGTTTTAGAGGCAGATACACCAGCTCTGCTGATCACCAATGTTCCTCTCTTTTTTATTTAACATTTAATTCTCTTTTTAGAACTCAAAAGCACAACACATGGAGCCAGACTGCCCAGGTTTGAATTCCAGCTTTGCCACCTAACAGCTATGTAAATTTGCTGTCATCAAGGTCTTATCTCTGTTGAAAGAGCACTTTGTATATAAAGGTACAAAGCGCTTTTCCCCTGGGTCGTGTTAGTTGTGTGCATGTCTGCCTTCCTAGGTACACCATGATCACCTGATCATAATATGAACAATAACAGAAAATATTTACAGAGCTTTTACCTTATCCTTTATGATAAGGGTTAAGCAATTTACATACATTGCATCGTTTGATTCTCACAGCAACTCTAGGAGAACAGTATTCTTTTTATAGGTGGAGAAACAGAGAATTAAATAACTTGGACCCAGCTTACACAGTTAGTAAATTGGTAGTGTTGTCAAATAGAGCAACTCCAGACAGGGTTACTCAAACTAGGATCTGCAGACTCTTGGGGTGCCTAGGAATACATTTTTTGAGGTCTGCAAGTTCTCTAAACATGTTTTTGAATTTTTGCTTTTTTTTTTTTTGGTTATTGTAAAGTACTTAGTATAAGCACTTCTTGAATATTTGGATGGCCACGTTCTATGCTAGTACTGTTGTTCAGTTCTGTACTTATACTCACATTGCCACTTGGTGGCATTATCTTAATTGTCACAGGCTAATGAGAAGAGAGGAAAAGCCAAAATGTTAATGTCATGCTCAATCCATGTGAAGGCCAAATGCATCACCACAAAGAAAGATGTGTTGGTATTTTTAATGGAGAAAAATGGTCGTAGAGTGGAGTCATCGTGGCCCACGGTACTAGAGGCGTACCGAATCCGAAAGAATTTCCACCACCAACTCATTACCATCCCCCTGCTGTGAGTGACAGTACAGTTTCAGTGAAACAAGATTCATCTCCCTCATTAAATTGTGTTAATTTGAATTTTGTTGGTTTTGTTCTTTATTTTGTATTTAATTTACAAATGCATTTCGGTTTTACAGTTTTATATGAGCTGTAAGTAGAAGAAATATATACCTAGATTTATGTTTTTACTTATAATAAGCAACATTATAATAAAAATAAATTAAGTAGATTCACTGACTATGAGATCTTTTTTTCCACTCAAAAATATTTAGTATATTCCTCAACTCTGAGAACATTATATTACCGTGCTCCTCAAAGGCAGGGAGTATAATGGACCAGTTTAGAATTTGGTTTCTAAAGTAACACTATATGAGTCTCAACTTCATCTCTATTAGTTACGTGACCTGGGACAAGTCACTTCACTTCTCTAAGACTCAGTTTCATAATTGATTAAATAGGAGAAATAAGGTTGCTGTGAGAACAAGATATTCTACTATAAGAAGCACTTGCCAAAGTACTTGACACAAGAGAACTGTCTAGAACTAATTATATAAACAATAGAAGACACAAAGAAGACAATTCTTGTCTAATGAATACATGGATTCATTTGTAGACTTTGGTACAGGACTTGCCTGGCTGTGATTCTAAATTGAGAACATAATAGATGGAACGAGAGAATTTACCTCTCATACAATAGTGGCTGTCACTCTCAAAATGAGAGGTGAAATCACTGTGGTTTATATGCAGCCATTTAATTTCTTAGAGCAACTTTCTTTTATTTTAAAGCTGAGGTCCCAACCCCCGGGCTATAGACCAGTACTAGTCCATGTCCTGTTAGGAACTGGGCCGCACAGCAGGAGGTGAGCCCTGGGTGAGGGAGTGAAGCTTCTGTATTCACAGCCGCTCCCCATAGCTCACATCACCACCTGAGCTCTGCCTCCTGTCAGATCAGCATTAGATTCTCACAGGAGCACGAACCCTACTGTAAACTGTGCATGTGAGGGATCTAGGTTGCACGCTCCTTATGAGAATCTAATGCCTGATGATCTGAGGTGGAGCTGAGGCCATGATGCCAGCACTGGGGAGTGGCTGCACATACAGATTATCATTAGCAGAGACGTTTGACTGCACGATAAATGTAATGCGCTTGAATCATCCCAAAACCATCCTTCCGCACTCCTCCTATCCCCCATCCATCCGTGGAAAAACTGTCTTCCGTCCCTGGTGCCAAAAAGGTTGGGGACCACTGTTTTAAAGAGTAACTTTCAAAAATCTGGGATAGCTTCCAGTTAGGCAATTAGATTTGTTTCCCAGAATCAGTTTCTTATTTCCAACCAAATGCATTTTTTTAAACCATCTTGTCCTCCCATGTATTTGTGGTCCAGAATATAGGAAATTTACTACAGGTATTACTTTATCTCATTAGGGAGGAAGCTTCCTATCGACCCCTGGTTTGACAAATCACTTGAAATAATTTCAGAGGAAGAAAGCTATAATATTTATAAGAGAGAATGTGGTTCTCAAACACCATGAATATTCAATTGAGAGTTGATGACATTTTAAATAATTATGGAATAATATAAATCACTATGCTATCAGACAATGTCTTAAGTGAAAGAAACCTGGCCACTTATGGTCAGTGCTATACAGCAAAAAGACAGACCATGCATTTAGAGTCAGACAGTTTGAGATTTGAATCCTATCTTGACTATTATGTTAATAAAATGAACTTCCTTTCTTTACCTTCTTTTCTCTTGACAGCCTCTACTTCCAACTGGAAAAGAGTAATCGTTTGATAGCATGAATTTTAGCAATTTCTACTTCTTTTCTTCCTATCTTCCCAGCAGGGGAACATCTGATCCAATAAACTGTTTTAACTATTTCAGAGTGCTTGGCATTGTACACTTCATTCATTCATTTATTCCTTCATTAATCAAATATTAATAATTATTGAGGGAGTACTATTTGCCAGAAATGGTGGCTGAGAGAACATGGGGGTCAAAAGTGAAGCACTGACTCATGTGGTAGTAGTGTAGGCGAACGATATAGGGACAATGGTAGTTATAAGAAATGTGGACTTAGCTACTTTTTACTAAAGCCTTTAGAAGCTTTGAAAAAAATGGACAGTCTCAGGCTAATTAACTGTCAACTCAAGAAGCACTCTGAAAATCATTTGGACTCCATGGTACCATTTCATGAGGTCTTAATCTCCTATAGCCATAGGGCAAATGATGCTGAAAAACAGATTTGATAATAAGAATAGTAAAGCTACAAAGGAGCATGTATCCATAACACCCTGTGGGTTTTCAGTGCTGTCTTCCAAAACACCACATGTTCATTGCACCAAAGGCCACCATATGCTACTATGTCCCCCAGCAACAAGAATACATGGGTTGAGAACCAAGGATACAAATAGGATTAACTATCTTTACCCAAACTACTAGAGACCTACTTGAATAATTTGTGTTTTCTGTCCCTACAAATTTAGGATTTTGGAGATTAGAAGTTTGGGTTCCTGTGATGCGAACTTCAACTGCACTACTAAATAAAGATTACACTGAACTAGAAGCTATAGCCACCATCTGGTTATTTCAGACTTCTCACACCAGTGGATAAGCAAGCAATAGGGGTTATTGATCCTGATTACCTTGAAGGGCTGGGGTTGATGATACCCAGTGGAAATAGGAGACAGTATTTTTGTAACTCAGTCATCTCTTGGAACTTTCACGTGCAGTGGTGATTGTAAATGAGAAAGTGCGGTAAGTGCAGCCCAACAAATGCTCAGGCACTTTGGGTATGAAGGTTTGGGTAACCCAACCACCCGCCTGGGCAAGCAACAATGACTGAGAATGAAGGAAATCTAGAATGGGTGCTGGAGAGAGGAGACAATAGATGTAAGTTACAGCCTATGGACCAAATACAACATGTTCTACATGCCAGTTACATAGAGGATGTATACACATAAATATATCCATGTGAACATGTACATATACGTATCCTTCATTCTCAGTCAGTCACTGTGGCTAATACTGGGTACTAGGATTACAGGTGATTTTAACTTTTCTATATTTTGGTTTTTATTTTATTTTTAATTGACATATAAAAATTGTACATATTTAAGGGGCATAGTGTGGTGTTTTAATACACATAGAGCCAGGCATGGTGACTCATGCCTGTAATCCTAGCAACTCAGGAGGCTGAGGAGAGAGGACCGCTTGAGGCCAGGAGTTTGAGACCAGCCTTGGCAACATAGTGAGACCCCATCTCTAAAAAAAATATAAAAAATTAGCTGGACGTGGTAGCATGCAGCTGTAGCCTCAGGTATTTGGGAGGCTGAGGCAGAGGATCACTTGAGCCCAGGTGTTCAAGGCTACAATGAGCTATGATTATACAACAGCACTCTTTCCTGGGCAACAGAGCAAGACCCTGCCTCTAAAAAAATTTTTTTTAAAATACATGTATATATTGTGTAATAATCGAAACAGTATTTAGTATATCCATCACTTCATACATTTATCATTTCTTTGTGGTAAGAGAAGTCACACAGCACCCTGAATGCTTTGGTGCTTAGAGATTTCTTCTGACAAATATCCTAGTTCATTGCTCTTAAGTTCGGTCTTCCGCAAGGACACAGACATAATTCAGTCAAGTTCTTTGCCACTTGTAACAAGAATGGCCTTTTCCCTAGTTTCCAGTAAGGCATTCCTCATTTTCATTTTAAGACCTCATCGAATGGCCTTTACTGCCCATAATTCTACCAGCATTATGGTCACCAGCTCTTAAATAATATTTAAGAAAATTGGGCTTTTCTTACAGTTTTTCTCTTCTCCTGAGCCCTCACTAGAATCACCCTTAATGCTCCATCCATGGCAGTACAGGCTTTTTTCAGCATTTGCTCCAAAACTATTTCAGCTTCTTTCCATTACTCAGTTCCAAAGCTGTTTTACATTTTTAGATATTTGTCATACAACACCCTACTCCTGATACCAGTTTCTGTGTCAGTTTGTTTTATGATGCAATAACAAAATATCTGAGGCTGGGTAATTTTTAAAGAATAGAAACTTATTCTCTCACAGTTCTGGAGGCTGGGAAGTCCAATATCAAGGTGCTGGCATCTAACCAGGGCCTTCTTGCCATATTCTCACATGGCAGAAGGCAGATGGGCAAAAGAGAGCGAAGCCACTCCCACAAGCCCTTTTTATAGCTGCATGAATCCATTTACAAAGGCAGAGTCCCCATGACTTAAACACCCACCATTAGGCCCCACCTCCCACCATTGTTGCATTGGGGATTAAGTTTCCAGCACAGGAATTTGGGGGAACACATTCAAACCATAGCATAAAGAAAGTGTTTTGCTATCCTTCAATATGTAGTCTATTCAGAATATTGAGATTCTGGCAACATATAGTTTT
>CM052447.1:22232371-22473738 GCA_028533085.1 Varecia variegata | reverse complement strand
AAAGAAATTTTTTTCCTTTAGGATAAAAAGTGATCCATTAGCATTTGTTTTTTTCCAAATTATTCCTAATTTGGAGGAAAAAAATGCTCAAGATTCTTTCCTGATTATATTTTGGGATAGACAAAATGACCATTGATAAAATGAATCTAAAGAGCTTGGATATGAGAAGATAGCAGACTAGAGGCATATGGTACTCACCTCCTCAGCCCCACCATTCTACTCGGGAGTCCCAGCTACTCAGGAGGCTGAGTTAGGAGGATCAATTGAGCCCAGGAGTTTGAGGCTGCAGGTGAGCTATGATGACACCACTGTGCTCTAGCCTGAATCAATATTTTAAAAGAACATAATCCCCACTCCAAAAGTACTAACTTCCATGTGATAAAAAATAAAGACAGTCTGAGTGTTGAATGCACTCAGTTCCCACCTTGGCTCTGTGGCACAACACAATTTCATTTACAGGTTCCTCTATGTTTAGAAAGAGGGGACATTATATCATCTAGTCCAAACTCCATCTGATGAATGAGTAAACTAAAGCTCAAATATAATGATCAGAGAGATGATAAAAATCTGGGTTCCATTACTAGATACTTGTGTTCTTTTATTCATTCACCAAATAGATATCAAGGACCTGCTATGCACTCTCCTGTATGTGAGAGAGTCAGTAAATGAAATAGCAACAATGTGAGCCATCATGGAAGTTAATATGATGGGTTAACTTCACATCACACTGTGATGGGTTCCATTGGTTAGGTCAGTGACTCTGGATCTCTGAATCCTTGAAGATGCTGAATTATTTGTGGCTCCCAGACTGTGGTGTTTTAGGAGTGCTCTGGTTTAAATGTGTTCCCTCCAAAATTCATGTGTTGGAAACTTAATCCCCCATGCGACAGCGTTGGGAGGTGAGTCATAATGAAAAGAGGTAAAGGCCCTCATAAAAAAGGCTGTGGGACTGGATTTGTGCTCTTTTGCTTTTCTGCCATGTGAGGACACAGCATTCTTTCCCCTCCAGAGGGCTCAGCAGTCAAGGTACCATCTTAGAAGCAGGGAGACTGGGCCCTAACCTGCTGGCGCCTTGATCTTGAACTTTCAAGCTCCCAGAACTGTGAAGAAATAAATTTCTGTTCTTTATAGATTACCCGGTGTCAAGTATTCTGTTATAGCAGCAGGTGAAACCAAGGGGTTACCTTGAGTAGCAGAGGTCAGGAGGAGAAGAGTCAATAGGTGAAGCTCTTGCAACTCCCTTGAGCCAGAGTGACTCCCTTTTGGCTATTTTATCTATTGGAATTCTACCTAAAATTGTAATTGCAAAATAGGTTCCAGCTCTTGAAAGAAAAGTTGAAATTATTTGAATCATGTGAATAAGAATGAATCATTTGAAGAGCATGACCTACTCTCCATTCATTCTGATGGTAGGGCTGCATTGAAACCTAGGCATCTGCATTTTAACCAGGCCACAGGTGAATCTGTTGAGGTTAATAAAAAGTCCACATTTTGAGAAATACTAGGATTCCTGGTAATAAATTAGCACATAATTCTCTAATAAGAACAGCAGATATTTTCAAATAAAGAGTTAATTTCCAGAAAGAAATGAATTCCATTTATACTAACAAGCCATGGGGCATTTTTAGGAGGAGGAGGAGTGGACTAATACCATGCTATGAGAGAGAATCCCAGCTTTCAGAACATGGGAAGCACTGCCCCAGAACATCCCCGTATAAACAAAGATAATTTCTACAAAGCTAAGTCAAATGAATAAACGTTCATGTGTGCCAAGAGCTGGACTTGGCTCTAGTGAGAACTCGGCTGGATTCAGTGATAATCATGGTACTATGAAGAAGGAATCTTAATATGCCAAAGAAATATTTGTGTGATTTGTAAAAATTCAATTTTACCCAAAGAATAGGGCAAATATTGCAATTTTAGGTGTTAGAGTTCCCTGTAATTTTTATGGCTTTTCCCCAATTAGAAAAGTAGTATATGTTAATTGAAGATAATTTGGAAATTACAAAAAAGTTTTTATAAAAAGCAAATTACCCTAGTCTCACAAAACATCAATTACAGCTATAAACATGTTATACATTCTTCCTAAATTATGTACATATATTTAAAAATAAATTCAGCATATATGTTGCTTTTCTACTTAATTTTTCAAAGTGTCAAGTTATAAAACAATTTTGTAAAAATATATATTCTTTGGAAAAAATTTTAAAAATAACACAACATATATAGGGAAAAGAATCAAAAATAAAATCATAGTATACTTATGAAATGTGCAACTTTTGTATGTATATTATAATTCAATATTATTTTTTATTTTAATAATCACCTTATATTAACATAATATTTTTTAAGAAACAAATTTAAAGCTAAGATTTTAGAAGGATATTTACCTTGGCCTATTGCATTAACTTTCCAGCATTTCTCTTTACCATCAGAAAAATATGATCCTTCAATTGTTGGCGAGCCTCTTACGGAAAATTATCAGGGCTGCACAATTAGGCAGTGTCAGTGGAAGTCATGAAAGGGAAAAGAAAATATTGAACACTGGCAGTACTGTGTTCTCTCCAGCAAATGGAAAGAATGCCTCTCTTCATCTACAACATTATTTTCTTTGACTTTCTAGTTGCATCTGGGATGAAAGGGAACTATTTATAACACAAAGATTATTTGTGCCATATTATCAAGTTAATATACAGCAAGGGCAATGGATTTGCATTCTTTCCCAACCCATAATTTGGAAGGGTGTATTTAGCAGATAGTTAGAGGCTTTAAGAAGAAAAGGGTGTCTGCTATTAAATTAGAACTAATTGGGAAAAATAAGCTTATCTGTCCTAAACCTCGGATAATAATTATGTTAGAGCAAAAGTGTTTACAATCATAATGTTTAAACAGTATTGCAATTAACTAAGGAATTATACTGAAGCACAGTATGTCATTTATCCTCGTAGCTCTTTTATGCCAAGAGACAGATACAGTCTCTTTATGTTGATGATAAATGGATGTTGAATATGACTGGCCTACAAGGCAGAGCCCAAAACAGAAACGAAATATCTTTAATTCCTGATCAAAATTGGAATCTTTGCTTAAAATATGACACTTCTGTATTTTTCAAAAGCTTCAGAGAAATAGCTGAAATTGGGAAGAAGTGAATGATATTTAGAATTCTTATCTGCCTGTGTGCGTGATCTATCTCTGTTTGGTAACAAAATCCCCTAAGACAGGAGCAATGCTGAGCGTGGAAAAATGGTGGGTATAACACACGGTCACACAACTTGTGATGGGCGTGGTCTGACAACTGGGCATAGGCTGAAGTTGACCCTGGGTTAGGGCCTGAGCTTATTTTGCTGGAGTTACAGATCACTGGTTGAACTGCTGTGGGTCTGATCCCACTCCTTCCTGAGGGTGCCGAGCAGGGTGAGCTTGTGACTAAGGCAAAGCAGTGATGTGATCACCCAATAAAGTGATCAGAAAGGTAAAGAACACTCTCTGGGCCTGCCGACTGCTCCTTTACTCCAATGATCAAAGCCTGAGAAAAAGAGAGGAAGGTAAAGAATGAGTAAAGACACTGGTCTAGAAGGTCATTCTGGGGATTCAAAGGAATGGGATAAATGGAATCAGTGTCTCCCAAATGTGACAATGCAGCCCTCTTTCTTAAGCATTTGACATAATCTTCAATCCCTTGTATGCTAGTGGGTGAGGGTACTAATTAAAGCTGCAGTTGAGTTTTTAATGCCTGGTGTTTCCCTGGCCTTGTTAGAGGGTAACAAATTTGTGGTGTACAGTAGAGACACATCTTTCAAGGGAGATGGTTTGTAAACACATAACACGGGTGAAAAGGCATCAAGTCAAAATTGCCCTTAGAAAAGCTCTGTAGGGGAACCTACTATAACATGTTTCAAAACATTAAATAGAGCCAAATTTTTCCCCCTATTGAAACATACTGCTTTTCCCCTCTGATTAAACACATATTAGGTAGTTAGCTTGCATCTGAGACTTTTTTTTAAAAAAAGGGTGTCTTTAAAGTCTGGAATCACACTCTGTATGGAGGTATATTCCTGACAGAGGGAACATAAAATTCTATTGACGTTCTCACACTAGCTCAGAGGCAGGTACTTGAGTAGAATGACAGTCAGAAGTGCCTGCTGTATTTCAATTGTTCATTCATTAATTCTCTTTCTCATTCTCAAGCTACATTCACACAATGTTGATTTCTGTTTCTCTGACCCTCCCTTTCCCCCAACTCCTTCTTTATCGGAACACGAACGTGAATTTGCAAACATACATTCCATTGATGTGATTCCACTGTAGCACTCAAGGCAGACATCACCAATCAACCACAATATAATCTTCCTCCCAGCAGATCCAGATTGGACCTCAAAGTCCTTCCCAGCACAACAGTCCAGGCAGCTACTACCAGCTGACCAGCCCAGACCCTCTGACATGCCATCTGATATATTTTTTAACCACTTGGAGTCCTTTACTATTTTTGACCTTCATTCTCCTATACGACTAAAAAAAATGCATTAGATGAGATGCTCCCTAGATATTACTCTGAAATTCTATGATGTTATGACCCTTTAGATTATAGCAGAGGTCAACAAACTAAGGCCCTCTGATCGAATCTACCCTGCCATCAGTTTTTCTATGACCTCTGGCTGGAACACTCTCATCCCCTTCCCTTTGAACAACTTGTACTCTACTTTTAGGACCAAGCTCGGATCCTAATTTTCTGTGACACCTTTGCTGACACCCCTAGACTGGGTACTTCCTTTATGCACTCATGAAGCCCCCTAACTTCTGCTATCACATCCTTACCATCGTGTATTAGAATTGTCAGTTTTTGATAGATGACAAGCTCCTTAAAATAAGAATCTATATTGTTCAATGCTGTAGTTATGGCTTCTAGCAATGATCTTTCAAAATAGTGCTGATGAGGGTGCAGTGAGATGGTCACTTTCACACTTTTTGCACAAAGAGAGATATTTGGTAATAACAATAATGCAACGCATTGGGTACCCATACTGCGCAAGGCATTGCACTAAGTGCTTCCGTGCATTATCTCATTTAATTATCCCAACACTCCTCAGGAGTAGGTACTAGTAGTATCCATATCACACTGATCAAGAGACAAAAAATCCGAGTCTAAATGACTTGCACAAGGCCATGAAGCGTTAGGTGGTAGAATCAGGAAACAAACTCAGGTCTGTCTGATGCTGACAATACTTTTGCTCAACAACAATGCCCTACTGTGAGAGTTTTCTGGAGTGAAATTAAAATATTTACATTTCCATTAATGTTGTGGAATAAATGGTATATGTGTGTATATATACACACACATATAATATTAGAAGCCATAAATATTCATTTCTTCTGTGCTTTAACTCATACCTGTTTTCCTTCTTTTTAACTTTTCCAGTCAGGTATTTACTAGTAAGCATGTATTAGGGAATATTTTCATACTAGTCTAGCTTTTATTTTGGGCACTAGAAACAAAATGTCCCCATTACTTCCTAGGGTTGTTTCCCTCTCTGGCAATCAAATTATGTCAAACTCACAGGGTGAGTAGTGAAGACAGCGTGATATGTACTTTGAGCTCACTACAATGCTTGCTCCTCAAGAGCAGGGATTGGTTTATTTATCTTTGTATTCTAGCTCCTGGCATGGGGCCTTCCCCACTGTAGACAAATGATCAACACTGCAGGAATGGGTTATTAAACAGATAATGAACTTGAGGTTATAGAATTTTTAAAGGCTGCTTAGAGACTGTAAACTTCAATTATTCAATGAAATTGGAAAATAAAATGGAGGATCTTTGTCAAGATAATATTTAAAAGAAAAATATTCTCTAGGAAGTTATTATATGTAGTTTCTCAAAGCGATTGTATTTTTAGAAGTGGACAAACCAGGTAAAACTGAACATTGAGCTGGATTCAACAAATATTGGAGAACTTACTATATATGAGACACAGTGATAGACTTCATTTTTTTATTTTATAACTAAGGAGAATTTTTAAATTTTTTTATGAGAGCCCATCTTTTTAATAACAGAATAATTTGCATATCAGATCAAGAGAAAATACAGCTTTGTTTTATGTAAAGAGGGGAGAGCAATCTTACTAAAACTTTGTATTCCTATTTTCCTATTAACACATTTAAGGGTTTCCCATTACCCTTATGGCTTATACTTCAAACTGTTTTTCCTAGTACATTTGGTTCCCCCATACTCTCTTACTATGCACTACACTCCCTACACTCAAATTACACTAAACTTTTATAATCTCCCAATATATTAGATTTTCTTAGTGCCTCCTTTCTCCAGACAGCCCTCCTCTGTGTCTAGTGACCCTCCATTCATCCTTTAGGACACAGATCAACTGTTACTGAGGCTGCTGGCTCCTTCAGGCACAGCTAACCCATGTTTTGCAAAAGCTCCCACTCAGGCACCTGTCAATCTCAGGCTGTGGTTTATGCTTCTATCCAAACCACAAAATCCTCAGGTACAGTGATTTCTTACTTGTCTTTGTACCCTTTAAACATAGCCCTATAAAGGTCTGTTTACTTCACTAGTGAATGGTTACTGTTTTGCAGTATAATATGCCTTCTTTGTATTTTGCTTTTTAACTATTCGATGAAAAAAACGATAGAAATAAATAAACATTTATCTAATTATTGAACATCTTCTGCGTGCCAAATACTGGGTTCAGTGCTGTACATATAATGGTGAATAAGACAAGAAGTTCTTGCCCCTATGGAACCTGCACTCAACAAGGGAAAACACAGCAAAGAAGTTGTACAAGCAAAATAATTACAGTTCATGATGAGTGATAAGATGGAAGAAATTAGGGTACATGGTAGAGAATGGAGGCAGTAGTGGGGAAACAGCTTCAGAGAAGGGGTTGAGCGGAGGTGTCTCTGAGCAGGAGAAATGTGAGCTGACAGCTGAATGAAGAGGAATACAGAACCAAGCCCATGCATAAGGAAGAGCCATTCAAATGTCCTGGGGTGGGGACAAGCTTGTTATGATCTTTTTGTTATGATCCAGAAGGTGGGTGGGTTGGAGTGGAGTGTACAGGGGAACACTGACGCCAGATGAAGTTGGACAGAGTAGTAGGGAGTGAACAACGTAAGTCATTGTCTTTCGGAGTAAAGAGTGTCACTTTATTCTAAATGCAGCAGAACCCAGCACACAGCTTTAAGCCAAGAATAACATGGTTGAATTTGCATGGTGCTAAAGTTTGTGTTGTATACCATGATCTAGATTTTTAATTTTTAAAAATCCTGTATATCTATGTGGACAAACCTTCCTCACTGGTTTACTCTTTACTTCATTCTCCTCTCCACTGGGGGGCTCCAGAGATTGTCTTACATATGTAGCCTCGTCCCAAGCACCAACCTTGTGGCAGTCTCTGAGTTTCACCAACAGCTGTTTTAAGATAGGAATACCAACAAGAGAGTATGAGCAACGGAACAACAAAAAAAAGATTAAAACACAATCAGCTCTTTGAAACAGGTCTGCATTGGACAGTCTGCATGATACAGTAATAACAATCACTGCTTTTCTATAAAATCTATGCTATGCCAAGTCTTTACAAAACCAAACATGGACTGACTGGTAGTTTTATTCTAAGCAAAAGTGACTGTATCAACAGAAGAAAGGTGTATGGAACAGATCTGAGAAGTAGTGGGCCATATGTTACCTGGTAGCCTGCTTATTAAAATGACCATCTTAACAATTGCCAGTTTCTGAGTATTTCTTTACTCTGTGCTGCCTAGAACTGTGTTAAGACCATTATTATATACATATAACCTCAGTTAATCCTCCAGCAATCATAGCTGATAGGGATGACTACTGTTCCCTTTACTGAAATTGGAGAACTGAGGCTCAGGGCCTTTAAGTGCCTTGGCCAACATCTCAGATATATTATTGGTGGAGCTGGCATTTGGATGCAAGACTGTCTGACTCCAAAGCCCTCTATGCCAGCCAGAACACCAAATTAAAGAGATTTCCATAGACTTTGGTTCCAGTCTCAAACCACTTTCTTGCACTTTCAATTTCCTTAGTGATAAAGTGAATACCATTATCTCCTCAGGGGAAAAAAATGATAATAGTACAGGCCCAACAAATTTGTAGTGCATCTCCAATGCCAATGAAGATAATCCAAGTGTTTTGTAAACTACCAGGGGTTACACAGAAACAATGTGTTTTTTGTCAGGTGGCTTATTTTTGCCGTAAAAAGAAAACTCTCTCCCCAAAATGAATTCCTTAAATATTCTATTTTTTCCCCCTAAACTTAGTTGCTTTTAGCCCTCTTGCCCCACTTTCCACATTAAATGTTCATTTATAGCAATCACTCCTCTCTCAGACAGGGTCTTCATAAAGAATAGGCAACGTAATGCGGTAGAGAGAGCAGGAGCATGGAGGTAAGTTTCTACCCAGCTCTGCCACCAACTTGCTGCACAGCTTTGGACAAATCCCTCTTTGACACTCTAAATGCAAAATGAACAAGTGGGTTAGTGTGAATTAAAAGTTATTCCAAGTATGAAAATATAAAGGTAGAATGCAGCCCATGACTACAGATGAGAGGACGAAGAGGAAAATAGCTAGATGACAATAGAGTTATCCTGAAATATTCATTTAATGAACACATAAGGGGACCATCAATGCTTCAAACATTTCAGCAGATATTTAAGACACACCAGGCACCATTATAGGATCCGGTAACAAAAATGGGTGAACAAAGGCAATATGGTCCCTGCACTCTGTGGAACTTTCCATCGAGATAGATCAACCAGCGGGAGTAGGAAGCAGACATGTCAGCCACAGACACATTTTGTTTGACCAACACAGTTTCTAACATTTTAATAACTTGTCAATGTTTAAAAATAATGGAAGACTTAACACAAAGGCTCTTGTTTTCAGCTTCTCTTTAAAAATCTGAATATTTGGCAGCGCCGAGCTGGCATTTCCACATGGCAGGGAAATGTGGAGCTGAATGGAAGCTGTCCTCAGCCCACCCCCAGGCTAGACCCATGCCCTACGAGCTCCCTGCCCCGCGGCTGCCACCGCCACGCACCCGCGCCACTTCGCCCCTTCGTAAGCGACCTGTGTGCCCGTTCAACGTAGGCTTAGGTGTGTGTGTGACTTGGGTTACAGGGCCAACAATAAGACGTTATTTCAATCATACTGATCCTTACAAAGGAAAGTACAGGGAGCTGCTAGGGAGACAACATAGAAACTTCCAGTGGGACTGCCTTCACCTCTGTGTCCCCGTCCCCGCCCCCACCTCCACAAGCAGATGTGGAAAAACTGGAGACGCGCAGCCAGGAGACCTGAGCCTACAGAAGATTCTCGCCGCTAATTGTTACGCTACACTGGGCAAGTATTTTCTCTTCATGTGCCTCAGTTCTCCCAGCAATAAAATGGGAAAATAAAAATCTACCAGACTATAGTCGTCAAATAGTCTTTCCGGAAACCTCTCTTGGGTCTCTCCCCGCCCCCCGCTCATACCCGAGGGAAGCCTTAAAAGAAATCTTGCCTCTCCTCATCTCAGAGCTGCACGCTCGTCCCCGCCACCTCCACGCCCACCACCTCGGCGACGCTGCCCGGCTCTCTTCAGGAGGTCACTTCAGGGGAACCCGGCCCCGGTTCGGGAAGTTGAGGAGAGCTCTGCGTCCCGACGCCTCCGGACCCGGCCCAGGCGCGGCGGGATTCCCGCCACCCGCTCGGAGCCGCGGCCGCCGCCCTGTCCTCCCGCCTCGCCCTCCCTTGTGTCTGGCCTCCGCCGGCCACCAACGGACCCCAGACGACTGGCCCTTACCCAGGCGACTGCCTGGCCGTTTCTAGGGAGGGCGCCGAGCGGGGACGCCCCGTGGCGCGCTGCTTCCCGCCTCCCTCCGCGGCCCGGGAGCCGCCCCTCCCGCGGGAGCTGCGCGCTCCGGCGGCGCTCGGACCCCTCGGCAGCCGCAGGTGCCCGCCCGCCCCGGCCCGCCCCGGCCCGGCCCCGCGCTCGCAGCCGCTGCGCCCAGGCAGGCAGGTGCCTTGCCTTGCTCTCCCTGCCCTGGGAGTTCTGGCAGCTCCTGCTCCAGGGATGAAAGCATCGTTCTGAGCCTCATGGGAGGAGTGAAGGAAGAACCCGGACGAGGTGAGTGGTGGTCTAGCTGTGGTGTTTTTTTTTGTTGTTGTTTGTTTGTTTTTTAAATAAACCTGCAAAGGGCACTGTTGGGAAGCTGGGATATTAAAAGGGAAGAGAAATAAGACAAAGGCAGCCGGTCAAGATAACTCATACAACTAGATGCGGGCTGAGGCCAATCCTAGCTATTTTGTACCCCACCTGGTCCCCCAGCCTGGCGCTGCCTCAGGCCCGGACACGGCAGACTTCAGTACAGATTTGCTGGGTGGAGGTAAGTAAGTGGAGGTGTTTCTGCTCGTTTCTCTCATCCAGCTTCTAAACAAGCAAACATTGCTTTTGATGGTTGGCTTCATTTCCACAAAGATTTTTTTCCCCCAAGGCTGAATGAAGCATTTGAACATTTTTACACAGAAAAATACAATGTGTTGTAGTCACACTGTGGACTGCTATGCAGCACTTAAAAAGCTGAAATCAGAACTGAAGAGATAAGCACACCTATGCCTGGATCTCAGAAGTATGATGGTAAATGAGCACAGCAAGATGCAAAATATCTCTGTCTCTCTGGTGCCATTTAGGTACCTACTTTAAAACACTTGTGTTTGCAAAATTGTGGAAAGAAGACTGTAAAATGTGATGGTGGATGTTTGAGAAGTGTAAAAGAGAAATCAATTTGGCACAAGGGTTAAGGTGGAAATCTTTACCTAACATTATGTAAAAATGTGAAGCAAAGCTGATGAAATATAAACTATTGTTAACTGAGAGTGTTGTTAAGTAGGGAGTTTTTCATGCCTTTTTTTTTCTTTCCTGTGTTTCTAAATATTCCTCAATTGAAGAAGTTCTGTTTTTCAAATGCGAACAAAGTAAGTTATGTCTGAGCACATTCTGTGACAATGAAATCTCAACAGTTGTATCAGAAGTTGCAACTTTCTTGCATCACACCCTGTGTTCTCCAATCCTAGAAGACGGCACCTCTTTACCTTGGGAGGCTTGGCTATTCAGAAAAGTTTGCCTGTTGACAACCCCCAAAAGTACAGGCTAAAGATGAGATATTGGTATTAGAGAACTAGTCCCCAGTTACTAATCTGATAAATGGCTGGGATGAGGTAGACTCTGAAAACTCCCTGTGTTCCTGCAAGACAAATTTCTCTTCCTTTTGTATTTTCTATGTTTAGAATTTTCATTTCCATGGATAGTGGCTGTCTTCTCAAAATGATGCTTAGGTAATACCGCAGACTTAGCACCAAGAGGTCAGGAAAGGTGTGGAATTTGGTAGAATAGAGTCCTACAGCTCTACCGGGATCTGTTTGGTAGACTGGAAAGGATGCATCTCCATTTTCCTGCCATATTCTTTCTGGATATGGAAAAAAGTTATCTAATTTGTTTATCCACATGGGGGAGGAAATGAGAAAGACAATTCTAAACTGGATTGTGTGTGTCAGGTGCAGTGGAGAAGATATTAAGGCCCCACCCAATAATCCCATCTGCTTGGTCCTCCCCAGACTTAACACAAAAGTGGTTCCCTGTTTGCATATTTTCTTCCTACTAAAAATCACTGTATCTGTGGTGAACAAAATTTTCTCCCATCAGAATGGAACTTTCAAATGTGGAAAATTGTGATAATATTCCTTCCTCTTTCTCTTTCTGATCTGACAACTTGCAAGGTCAGAGCTTGGTACATCTTATGTTGCAGGAAGTCGGGCTACTTGAGAAAACCTGAGGTGCGAAGAAAAATATAAGAATGGCAGGACTGGGGTGTGGTGTGAAAGCTACACGTACTCAGGTTTTAAGCACAAAGTAAGAGAGAATGTAGCCCCAGTCTGCAGTTAACAATTGCGGTTTCTTAAATTAATATTCTCTTTAGGACCAATTATCTCTTTCTAGTGCCATCAGTGGCTTGGTCCTTATACTATTGCCCACTTGTTCTGGATTTGAAATGCAATAATAAAACACAAAGTACCGCATTTGCTTCTTCTTAACCCACAATAAAACAAAGGACATCCCACTTGCTGCTTCTTAACTTCTTTGTCTGCTGGAGTTAAAAGCCTTTTGACTTTTTAGACTGAAGGGAAGGTTGAGTTCTATCTTCGTGGATCTCAATAATCCCACTGAGCTTCCTTCAGCCACCTGTTACCACCTGCCCCTGCCCTCTCCCCTCTCCCATACCATTTAATTGGTTGCTTCCTAATTGCTGACTCTTTGTTTGCTCTCCATTAAATGATTCTTTTTAAAATCCATAAGGCACCTTGCCAGCAGTTGGCTTTTAGTATGAAAAGTAGCATTTCCTTAATGAATCTGCCTTCCAAATGAAGGCTTTACTTACATTTTCCTAATGGGGAAATGAGCTTTTCTTCTACACTTGCTAAGGAGCTTCCTGAGTGCTTTTTCAATAACTCATCCTTAACACTTCGCCCAATTCTGCCAGTAATCTATATCTCCTTCATGTGTAAAAACTCCAGGAGGAAATCTATTAACAGGTATCAACTGCTTTTAAAAATATATACAGTAAGGAAATACTGCCACTGTCAAAAATAGCAGGAGCTAACAGTTATTCTCTGCATATTATGTGCCAGGCATTGTGCTAATTGCCTTACATATGTTGTCTCAATAACCATATCCATGAGCCATATTTGTCCCAAGCATGAAATTTTCTCAAGTCATATAACTGAGTTGAATTTTAAAATATTATTTTATATAAAATCTGGACCTTTAACCTTTTTTTTTTGTAGATCTGAATATCTGGTCCCCAAAGCCCATGCTTTCACTTGGCAATAATCTGTTCCATCTGAGAGCAATTATCTCTTTTAGATGAAGATAGTGTCACTGCTGTCCTCCCAATGCACTGATGTCATATACCTGGTCTGGTTCACTCCTTTGCATTACCCGCCTGGCTTTTATAGGCATCCAAACTTGTGACTCCTGAGGTAGGCATTGTTATTTCCTCCATTCTAGAGGGGAGAGGTTAATTAACTGGGCCAAAGCCATTATCAGTGTCAGTTTTAGGACCAGACCCTGGGATCTGAGGCCTTACCAATTTCAGGAAAGATAGATTCTTTGCTATTATGTTTGAAAATGGAACAAAGCCATAAGTATACTTTTTTCAGAGTCTTTTTATCTTTCAGATACATCGTTTAATTTGAGTTTCAGATTGGCCAACAAATATTGAGCCCTTAAGCTGTGAAAATACTTTCCATATTACATTAACTGTATGTATATCATACATTTGTGTAACTCAGAGTTATATCACATATGTACATAAATATAACAAAGGATTATACATACACATAAATGTGTATCATACATTTAACTTAATATATAAAGAGTTAATGTATGTATATCACATTCAACTCTCCAAGTTTGGAAGACGATCAAAGAGAAACATGTTTAGAGAAATTCAGCAATTTGCTGGTGTGATAAAGCTCAGACCAGACCTTGTACCTTTTACAGTGTAGTACTTTCCAGAGCAGGGGGAAAGGGATAGCAAATACATCTTTCTGACTAAAAAAAGTTAAAGTTGTTGTCGGTCACACAAGAAAAAAGAAAGTTTAAAAGTAGTACATTTTTTCTCAAGAATACAGATTCACAGTAAAATATTATTTTTATTTTATAGTTGTTAATAAAGCTTTGCTGACCTCGTTTTAAACTTTTCTTTAAACTTTGAAACATATTTTGCTTTCTTCCTACTTTGTAAGTCCAGGTCTGCTACTGATGAACGATTTAATGTGCTCTCCTGTTGCTCGATGTTTTATTTCTGAAATCATCTTTTCAAGCACAAAAGTTTCCACTGCAGTGATACAGATTAGGTTAATATTTCGGCCATAGTCTGTACTCAGGGTGCCTGGAGTATACCATATTATTAGGATACAATTTCTTTTTCTTTCCTAGATACCCAGCTAAGACTTTGTGACCTGTTTTGAGTGAAGATGAGTGTTTCTGCCAGGGGAATGTAACTGGAGGATCAAGGTCTGGACAGACTTGACAATGGGAGCCAACACTTCAAGCAAACCACCAGCATTTGATGAAAATGAGGATGGTAAGGAATGTGGGATAGTGGCATATGAAAAATAGAATTTTGCAAAATTTAAATATGAGGAAGCTCCTAGTTTCATAAGTAAAGTGCAAGCACTATCTGTAGGGCCTTTAAGGAAAAGGGTAGAGCTGCAAGGGTAAGCCTGGACCTTGTATGCTAATAGCTGGATTTTACCTTCCACTTTCCCTGGCACCTTTGGCAGCTTTTGTAATCTCCACTGTACCAATGTCCTCATTTGTCTAAAGGGGGCTGTGGTTGGGCACGTGGTGGATAGTTAAATGATTTGTTTGTCCTTCTTGCTGTTCCTTAGACGGTTGAAGTTACCCCTGTTGCTATTTGTTATAGACATTTCTCATATTATCAAAATGCATGTGAATGATCACCAATACTCATAATATTATAGAATGGAGTTATGCAGGGTAGGTGCCTTCAGAATTTCTAACTTCCATGTTTCTGCATCCTAGACAAATTTCACAATGCTAGGTCATAGGAAAAAGAATCAGTTTTTTTGAAGAAAAGGGAAACTTTCAAGGCAAGATAAGAAGTAAAGGCATGAGTCCCCTGATTTGTCCCATCACCCCCACTGAGGCGTGACACACTAGGCATCGCCTCCCCAGGGGAGATTCCTTTGGTGGAAGTGTGAGCAGCCTGGTTGGTGTATACAGGGTGGCAGCTGTTTATAGGCTGTCTTGGGAAAGGAAGGCTGCAGGTCTCAGGTAGCAAATTGTCCAGATCTCTGAGAGAGAGCCTGCAGAGTAATTTCCAGAGAGCTCTGCTAATTGGACCACAAAAGAAAAGAATGAACTGAAATTCAGGGAGATCTCACACCAGTCCTACTGCCAGTTACCTGTGAAGCTCAGGAAGTTTATTTATTCTATCTCCAATTTCCTTGTCAATAAAGTGAGGAGATATGGTAACCTTGGAGGTTCCTTCCAACTCAAAAAGTTTATCATTTTCAGATCCTGAAGCCACTTTGCAAAATTCTGAAGCAGCTTCTAAATCATCAAGGAAAGTTTCTTGTATTAGAATGTGAGTTTGATTGCTGAAACAGGAACTATAATTAACAGTAGTTTAAGCCAAATGGCCTTGTTTTTCCTGGTCATGTAACAATCTAGGCATAAGTAATCCAACTGATGTGTGACTCCAAAGGGTTAGGGACTCTGGCCCCGGCCAGCTTGCTTTTCTTCTTTCCTTCCCATCTCTGAAGTGGTCTCTTCACCCTTGTGCGCCTCAAGCTCGCTCACCACCACCTCTAAATTCCAGCCAGTGAGGGAGAACAGTAGGGGGGCTGTGCCCATTTCTTTTAAAGATTTGATCTAGCTTGTCACTTTCATTCACATGCACATACCTACTTACAGGGGAGACTACGAAATTTAGTTTGTTATCTTGGGTAGCTATGCACTATCTAAAAATAAGGAGTTCTGTTTTATTACTAAAAAAAGGGAAAATTAGCAGTTTGTCGTGGTTGGGGACAACTATGTTTGCTATGGTAGGGGGAGGCTACTTTAGATAGGGTGGTTGGGGTTGGCCTTTCTAAGGAGGTGACATTTGAGCTGAAGCCCGAAAGATGAGAAGAAGCCAGCTATGCAATGACATGACAAGAATAGTCCAAGCACAGGAAAAAACAAGTCCAAAATCCAAATAATGACAAAAGTGGGAATGAATAGTTGCCTATATCCTAACTTTCTCTGATGAGCACAAGTTTGTCAAAGGGACTGTAATTAATTGCCATGTTAACTTATTTGTTTACAAGATCATTGAGTTTGAGGGAGGAAAAGTATGCCATTCTGGGGAATTGACTTTTTTTTTTAATTCAGTAAAATCCCATAAAGTTCATTTGGCTCCTTGGCATAGCTCTGGATTGAGCACAAAATAAAATTTTACTTGATTAGTGTGAAGCTTCTGACCAAGAAAAAAAACAACAATGAAGCACTGATTAATCAAAGAACAGTAATGCCTATGTCATTTTTTATATCCATATTTTTGCATAAATGGTCAAATTGGGCCAGAATCTAGGGCACTAAAATGAGCCAATTTAATTATTTTAAAAATATTGCTGTAAAGAATCCCAATGTGATAAAATATGTTTAATATTTCTTTCAAATTGTGTAATATTCCCAACATATAAATATGAGAAGAAAATTTAACCAATTTTCCCAAGTAACATTTTGAAAATTCTTTCTTATGGAAAAGTGTTTTTGTTCACTTTGAAGGTAATTAAGGAGTAAGATAAGATGTTATTGGATGTCCCTTGAGATAAACTATTCTTGCTAGAATTCATCCTGGAACTTGTATTTCATATTGTTCCATCTGATGTCTGATCTTGAACAAATCATTTTATTAGTTACTTACATTGATCTATAAAAAAATTTCCAAACAAAGTATACGATTTACAGTGCTGTTGAACAGAATAGGCTCGCCTATTTAATTACTGTTATCTTTTACAAATTAGATCTCAAATTAGACTGTTTTATGGTTTTTGGCTTTTATATTTTAGAGAAAACCTAAGTTCTAATTACTTTTTTATTGTGGTAAAATATATATAAAATTTACCATTTTAATTGTTTTTAAGTGTACAATTTATGACATTATTCACAATATTGCACAACCATCACCACCATCCATCTCCAGAACTGTTTTATCTTTCCAAACTGAAACTCTGTACTCATTAAACAATAACTTCCCCTTCCCATCCTCCCCCACGGGTCCCTGGAAACCACAGTTTTACTTTATGTCTCTGTGAATTTGACTACTCGAGGTACCTTACATAAGTGGAATCATAATATTCATCCTTTTGTGTCTGGCTTATTTTACTTGGCATAATGTTTTTAAGGTTCATGTTGTCACGTGTTAGGATTCCCTTCCTTTTTAAGGCTGAATAATATTCCATTGTATGTGTGTACCACATTTTGTTTATCCTTTTCATTAGTTCATTAGGGGACATTTGGTTGTTCCTATCTTTTGATTATTGTGAGTAAAGCTGCTATAAATATTTGTGTACAAATATCTGCCCAAGTACCAATTTTTAGTTCTTTTGGGTATATACCTAGAAGTGGAATTACTGGATCATATGGTAATTTTTTGTTTAACATTTTGAGGAACCACCATACTATTGTCTTCTACCGAATTATGTTTTGTGTTTTAGTCATGGGAGACAGCCTAGCGTGATGGGCTAGTATGTTGGAAAGGCATACACAGGTTCAAATCTCAGCTGTGCCACATGCCAGTAATCCATGTGTTTCTTTGAGAAAAGTCAAAGGAGATGTAGCCTGATCAACCACTATCAGACACTAGGGCAAATTTGTCTAATTATAAAGTGTTCTAAAGGGACTTGAGTTATAAAAAAATTTCCAAATTTAAATAATCATTACTGAATTAATTTGGGGAAAGCCCCTCCTATTGTGTAATTTATTTAACATCGGTAAGCCTCAGTTTCTTCACAAGTAAAATGCAAGTAATAATTGGGCTTACTTCATTGAGTCACTGTGAGGATTAAATAAATAATGCAAGTAAAATACTCAGCAAGGTGTCCCACACAAAGTAATCACCCAATTAATGCTAATTAATAGTATTATTTATTAGCATCAGAGTCTCTTGGCATGAACTCTTCAAAGTACTTCAACTTCTGAAAGAAACAAAATTGATTAAATGTAATTCTGCAGACACCATAGTCAGTTGACCTACTCAGGAGTTTATTGATTGAATTGGATTGACAAATGGCAGATTTTATGGATTCTGCAAAATCCTATATAAAAACTCTTTAAAAGAAGCCAAGTTATTGACTACACGAAAACACAATCTCATCTGGTACATCTTTTATCCCCTCTGGGGTTATCGTATTTTCATTTAAGGCAAAATCAAGAACTCATTGGGATGAAAATCAATGAACTTTACTTTTTCTAATTTAAACCCAAACAAGCTATTAAAGTAATCCCGTTTGATCAAAACCGTGAAAATTGTCCTTTATACGCAACTACCATATGTATCTTCTGAAAAATAATTAATGATACAGAAAAACATTTTGAGTTTCCTGAAAGGAGTGCAAATGATACTTGTTTTTAATGTTTATCACATTTTTTTCTTTAAATCTACTTTATTCCCCCTATTTGAATGCAATATTTTTAATTTGTTTTTTGTTTGTTTTATTTTTAAAAAATCAACATTTTACAAGTCCAATTATTGGAGTTTGCAGGCTAATTTAAAAAAAGAAAATCTTTAATAACAGGACAAAGTAGACTTGTTTACAGTTTAGGGTCTAGGCAACAGGAGAAAGTCTTGCAATCATTATGAGTCATATGCATATCCAAGCATATACAGAGAATGTAAAGATGATAAAGTTGGCTTAGTTATAATACTCTTCTGGAGTATTGTAGCTAAGAAAAATTGGCCTTAGGTTAAAAAGCTGCTCTACAGAGTTCATCAATGCCTTCAGTTTGCAGAGAGAGCTAAATTATTGCATTATTCTTTGGATTTGCTGAAAACTCAATGTTCTACTTTCATTTGGCAAAACTCACCTCCTAGGATATGTGACTGTTTCCAATTTTCCAGCATCTTCTTCAGTGACAGAAGCAATGGGGTCCTTCAGAATGTTGGGCCAAGAAAATTGGCCACAGCTTTGCAATCCAAAAGAAATGGAAGGTTACTGAATTGATTCCAGCTGTGAAGGACTTTGAGCATCTCCTTTATTATTTTAATGTCTATGCATTGCATATTTGCACCCAATTGAATAGGCAAACGAATTTCAGACTTTCTCCTATCAGACTTTAGTTATGTTGTCTTATGTTTTATTATTTTGCATTAGAATGATTGGAAAAGTTAAAGGAAAAATTCTCTAGCAAGAAGTGGCTCCTTAAAAAAATTAAGTCATCTTTGACAGTCTAATATTTAGTAAAGGCATTTATCATAAATAACCTCAGGTCCAAACACTTACAGCAACAGTTTTCACTTGTAAGAGCTTCATTTTTCCATATGAGGGATTGGAGGAGTCAGGAGGAAACAAACTAGAAAGCCAAGGAAACAGACCACAAAGACTGAGCTAGTGGTTCCAACTTGAGTGTTCCTGAGCAGTGAGTTATGAATACATGTCTAGGAGAATCTACTCAAATAAATTTAGAAAAGTTATATCCTGCCTTTAGAGATTCACAATGTGCATTAGCATATTAAAGGCTCTGAAATGACCTCCCTACAATATTGAAATCTCAGTCTTCTGATATTTTTCCTACTTATTTAAAAATGAAACCATTTTTGTAAAAACCTTTTAATACCTTGTGGTGCATAATATTCTGTGCATCTCAATTTGGGAAATGAAAGGTTATGATCGATCTACTCTTTTTCTGTTGGAAACATCTTTTCTGCCCGTCCATTTTTCCTGCTGGTTTAATGGCAACAAATGTGTACATGTGAAATATTTGTAATGTAATTTATATGAAAATAATGTAATTTTCACAGTACACAAGAAAAAGTGTTTATGCTCCTCTGTAAGGTTTCCTTCCAAGTTCTTTATGTAGCATAATTCATGTTTACTCAGGTAAATGAGTAAAACACAAGGTAGCTCCGTTTAACTCTGGGGTGTTGAATGTTTCCAATTGAAATAGGAATTGGATTTGGAGAAAATTCATTGCTGCTTTATTATTTTTTAAAATCAAGAACATTTGAGTTCAAAGAATGTCTTATTGAACAAATTCTGGTGAAGTAGATGCTGATTATTAAATAACACTCATGCTACACTAACTTTCTATGCTATCCAAAACTATAGACATTTCTTATTTTCATCTTGGAACTACCTGGGTTGAAAAATTAAATCTATATGCTAGTTTCATGGTTTAGACAATTTATCACTTCAAGCTTACTGTGGTCAATGAAAAACAGGAATGAAGGCCTTCCAGGGAGCCAGCTTCTGCTGTATGGCCTTGCAGATGTAAACTTAATTACAGTGACCAGTGTTAACCCTCAATTCAGAAACTGAGGTCCTATGAAATATTAATATATAATGATTGCAGCTATGCCTTCCTATGTGACCATTCAGGGAAGTTTCATTTGGAAATACAAACATTAAAAAGCCAATGATGGAATGATATTTTTGTTAAAATCTGACATGGAGCAGAGTTTATATGGCAGAAAGGACTGGAAATCTTATGGTTATAGATTTTGAATTTAATACGCTGGTACAGGTTTAACTTTTTCCTCCTGAACTATTTCTTCTTTCCTTTCTGGAGGCATATGTATAGCAAAATAAAAAAAATTAACCTTGTTTTATATTTGAGTAGCCTGTATCTTTGGTTATTTATGAGAATGATTTACATCAGGAGTTGGCAAATGTTTTCTGTGATGGGCCAGATAGCAAGTATTTTATAGTTTGGGGGCAATATGGATGGTGTCTGTCACAGCTACTCAACTCTACCATTTTAGCATAAAAACAGCCATAGACACTGCAGAAACAAATGAATATGGCTCTGTTCCAATAAAACTTTATTTATGGGCACTGAAATTTGAATTTTGAAAAATTTTCACTTGTCTCAAATATTCTTCTTTTGATTTTTTTCCCCAGTCACTGAAAATGTAAAAATCATTCTTAGTTCCTGAGCCATACACAAATAGATGGTGGGTTAGATTTGGTCCACCGGCCATATTGTGCTGAGCTCTGCTCTAAAGTATCTTGTCGACAGTTTTTACATGCTCCAGGAGCCTTTCTGATATTCATTCATAATCCTCTGGCCTTAAACCATGAGACTAGAATCTATTCTCTGCAGATGCTTAATCAATTCACTCTTTACTGACTCTCTTTTGGTTGATTAGTGTGAGCAAGTAGGATTACTTAAGACCAATAAACCTAGTGTTTTGGAGGGAAAAATCTGTTATTTTTGTAACATATATTATTTGCTAACTGTACAACTTGGATTCAATTAAATGGTTACGACCTGTAATGCATTTGAAATATGACTGGGCAGAATTTGCTTCCTACTGGGGGCATTTATTTAACCGAGGAGCATCTATCTAACAGTTGGAAATGTTGAGCCTCCATCCTGCCCCACTTGTTCTACTTTGCAATCCATTTGAAAGAAAGTGTCAGTGTATTTCTGACTCCTGAGCAAATTCATGAATTGGGATCCAGACAGCAGGAAAAGAAGTTTGGTCTTGGCACCAGGGATGAGTGTCAGTAAATCCCAGACTTCCTGGGGCACCGTGTTTCATAAAAGAAAAATGCTGACAGTGTAACCAGCTGCCATCAATTGGCCTTGGAGGCTGCTTCTCTGGAGAGGTTCCAGTTCAGTTATATTCTTAAAGGACATGCCAAGCTCCTCGTGTATTAGTGGCAACCATTTGTTGCCAACTATTTGGGATGATGAAGTGCTGGTGAGCCAGTTAAATAATTTTTCATCAGTGGATCCTAAATGATATGCTCTAGAGCTGACCTTCAATCTTCACTTGTATCGTGGTGTCAGAGAGCTACAGGTTAAATCAGTGGTTCCCAGATGCCCTCTGTGGACAAGTGTCAACCTATGACATACTTTTTCTTAGTCTGTGGTCAAAGAGAAAAATAAGAACAATATAATAAACTTCCCACAAACCTATTAATTTTTTATGTTGTGTATGTGTGCATTTGTGCACATTTAATATTTAAGGATTGTGGACGTAGAAATTTTTTTCATAGTAAGAATTTAGCTAAGTGACTTGCCTCTCTGATCCCCAGTTTTCTCCTATGTGAAATAATAGTATGTGCCTCATATTGCTTTTGTGGGAATAAAAAGTGATTATCAATATAAAGCACTTAACTAGTACCTGGCACATAGTAATTGTTCAGTAAATGTTAGCTATTATTATTATTATTATCATCATCATCATTATCATAATCATAGTTTTCAATGCCTTTATGGCAAATAAAAAAATAAAAGCTACCCAATATTGGTTTCCCTTTTCTCCCCGAGTTTTGTTTTTTTGGGGGGAGGGGAAGGAAGGGAGGATGGAATTTGCCGATCTGTGAAATCCCAATGTATAATTGTAATTTTCAGTAAGTGCTATGTAGAGAACTCATTTAAGTTACTGAGATGGAAATAAATGAGCAGTGACCTATTTTAATTAGGACAATCATCTTCATTTCAGTGAAGGATGGTAGTGCCTGGGCTCACAGTGTGGCCATGGAGATGGAAAGCTGAGTATTTATTCAACATTTATTTTCAATGTAAAATGATTAGAAGCTGCTGAAGATTTGGATGTGGGAAAAGATGAAAAGAACAAAATCAAGGATGAATCCTAGGTTCTTGCTTGAGTAGTCAGGTAGATGGCTGTGACATTTTACTGAAATGGAGAAGAGTGGGTGCTGAATCATGCATTTGGGGGCATGATCACACATCGTCAAGAGTTCTCTTTTGTATATGTACCATGATTGTGGGACATCTAAATGATGTCGTCAAGTAGGAGGCTGGAATTGAGTGTCCAGCACTGAGTTGAAAAATCTGGGCAGAGATATAAAGATGTGGGTTTTAATTCTATGGGAATTGATAAGTCTGCTTTGGGAGAAAGTGTGGAGACAAAAGAGGAGAGGAATCCTAATGTTTAGAAGTCAGGCAGAGGAAAGCAATCCAGCTAAGGAAAGTGAGAAGGAGCAGCCAGTTAGGAAGGAAAAACGTGTCCTGAAATTTAAGAGCGATGAGTATTTCGAGAGCGAGGGAGTAGTCACTTATGTTGAATGCTCCCATGTGGCTGAGTAGACAAGAAATATCTATGGGAGTAGGCAACCTAGAGGTTATTTGTGATATTGACAAAAGCAGTTCAATGCAGTTGTGGAGGCATGACCCAGAATATAATTAGTTAAGAGTGGATGGGAGATGAGATTGTAGTTACAGGAAAGGTAGACAGCTCTTTCAAGAAGTTTAGTCTAAAGGGAAGCAGAGAAGTGAACCAAACAGCTGAAGCTGAATATGATGGCACGGGAGGGAATTTGTTTTTTAAAGAGGACATAATAGAGCATGTCTATGCTGATGGGAATCAACCAATATATAGGGAAGAAACTATTAAATTAAATGACCAGGAACCAGGACTGGCTTCGTAGGTGTGGGACCAGGCTACCCACACAGGGCCTTGTACCCAGAAGGGCCGCACACTTGGACTTGAATGCTCTGCAGTTACTGTATCCAAATTCCAACTGTCTCTTGGACTTTCTTTTACCCCCATCTCTGCATCCAGACACTGTGTACCTCAGGGAATTCAATTTGGAAGCAAACGATGTGAAAATGTTACCTCCTGTTAGGGGTGGTGGCAGAGATATGTCAAAAAAACATAATGCATTTTATCATCAGATCAGTCTGCAGTTTAAACATGGCAGGACTGGACTGAGGCATAGGAAGATTAAGCCACTGACCTGAAATCAGAAAACCACGTGGCTGGATCCTGAATCTTGATCTAAAATGAATTTCATTTATTTCAGTTATAGATATCCTCCCAGGATGGCCAACCAGAATCAATTTACAAAATTAAATAAACAAACATAGGGGATTGCTCTTCAACAATAATACATCAGACATCCATTATGTGCCTAGCTCTGAATCCTGCTGTCAGAGAGCCAAGAGGAGTTTCATTTTACAGTGGCATTCATGTTCACCTCTGCCCTAACCCACATGCGTACCCTTTAGGCCTCATTATTACAGAAGTGTTGGGGATTCCATATAGAACACCTTTTCTTCCCCAAAGTTAACCATGCAGTTCAGCACTACTCTGGAGCTTTGCTTATCTTTTTCTACCCATTTTGAGTCCAGGGATAACAATTTCAATGGCTTTTATCTGTGTATTTAACAATTCATTTCACTGTCATCATCACCATCATGGCTCACTCTTCAACCTTTTTTAGGTCACCTTGATTCATATGATACCTTGTGGGATAATTTGTATGTACTTTTATAAAATGTTGAAGTTATTGCCACTTTGATAACGTCTTCATTTTCTGTCCAAAGTGTAATAGGCCAGGAAAAGTGCTCTAAAATAAGGCTTGATTGAAGTATTAAAAAGAATTTCTTTTTTTTTTAAACCGAGTGAAAATGTTTAATTTGCTTACAGAGAAAAGGCTTATTTCTCATAAAAATTGGTAACAAAGAATAACAATTCCACAGAAAAATAGGCAAAATATCAACAGAAAGTGAAAAGATACCTTCACTCATAAGATAAATGCTAATTATAATGACACTAAGATTTCCCTCTTGAGTTTGTACTTGACTTAGTGACTTATGTCCAAAGATAAGAGTGTAGAGAAGGGAAAAAGAGTAGCTTTAGAGTGGAGACACCTGGCAAACACTGTCTTAACCAAATGAGCAAGGTTGCCATCCCCCGTGATGAGCCATGTTGATGTCACCTACCCTCCGATATGACATAGTGAGGAGGGCACTTGACCTCTGAGGTATTCCCCCCAAAATGTATAACCCCAACCTAATCATGAGAAAAACATTAAACAAGCTTAAATTGAGGAGCATTCTACAAAATACTGACCAGTAGTCTCAAAACTTTCAAAGTCACGAGGAACAAGGGAGTACTGAGAAACTGTCAGAGACCAGAGGAGACTAAGGAGACACGGTGACTAAATGCAATACGGACTCCTCGGTGGAATCTGGGGACATAAAAGGGACATTAGTAGAAAAGCTGTTAAATTCCAAATAAAATCTGGAGTTTAGTTAATTGTAATATATAAAAAGAATTTCTGTTTAAGTCTTATGTTCCTAATCAGTAACTAGACTTGGGCCACTTATCCTCAGTGGTTTTCTCTGAGGACTGTAGTCCCAATAGTCCCTGTAATTAACAGGTGTGGGCGTATCTAATACAAAGGTAGATGAACTTCAATGCAGCTATTCTTAGGAAACATATATTTAAATATGTATTTAAAAGCAAGTTTTACAATGAAAAAAGTAATGCATATGAGTTGTAGAATATAAAATCAGGAAGAAAACATTACTCATAGTGCCTCAGCCCATAGATAACGGTTGCCAATATTTTGGGGTGTTTTCATTTGCAACCCCCACCTCCATTCTGGCATCCCTCATCCCTCCTACCCACTATATATTTCTCCATATTTGTTGTTTAAATTTACTTAATTTTTTATTAATTGTGTTTTTCCTCTCACTAGAAAGTAAACTCCATGAGGTTCAGGGGTTTTTGCTGTTTTGCTCACCATTGTATCCTCAGTACTTACCTTGTTGATTGAATGAATGCATTAACAGTCTATTTGTAATCGGTATATGTGCATAAAAGGCATTTGATATAACTGAGATGGTACTTTATATACTTCTGTATCCTCGTTTTCACATATATCTTGGGTAGTTTATGTCAATTCCTTAAAATTCGTTGATTTGTTGAATGCATAATTTAGTAGCTGTGCAACTCTACAATGTGAACACACTATAATTTATTTAAGTATATAATACATACAATTTAAGTGTACTTAAGTGTTAAAATATGATTGCATTGTCTTAGATTAGAATTTTGTGACTTTTAATAATCTTTTAATCCTGAAAAATATTCTTATGGCAAGAGGGAAGAGATGAATATTCCTTACTTTGGAATATTCCTTATTTAAATCATCTCTACAGTTAATAATACTCAAAGTAGTTTGGTTTATTTAGATAGGATTAATTTTAAGTATAAATATTACTTTAAAAACAAATACAGTCACTTGAAACAGTTGTGGAGGTTTTTGTACCATTTTCTCAAAGCTGACTTTTTTTTAGCATTTTTTAATTGTGGAAAGATATACATAACGTAAAATTTACCAGTTTAACCATTTTTAAGTACACAATTCAGTGGCATTAAGTATATTCATAATGTCATGCAACTATTACCACTATCCATCTCCAGAACTTTTTCTTCTTCCCAAACACTGTACCAATTACATAATAACTCCTGGACTCCCTCTACCCCCTGTGCCTGATAACTCTATTCTACTTTCTGTCCCCATGAATTTGGCTTGTGATTATCTTTCACATTTTTTTAGAGCAATTTTTGTGAAACCTTGGATAAGTCAAAAATTCGTGTAATTTTCGACTATGAGTTCTGTCGTGGAACCAATGCAGTGCAGACAGCTCGAAATATCAACAAAATGTTTGGAAAGGATGTGGCTAATGAGCACACAGTATGAGGATGGTTTGAGAAGTTCTGTTCTGGTGATTTTAATCTTGAAAATGAGCCACGTGGGCGACCTGAGACCAAGGTGGGTAATGATCAGCTGAAAGCTGTAATGGAAGCGAATCCATTTCAACTTACTTGTGAATTAGCAGCAAGATTTGATGTTACTATTCCAACAATATTGGACCATTTGAAACACAAAATAAGCATCAGAGGAGAAATTATCTGGAAGCTTGCCTTTCTTTGCTGTCACGACATAAAGGTGAACCATTTCTACACTGTATTGTTACATGTGATGAAAAATGGATGCTTTTTGACAATCCATTTGGCACAGTGGTTGGATAAAGATGAAGTGCTGAAACACAGTCCAAAACTGAATATTCATCAAAAAAGCTAATGGTATGTGTTTGGTGCTCCAGTGCTGGTATTATCCACTACAGCATTATGAAACCTGGTCAGTTGACTACAGCGATGTCTACTGCAACCCACTGGACAAAAGGATGAGGATGCTTGTGATGCAGTAGCCGAGGTTGGTCAATAGAGACAGGCCAGTCCTCTTGCAAGTCAACACTTGACCACATGTCACACAAACAAAGCTGCTCAAACTACAGAGGATGGGCTTGGAAACCCTCTGTTGTCCACCATATGCACCACACCTTGCACCAACTGACTACCACTTCTCCCAGGCTTTGGACCACTTCTTGTAAGGAAAAATATTCAATTCTCAACAAGCTGTAGTAAACACCTTTCGCAATGTCATCACCACTCACTCTCCAGCCTTCTTTGCTACTGACGTAAACAAGCCACCGTTAAGATGGCAGCACTGTGTCGCTAGTTTAGGTGCACACTTTGATTAATTGTACTGCTTCTTGTTTGAGATACAATAAACTACGCTTTTGATTCGAAATCAGACATTTCCTATTTAATGACCTAATATCGTGCCAGACACAACTATATTGGAAAGATGGGGGCATATTGGGATAAAGCCAAAGAGCAGAAATGTGAGCTAAATCAGCATCTGCTATCTTGGAAATTCAATAACTAATGCCTAAAACTGAAAATAAAGGACAATAAAATTATGCTTTTTGGAGACATGGTGGAGACTACCAAATTTGTTAGCTAAAAGAGGTTGCTTCTTGGCTGAGAGAGATTGGAAGGAATGCAAGCAGATCATAGTACTGTCCCTTTATCCTTTTTTATAACAAACCTTTTAGAACTATTTGAAGTTTTAAACTATATATAAATATAGATATAGATGCATAACTTGGAAAAAATAAAAACATTATAAAGACAAACAAGATCAAAATATGGATTGTGGTTATCTTTAGATGGTTTTGTTTTTCTTCTTTCCATTTCACTGTATTTTTTTATACCAAAAGCGTATTAGTTTTATATAAAAAATAACCTTCATTGTAAACAAGAAATTGAAGCTCAGAAAGGTCAGATAAATTTCCCAATTTCTTATATCTTGTAAGTGGTGAAGCTAGGATTCCAGTGTAACTCTATCTGACTCAAATCATTTTTATCTTTCATGAAAGCATTCGATCTTTGTTAAAATCCAAGAGGCAAAATTGTCATGCCTCACCACTCTCTCCCATCTCTGAAAGTTCATGCAGCCTCTGTACACCATACAAACTAACACTTGTTTTTCATCGATCTAACTGTGTGATTATTTCTCTGTCTGTTTATGTTTTTATATTCATCTAATTCCAGACAGAGGAGAGACTAGATTCCAAAGATGCATACATTATAGCAAAATAAAATAAAATAATAAAAATGAGGCAAGGGCTATTTGATTTTTTGTGTCCTGGGCCTGCTGAATGAATCACACTCAGTCCTTCTTCTCTCCTTGGAGTGTAAGTTTTCTGAGGATGTGACTGAGTCCCAAGCTTCTTTTGTTTTTCCATCGGTGCCTAGGAGAGTCCTGTGCATACAGGTGCTCAATGAATGTTTGCTGACTTGCCAGCAAAGCTTTGACTTCTGGGGAAGTGATTTCAGCTTCTTCCTTATTCTGCTATGATGGTCTTAAAAGGGTATAAGTGAGCCTTTCTTTGTAACTGACTCCATTCGGAAATGCAGGATGACAGACAAAATATTCATCTAATATATGGAAAACTGTAAAATCCCCCAAAGAACTATCTTTTTAACCAGTGCTTAAATTTCATCTGTCCTTTTCCTCCTTTTTTTTGGCAAATCATGCAATGTTCATTCTTAAAAATGGGCAAAATGCCAGCAGGACTTAGAAGAGATTCTATCTTTGTTCTGACCAGGTATATGGCAGACTGTAATTTAATGCGGGTACCTTTCTGTTGCCACAGTGAGATACATTTACTTCTGTGCAAAGATCATGCAGCCCTGACAAAGCGAATCCCTTTGATTCCCACAGCTAATTATCCTTCAGTTGCTGTAGGGTTTTCATTCACATCCTCATCAGGAGAGTTGGTGGTGATGAAGTAGATGGGGTCCAGCACCTCCATGGCAATTCTCAACACTTCTGTGCTTAAAGAATGTTAATCCTTGAGGTTTTAAGACATAACTTCAAAGTCTGCAGAGAAACCTGCAGTTTTAATATTAGAACAACATTCAGATGACGACTTTACTGCCTAGCTCATTAAGAAGTCTTGATAACAGAATGTTGGTAAGTCTTTCCTTAGGAGGTACATATTGCAAATGACCATGTGCTAGGAAATCAACATGAAGGAAAATATCTTTAAAATTGTTTCTCCAAAGCCATAAATACTCTGTAAAATTTTGGTGATGGTACTTCATTCCCTCCTACCTTAATTAATAAGTGTCTATTATGCACTTGCTACATGCCCAAAATGATTCTAGGTGATGCGGATATGGCGATGAAAAAGACAGACTCCGTGTCTGCCTTCATGGAGTCTACACTCTTGGCACTCTGTCCTATGTGAAGTCCCAACGTCATTTTGCCTAAAATTTTTGGCAAGGGAGGCAAAATTCTGGCCCCATGCCAGGGTAACTCATCTAGTTACAACAGCAATAACAAAAACAGCAGTGACAATAACACATTTATTGAGTTCCTACTCTCTGCCAAAAATACTTGATAAGCACCTTTAATATGGCTGATTTCACCTAGTCCTCATAATAACCTCAGAAGCTATACTATATCTGATCAAAATTTTACAGAGGAGGAAATTGAAACTCAGGTTAAATAATTAAAGTTCATAGCTAGTAAGTAGTATAGCCAAAACCGAAACCCAGAGTTTCATACTCATGACCACCATAATGAACTCTGAAACTTCAAGGACTCATAATAATACTAAAATCATGGAACTTAGAGCCACACAAAGTAGGATTCAAGTCCAAACCTCACCTCTGGGGGATTTAACTTTTCTGGGTCTGTGTAACTTATCTAAAATATAGCAATAATAATATTACCACCTCATGCGAGGTTTGGTAAAGATTAAATAAGGTAATGTATATTAAGTTGCCTGGATAGTGATGACACATGTATATACTTAGTAGATATTAACTATGACCTAAGATGTAGCACAGTGTAGGCGGCAGAGGCCTATTATTAATCATTTATAGACAGCATTATTAATTTGCTTCAGACTCATGTGGGTGGGAGCAAGGGTGGAAGGGAAGTTTTAAGACAATTGAATTTAATTAACACATATTCATTGACAGCCTCTTCACCTTAGGGTTTAAGTCACTCAGTAGCTGCATCCTCCCTGCCCTCTTTTGCTTGACCACCTTTTGAACTCTTACCCATTCTGCAAGGCCCAGTTGAAATGCTGCCCCTCCTTGAAACTTTTTATCTTCTAAAGTAGGAAGAGATTTCTCCCGTGTTAGAACTGCTATGGCTTTTCCCTTGCAGAGCAGTGGTTACTAAATAAACACCTGCAGACTGGTTCCAGGCAGGTTTTGACAAAATCCCCTAGGGAGCTATGAAAATATAGATTCCCTGGTCCAGCTTCCAGAGATTCTGAGTCAGATGAGGCCAATGAATCTGCACTTTTAAAATATATTTGAGTGAGTCTGATGGGTGGACACATTTGAGAATCACTGAAGGACCACTCGTGGCTCTCAATACATACACAAGACTTTATCTTGCAGTTATTTATGTGTATGTTCATTTCTTTTCCTGGGAAATTATCTTTCTGATACTCCAATGCAGGGATAAAATGAAGAAAATCCATAGGAAAGAGTAGAGGATCAAGTCCTTTGCAATATTGTTCTCAGGTTGTCATCAACTCCTCTAGGACGCTTTGCTGGATTCCCATGGACTAGGTTGGCTTTTCCTGCTATATGTTCCTATCACACTCCGATGTCCCTACAGCAGTGGTGCTTGTATTACTTGGAATTTGCATTAGTTTTCCGAAAAAAAAAGTTAAAAATTGAATTATTAAAAGGATATCGGGTTGCCTGCAAAGTGGTCAAAATAGGACTCCTATGGATATAGAGCCAGACACTTCAATGGCATCAGGGCTCAGCCTTCATCTTGTGATTCCACTTTATTCCAAGAGTCGGGTTTATTCTCTTGCACATGCTTTCTTTACATTCAGCCAGTTCTATTCTGTGTCTGGTTGATTAGTGGGTAACTGTGTACCCACCCAAAAGAAAACTCTAAAATAAATCCTTTTAAGATTATTTATTTTTTAAAATATTTCAGATGATATCATGAAATTAGGATGCTTTCAACTTTGTCAGTTCACCTAATATACCTTCAGGCAACCTTTAGGATACCGCACTGACAGGACGGATGCTAAGACTAGGATGAAAAAACCCGTGAGAAGCAGGACTCTGGGCACAGGAGGAAGGTATCCCAGGCTGCGCCTCTATTGCCTGGCAAGCCCTTGGCCCCCTGGTCAGCGTGCGTGAGAGTCAGCCTCTGCCTCTGCCCCATGTGACCCCTGCCTCCAAGGCCCCACAAAGACCCAGTGCCTCCAGAAGCCTTATCTGTCTTGGTACTCAGAGCTTCTCCATGAACCAAAAGGAAAGTTTTGGAACGTGATACAAGGATGAGACACAAGCAGTGAACACAACAAAGGTTAACTTTGCTTTAGAGATTAGAGGAAACACTGCAAGATCACCACACCATAGGCTATGGAAACCCCAAGCGTGTTGAAATGACCCTGATGGCTGCTGTTTACCTCCCTGTTGGCTGATAATCCCCAGGTGCGATGACAGCAGTTTAAAGTGGTATTTGCTGGAAGCTCTGAACTAGGATACTCCCGAAGAAGAAATAGTAGTGCTAGTAAAGGTAGTTAATTCCAGGTGTTATTATACATACGTAACTCATTTCATCTTCCTATAAACCCTATGAGGTATATATTATTTTCATCCCCATTTTATAGATGCAGAAATAGAAGCGTAGAAGTAAATTGCTAAGATTACACAACTATTAATTCTTGGAGCTGGGAGTTGAACTCAGGTTGTCTGTCCCCAGAGACCATGCTCTTAATCCCAGGGGTCATCAAACTTCCCTGCAAAGGGCCAGCTGGAAAATATTGTAGGTTTTTATACATTCTATCTTGTGTATTCACTGGGTTTTTTTAAACAATCCTTCAAACATTTTAAAGCCATTCTTAGCTCATGGGCTATACAAAAACAGGCTGCAGGCCCGTTTTGGCATTTAGTGCTCATACTGAGCAAAGGTTTAGGAACATGGTGGGTACGCCATTCCACATTGCCCTTAGGCAAATCTTGTGTACCTGTAATACTATTAGGTTTCTATTGACAAATAATCCGCAATTCTGACTTTCTCACTCCCTCTTTGATTTTTTCTGAATTTATGAGATTTGGTTGCATTCTCAAATTAGCCTTCCTCCTAACTGGTGATTCTATAGTTGGACATTTGAAAAAGGCCTGTCAGAATTCAGTAAGAGCTTTTCTTCCAGTCACTTTATCATTGGCTTTCTCTCTAGGTTGCATTTTTGCATGTGGAAGTGACTTTAGGCATTATGGTATTGGACTAGAGGCTATTCTTTCTTCGATTGACTAGACATAAAGGCATAGGTAAGATGCATTTTCTTTAGGCCTGTCACTTTTCTGGGAACCGACATTTGGGAGGTCACATTAATTTAGTGAGTTCTGCTAGTATAAATTTACCGGGAACCTGACATATATTCCTTTATCATTTTCATTAAAGCTTAAAATGGTTTATAAAAGGACATGGTTCTTGAAATGGATTAATATCACAATGGAACTCATGCTTTCTAGGTATCTGCTGTATGCTTGGAGATTCAAAATGTCATCACAGCATTCTAGCCTAGGCTTCTAGGGGGTTATTGGATTTGCTCAAGATAAAATCTTAGACCTGCAAATAAATCCCGGTCAGTTTCTTTCTTTTTTTTTTATTTTGTTTTTAACATTCTCATGGTAAATAACACATAATTCAGACTCATATAATGTGTAAGGAAACCATTGTTTTGGTTATTTCAGTATGAAACTCAAGAGAAAACTTAGAGTGTTTTTAAATTATTTTGACAATAATCCAAGGTAAAAAATACACCAAAAATATTATATCATGACCTAGTACAGATCTATACACATATATAAAACTGCAAAGTTTTAGAGACAATACTATTCTTACTACATTTGCGACATTTCTGGTATCTTCTATTCTAGTTCACTTAATTTTTTTCTTTTTTTTTTTTTGGAGACAGAGTCTTGCTCTGTCACCTGGGGCAGAGTGCAGTGGCATCATCATCACAGCTCACTGCAACCTCCAACTCCTGGGCTCAAGTGATCCTCCTGCCTCAGCCTCCCAAGTAGTTGGGACTATAGGTACACACCAGCATGCCCAGCTAATTTTTCTTTTTTCTTTTTTTATTTTTCGTAGAGATGGGGTCTCAAACTCCTGGCCTCAAGCAATCCTCTCGCCTCGGCCTCCCAGAGTGCTAGGATTGCATCCACTTAATTTTTATTGCTTCTTCTGCTTTCAAAATTTATTTTATAACTCATTAATGGGTTTTGACTCACAGTTTGAAAAACATTGCCTTAGAGGACCCAAATGTTCATACTGCCCATATTTATAAGAAGCAGTTGTTTTGAGGTTCTTGTGGTATCCTTATAGCTTAGTTTGGTTTATTTGCTAAGAACCAGCCACATGTAAGTCACTATGCTAGGCTTTGTGGGAAAAGAGTTATGCTTTCAACTGCCTAAGTCAGGAATTTTCTGAGGTGGCAGGGAAACCAGGGTGAGCAAAATGACATATCACCTCTGCCCTCACCGAGCTCCATGCTTTAGTGGATGAAATAAACTCAGAATTGAAGGAGTTTTGGAAGATGTCATTCACTGGAATGACTATGTTAAGTAAATAAGCAGATTTATTAGCAGTTTCTGGGTAAAAGGTGCTTTCTTCTTATGTAGGAGGGTCAGTCCCATTTTTACAGATGAGAAAAAGTGGAGGCTTAGAGACTTTGTCATTTATTTCAAATCACTTCATTATTTACAGGGTTATTTGTAATATACATACTGCCTCACATGACCTAGTGCTTTTTATGCTAGAAATAAAGTGACTAGGGAGTTCAGAAGAGGAAGTGATGATTAGGTCATATCATAAAAATGTTGAACCCTCAGAAAGCTCTGAAAGACCTTAAGAGGTCCCCTTGCCCCTCTCTTTTTCCTGCAGGAGAAGCCAATCTATTCTTTTAAAAAGAGACAAACTAGGTCTTTTAAAGAGACCAGTGATAACTTCTAGTGTTTCACAATCTTTTCTGAATAAACTCTTAAAATCTCTCATTTGGAATTTTACTCATCTAAATCCTTATTTCAAAAAAAAACAGCCTACAAATAAAGTCAAACTTTCTCAAGGTTACCAAGGCGAGAAACCAAAGATTGTCACCTCCCAGGGAGAATCCTTTATTCTTCTCATCACCAAACATTTCATGAGCATTGACCCAAGAGACTATGCCACCTAGAAACTCCACATCTACTGCGTCTTACTTCTTGGAGCTGAAGTTTTAAAGTTGGAGCTATGGAAGAGCCTCTCAACTTCAAAGCACCATTCAGTGGCCTCCTGTCCGCACACACATCCTAATCTGTTAGATATTTGTACCTTGGAGATTAGCTTATGTTATAAATTTATGAGTGTAATAGTTTTCTATTTGGGAAAGTTGAAATTACTTAGATACAAAAAGTGGTTGTAGTTAGAAAATAAGCAGGAAAAAGATTTGTAAAGTGCTGATCCTAGGACCAGATTCTCTTGGCAGTCGTTCTGTGTTCAGAGATGTTTCTCCTGACCTTCATGCCTGTGCCAAACCCCCTGTGATATGTTCTTAGAGCTCCATGACCTCTTTCCTTCTTAACATTCAGCAGAAGCTTTAATTCCACTTATTTCTGTGACTATTTAGTCCTTGAGAGTCTCTGTCTTTATAGAGCCCTCACTAGACTAGACTGGGCTCCATAATGGCAGAGATTCTGTTTTCACTTTATTATGACTGTATCCAGCACTAAGCGCTGTGATTGATACATAGTAAGTGTTCAGTACATCTTCACTGGGTGAATAAATTGGCATCTTAAGGTAGTCCACTGTGTTGTTTCAAACAGGGCATTTCAGTTTAGCTCAATCTTCGTTTATTATTTATTAGCTACTAAAGAGCAACTGGTAATCACTTACGATGTTCTTCTTTTTGTTGTTTTACAGTCAACTTTGACCACTTTGAAATTTTGCGAGCCATTGGGAAAGGCAGTTTTGGGAAGGTGAGAACCAAAATGATTAACCACCAGCAGGGTAACGTAGCACAGGGGACAGTGGGCCCAAGAATGTTCAGAGTATTGAGTTGCTGGGACCACAAGGAGCGATAATTCCATGAAGATGTTTTTATAATGGGTTTTTAGAATATTGTCACCACAGTTTGAGGAAACTGTGTGACAGGCAGCTACATAATGTACACACAGTGTTCTCAGAATGATCTCAATGAGGTCAAGTCTGTTTACTCTCACTAGAGTTTAAGACTTTTCTCTCTCTACCTTAATGGAGATTAAGATTTCAGAATCATTTTTAGAGTGAACCAGCTCTACCTCTGGTAATCATTATCCTGTCAAGGGAAGAGTTAATTCTTTTCATGTGGGAAAGAAGCCACTGAATTCTATTTCCTTTTTCCCATTTGTCCCATGTTTTCATCTTCAAAAACCTACTGTGAAAAATATATATATTCAGTCTGGCTTTTTTTTTTTTTTATAAGAACCTTCTAGATTCAAACCCTGATTATTAGTTTCTCAATAGAGGCATACTTTGAGAGAGTAACATTTCATATTTAATAGTAAATTTGCATTTTAAAATCATCTGCTTTCCATTTTATTAGAAATTATATTGGCCTTTAAAGGAATTTCAAAAACACAGACATCATATTTAGTGTTTTCTTAGTCCTTAGAGTCCTTTTTGGTTATATCACCTGTGAGCGTAAACAAACATTCTTTGCACGATATTTTTCTGCTTAACAGTTTAGTCGCGTCCATTTCAGTCACTCAGAGCAGGATTAAGGATGTTATTTGTTAGTGGAAGATTCCTGACACAGAGGCAGTTATTTTCTCCAAAATACTGTCTAAAAATCTCAAAAAGCAAAAACAGGCAAACTTGTTTGAGAAAGCAGAGATTCAAGAATTGACCTGGTGCATATGGAAGAAAATGAAATTTCTATTCTGAAATGAGAATAAAGTGGGAATTTAAACATCAGAGAATTTGCATGTGATAAGCCACCAAGCCACAGCAAAGGACAAGTCTTGTTCTGTGTCTCATCACCACGATCCATCACCTCCTTAATCACTTTCTCACCCGGGTCTTCCCCTTTAGGTCTGTATCGTACAAAAGAATGATACTAAGAAGATGTATGCGATGAAGTACATGAATAAACAAAAATGTGTGGAGCGCAATGAAGTGAGAAACGTCTTCAAGGAACTCCAGATTATGCAGGGTCTGGAGCACCCTTTCCTGGTTAATTTGTGGTAAGTGGTTTGGCCCTCTGAGTGTAGACACTCCCATCTTTGTCCCCAAACACTGTTACATAAACACATCTTGATTTCTAGGTGTGCATTTGCAAAATATGCATTTGGATCTTCCTCCAGGGCTTTTGTTCTCCCCGGTTTCTTTGGCTTTACAATGAAAGAACATTTTTTTTATCGTCACCAGTAAATATTCCTTGGTTCAGGTGTCATAGTTTCCCTTCTCCTTGAGGTCAATATATTTTTTAAGCATTATAATTAAGTGGGCTGAAAAGGAATGTGTTCAGGCATCTTATCACTCATTATATACTTTTTCCCCATAAACTGTGGGGGAGGGACTTTGGGTACAAAGTATGGCCTCGCTGGCTGACGTGAGGTCGATCTTTAGAATCTGTACAAAGCACTTTCTCCTTAAAATAATTGGCAATAAATCTGGTTTCTTTGTAGCGTACTTCTTAAGCATCATGTGTATACCTGGAAGTAAGAAAAGGATAGGTGCTTCCTTTCTCACCAAATAGGTTATAAAAGAGCTGGAGCTAACTTTTATCGGAGCTAACTTTTATCAGGGCTAACTTTCCCAGTCATTGAGACATTAAATGACTGTGATCTGTTCACAAAGCCATTACCGTAATCCAAAGCATAGAAAATGGCAGAGGAGTTTGCAGTATCTCATACCCCCTGCTCTTTTCTTGTGTGTTAAAGTCTTTATGTGTCACCTTCATTTTGCTTTACATTTTAATGCATCCATTATGTTACGAGCCAGTTCTTAAAGCTAATTCAAGATGACTGTTATTTAAATATGCATACCAAGCAGTTCTGACTTATCAGCCAAGGCAAAAAAAAAAAAAAAAAAAAAAAGGTCTTTATCCAGTGAATGCTAATGGAAACATAATTGAGATTTCGCTCTACGATTAGGGACATCCTTCTGGAGGAATCAGTGCATAAAACCTGCCTCCATCCATCCTTAATTAATACAGTTCTCTTAATATACAGTTTACTCAAAGCCTCTATGTCGCAGCTGAAAAGAAGATGGTTCTGTGTGACTTGGAAATAGGTCCATTACGGTTTGTGCACTAATCAGGCATTGTAGAATCTCATTTTGGCTGCGGCTCCGCGTATTTAATCAGTGTTTCAGAGTGGCCTATTCAAAATGCTGCCATGGTAAAAAGCTGAAATGGATGCAGCTCTCTCTTCTCCAACCTTTGCAATCATCAAATTGTCTTTTTCCTCCTCTCCTTCCACCCTGAGAATGACAAGGTGCTGTCACTTCACAACCTCCCTTTGTTCAAAGTCACATTTTCCTTCATCGAAAGTTCAACCAACTAATTTTATTTTTTTAAGTCCAGGAATCCTTCATAAGGACATACTGAGCATTTTGTGCTTTCAAATTTGTCTCTCTTCGCTGCATGGGCAAAGTTGATTTTGTTCTATTCCTTTTTTTTTTTTTTTTTTTAACATGGGTGTTAGGAGGCTTTAAGCTGGCCAAAGTTTAGAGATTTTGCTATTTGCTAACTTGATGTCACTCCAGACAACATTGTGTTCTCCATGTACACTGACCTGGTGATAGGATGTCATGTATCCTGTTCTTTCCTTCCCACTTCTCACACTGAACCTCGCAGTGGAGCCCTGGGCACTATTAACATTGAAAGAGGAGAGACCTGCCCACCCCCAGGGATTTTAGCACCACATTCAGAACTGGAAACTGGGGAGGGGGCATTCTTAAAAGTACAACATAAACTCTTCTGCCTTTTAAACCTCAAGATAAAAATCTTTACAAATCTTTATTATTCTTTCTAATAAATGCTTTCTGCCTTAGTAAGTACAGCATAGTCAATGTAAGTGAATCTTTCCACAACTATCAAGCATCTTGCAATGCTTCTGAAGATGTTATTGTGAGTAACTTACTTCAGCATTTTAAGTCACATAAGATAGGGTTTGTGTGTGTAACTTGGGTTGTTTTTATAAATGAAGTAAGATTAAGTGCTATGCCTAGTACCTAGCACAGAGTAATGTTTGTCTTACAAATATTAGTTCTTTGCTTCCTTGCTCCATGAAGGTGTAGCATTCTGAACTTGACTGTCATTGGTGGTCCATTGTAATTGAATGGTACTTAGCCCCAAGACATCATGGGAAGATGGAAAGTTGTGTGTATGAGGGGGTGGGGAGGTGCTCTTCAACTAATTCTCTATAAAAGCATATATTCTTTGTTTTGTTTTGTTTTTCCACCCTTATTCTGCAAATCAAACAAACAAACAAACATCAAAGATTCCCCAATATATTGTATACAATTTAATCAAGATTTTATGTCCTGGGTTCAACTGTTAGATTTATCTTCACATCCCCAATGCCTCGGGAACTTAAGAAGCATTATATGATTTACAAAATAACAGCAATACTTGTTTAAATCCTGCCCCGTTTGTGTACTCTATTTTACTGATATGCTATGTAGTCCTCTCAAGATTGCTTTCAATAATCTCATCTGTGCTCAAAATGTCCCTAACCTCTGGGGATGTAGTTGGAAAATTCCAATTTTTCAGGCTAAGGGAAAACACAAATTGTTCCTCTTTTAAACAAGTTTTATGTTAACGTTAAGAAGTTTGCACGTGTGTATATGTAGGTGTATAGGTATAAATATATATATATGATACTTGAAAACTTTTCTGCTCATTGCAGTCAATTTGAAAACCAGAAAATTACCTAGAAAAATGAAAACTTTCCAATAGTTCTACCACCTTGCAACAACCACTTCTAACGTGTGGGTGTGTGCTTTCCAGTAAAATGTCTGCATTTGGTTTTCTGTTTTGGATCACTCATTAGCCCTATTCATTCCTTCCTTTATATATATATTTATTGAGCATCAAAAACAAGTTATAATTAGCTTGTTAGAGAACATACAGGACACACAGTTATGTTTGAGTGTCTGATAAACAACCGATGATTTTTAGTATGTTCAAGTATCATGTGAGATACATTTTTACTGAAAATTATTCATTATTTATCAGAATTTTAAATTTAACTGTGCACCTTATATTTTTATTTGTTAAATCTGGCAACCCTAAGTATAACAGAGACCCATCCCATGGGGGTGAGCAGGAGTGGGTAGAGCCCTGATCTGCCCAGCGTTACCACTGACCAGGAGAGACTGACATTAACCAAATGGCATGTGGATATAGACACTTTGAGAAGTGTGCAGACGGACTGAGTATGAAGGTGTGTGTGTGATGCGTGTGGGTACATATGTATCGGGGTGTCATGGAAAGAAGTTAACTAGTCCGGGGGCAGGGACGTTAAGAGGGGAAGAACATTGGGAATTAAAACTCAACCTTACCAGCCTCTGGGGACCTGGCCCCGCTCAGGAACAGTCTTCAGATGTAGGCCACATGTCAAGCGACGGCTGCCAGACAGGGCTGCCATCCAGGAAAAGTAAATAACATCTTCCTATGAGTCCCTCTCTGAGGGCTGTTAACAAAGCCCTGGCAACCCACAGCCTGAAAACAAATAGGTCCCAGTCATTCCCGGCACAGCCGCTTCCCCAGGTGGGTTTTGTTAATTGAGATTAAGGCTGCAGCTGCACGCAACTCCTCAGGGCTCTCTCTCTTTGCCAGCGTCCCTTGTCCCTGTCAACAGAAAGGGTCCACGTGTGGTTTCAGGAAATTAGGAGACAAGATCATCCATTTTAAGTGGAAAGGACTGTGCAGGGAGTGTGACAAGAGGTCCTTTCAGATGCTGAATACAGCTCCATAAATGGGAGCAACCTCCATCATCTGTGACCCAGAGTGCTCATGTTTCTTCACGGATCACAGACCATGAGAACTCAAGGTCGCTTTCAGAGGCACAGAGTCAATAATAATAACTTCCCTATTAATGATGTCCTATTACTTGGGCTTTTACATGTATCACTTATTCATCCAAACAATCTCGGTTGATGGGGATAATTATTCCCATTTTACCTCTGAAGAAACTGAGGCTCATAGAAGCTAAGAGATTTTCCTAGAGTCACATGGCCAGGAACTGGCAAAGCCAGGCCTCAAACCCAAGAATCCTGACTTCAAAGCCCCTGCCCTTTCTGCTGCTCTATCATCCCCTATAGACATCTTGCGAGCTCCCTTACAAAATATGTAAGGCATCAGGGATTATTTTGCTTATTGTTCTTTGCAATCCGCAAGAATACAAACTCTATGAGGCAGGTATGTTTCTATGCTTTTGATCATTGCCTCATTCCCCATTGTGTGCAACAGTGCCCAGCACACAGTAAGTGCTCAATAAATATCTTTTGAATGAGTGAATGAATGAATGACTAAAGTGTGTTAGTGTTGTGACCAGGCCTTGGCTCCTGGTTAATTGCTCTTTTCCCCATCACACCGGTGACATTTTTTGCACACTCACAAACATAATCTCATGTAATCATGTGCACTCCAATTTCTTTGCAGGCCCTAGGGTCAGACAAACCTGAGTTTGAATCTGTGCTCCACCACTATGTCACTGTGAATTAGGCCAGTTCTCTTAGGTATTTTGCTTGGTTTTCTCATCCATCATTGGGCATAACAGCAATCTTCATGTCAGAAGGTGCTGCTGTCAATGATAATAGGTATATAAAACACCTCACATAGTAGGTGCTTAATAAATGATGGCATTTAAACAAACGACTGAGCGAGGCCCCTCCCAGTGTAGGGGCCAAGGGAAAATTTCCCCTTCATCCTTTGAAGGTTCTCTAAAAATCAACTGAGAAAAGGCACATTATTGGGAGAAAAGGCATACAAAATTTATTTACATGCACATGTATGCATGGGAGTCATACAAAATATGGAAAGGCAAAGAAAGGGCCAGATTGTTGATGCTTTTATACAGTCCTAAGATTACAGAAAGAGCATGGCAAAACAGGTTCTGGACAGAGAGAAAGAAAGGCAGGCATGGGGCAAAGGCATTCATGTTATATAGATGAAACCTTGCAGGTAGCAGGTCTCAGGAAGAATAGATGGTTGCCTGTGGTTGAGTTCATCTTTCTGGGGAAAGAACAGAGAAAAGCCTGGCTCTTTATTTCACTAATGTGGAATTTCCTCTATAGATGCAAATCTCCTCCACAAAAGGCAACTGTTTAGGGCTATTCTTGTCAGCAAGCCTTCTGAAGAACCATCTCAAAATATGTCAAAGAACCGTACTTGGGGTGAAATATTTTTAGTTTCCTATACCAGAAATGGAATATTCCCTCTGCCCCCATGGCCAGAGAAGATTATTGAGTGGACAAGTATACCTGAACTTGAGCCAGCCTAGGCATTAGAAAGCTTTTTGTTTTGTTCTAAATTATTAGAAATTTAAATAAAAAGTTCTAAATAGAAAAGAATATATATTTTGTCTAAAATATGCAAACACAGAGTTCTAATGGAAATAATAAAGACCTATATTTCATCACTGAGATATATCTGTTATATTAGTTTCCTATTGCTGCTATAACAAATGACCACAAACTTAGTGACTTAAGACAACACAAATTTAATATAAGTCTGGAGGTCAGAGGTCCAAATTCAGTCTGACTAGGCTGAAATCAAGGCTTTTACATTTAGATCTGCAATTCAAGGTCAACATTCATTTTTTCCTATATGGATGTATTATTAACCTAATACCATTTATTGATGAGTCTATACTTTCCTTAATGGACCACATTACCACATTTGTTATTAATCAAGTCACCATGTATGTGCGGGTTTCTTGAGTTTGTTCCAGTGATTTATTTGTATACCCTTGCATGTTTATTTCACTATTTCAATTACCATAGCTCTATACTGGATTTTCAGTAATATAATTCTTCTTTGGTTTATGTTGGCTGTAGTTGGCCCTTTACAATTTCTTATAAATTTTATAATTAGCTTTGCAATTTGTTTTTTAACGTGGCTGGTATTTATATTGGGTTACATTGAATCTATACATTAATTTATGGAGAATTAACATCTTTTTAAAATATCAAATTTTCCGATTCATATATATACACACACATATATATCTATTTTTCCTTATTTATTTAGGTATTCCCTAATTGCTCTCTTTGGTTTCAGTTTTTTGTGTAGAGCTCTAGAATATCTGTTTTTAGATTTATTCCTAGGTGTGTGATGTTTTTGATAAGATTACAATGGTATTATTTTCACTTATTTGATTTCATTAAATTTTGAACTACTAGAAATTTAATTTTCTAGTAGTTTGTTGCTTGTATACTGAAGTACAGTTGACTGTTAATATTGACTTTGTGTTCAGCAACCTCGCTATATTCTCTTACTAATTATATTAGTTATACTGTGGATTCTCTTAGATTTTCAATATTTACAGTCATGTCATTTCCTAATAATGACAGTTTTATCTTATCTTTTATAAATATTCCCATGCCTATTACACATGCATTGAGAGCAATGTTGAATAAAAGTGGTGATAATGAACATCCTTGTCTCTTTCCCAAGTTAAAGTGGGGGGGAAGGTTTTTAATATTTCAAGACTTCATACAATGTTTGCTGCAGGCTATTTGTAGGTATTCTTTATCATGATAAGGAAGTTTCCTTTCAGTCCTAATTTGCTAGCAGTTTTTATCATGAATTGGTATTACATTTTGTCAAATACCTTTTCTTTTTTATTGAGATCATTTCTATTATGTGGTGAAGTAAACTGATCTGTAAATCTTATAGCAATCCTGATTCTCAAAAGTAAATTGTTCATCTTCTATTATTCTCTTGTATGTATCACTGGATACTAGAATATTTTTAATACTTACTTTATATGTGTTCATTTATTTTGTATATTATTATTCATGTATTAGTTTTATTCATAAATATATAATATACATTTTATATATTTTCATACATTTATATATATTTTAAGATGCACATAAACAAGTTTGAATGCCAAAGAGGATGAGCCAATTAACAGGAAGGCATTGGTAATGTAGGACAGAGAGGGGATGATTGACAAGTGAGGTCCTGTAGGTGGTGAGATGGGTGTGAGTCAGGGCGCAGGCGAATGGGCTGGCCTTAGGTGGGAGCAAGGACACGTCTTTCATGTACCAGTAGAGAAGGCAGAGTGTGTGGGAATATATGTGTGTGTGAGCTGGTGGGATTGTTAGTGGCAGATGAAAGAGTTCTCAGGCCATTGCCTCTATTTTCCCTATGATGTATGATGTCATCAACTGAGATTGAGGGGTGGCTAGAGTATAGGAAATTTTGAGGAGAGAAGCTGCAAAGTGAATGAAAGTGTGAAACTAATAGAGAATTAGGGGCCGGAGGGGGTAATCCTAGCACTTTGGGACACCAGGCAGGAGAATTGCTTGAGGCCAGGAGCTAGAGACCAGCCTGAGAAAGAGTGAGACCCTGTCTCCACAAAAAAAAAAAAAAAAAAAAAAAGAGAGAGAGAGAGAGAATTAGAAAAGGATTTTCTAAGTAACCATTTGAGACTTGTGGTTATAAATTTAAAGTGAATCCAATCTGCGCAGTTTTGTGTCTTTTTCCTTAGATTGCACTTAATAAATATTGGTTTGTTTTTGTTGCTATTTTAAAGCATATAGGTGGGTTTAAACAGGATTGGAATTTAGTTGGATGAGGTATCCTCAGTATGACCAAGTTTGATGAATTGAAGTTGTAGGAAGCAGACTCAAGAATAGATTCTTGGGGAAACATAAGGAAACCATACATATATGAAGTGACTCTTTTGAGACAGCTGACATTTTTGAGGGTTTACTATTTTTGAGGTGCTGTGCTAATATATTTCATGCATAGTCTCATATATCTTCAAATACTAGTTCTACCTATAAAGTAGAAATTAGTATTTGTCCCCTTATAAAAATGAGTAAGCTGATAATCAGGTTCCATTTCTTACCAAAGTCACAAGAACAGAAAACCATGACAAAGCCAGATTTTAATTCCCACCCCCAAATTCTCTAAGACCTTCATTGTTAACTTACACTTTATTTTAATGTGACTTATATATGTACCATTACTTCTATAAATCTAAAACCAAACATTTTAAAATATTAAATAAAACTGAAAAATCAATTTACACATTTCAAAGGATCATTTAACATGATAAATGAAAATATTTCAGTGAAACAAAATCACCATTTATACTTTAATATACTCTGGTCTGAGAAAACCTATTACACTGTGTTTCTGATTCCCTGGTTTCATTTCAACTGCTAGATATCCGAAATAGAGATGGAGAATAGAGCCCCTGATATAAGAATAGAGGCAGGAAGAACGAAACATTTCTGAAGTTGCAATTCGAGTAGTTGGCTGTAAGCACTAGTCAGGTGAAGCAAGGTTGCATATGTTATGAATGCAGAGACCAGGGTGAAAGCGTGAAGGCAAAGTAAGAATCTGTGTATTTGGTGGAAATGCTGGGGTATCCTCCCCTGTCCTGCAGTCCTGAGAGTGCTCTAGCGTGGTCAGTGAGGAAATAAATTGCCTTTCTTGCTGGAGAATACACAGTGCCAGATGAACTTTCTGTCCCTCCACTCTAGAGAAAAGGCAGTCAAAACGTGTGACTGAGCATGTCCCGCACCACTCTCAGCCCACTCAGGGCCTGCCCAGCCGCTCACGGAACCATGAGTAGCCCTTTCCAATCCCATCAATGACCCAAACTCAACAGCTGAGACTGGTCTTTCTGCAGTCAGTCTGTGACTGCCACGGAGCACAAAAGGTATTAACTTCTGACACTGTTTTTCTTTCCTGGACCCCTGATTAACTTTATGGGTAAAAGTCTGATTTAATTGTTCCTAATTATATCTGAGCGTGCATCTTGGCTTTCCCTTTTTCATGGGGAGCAAGATGTTGTTATTCCCCTTTGCCTGTTTACTGGCTGTATTCTCCGAGGTAACCATCTCAAGAGATTCTGCAGAAAATAATAATAGTCAAATTTTCCCCCAGAGAAGAGTCATAAATAATATCTCCAGAGCCAGTACATGTGAGCTGATAGGTCACAAAATATTATTTAAAGCTTTGTCCAGAGAAAGGTCAGGGCTTCAGAAAAAGCAACTTCATCAGAACATCAGGAACATAATCTATAACCTGTTATGTCATTTTTAAAAATCACCTACCATCTTTTTTATTGTGTAAATTGTTGACTGTTGGTTATTTATTTGAGGCTTTAGTTTATGGCTTGAATCACACAAGTGTGTGTATCACTTTCTGTGCGGTTTTCATGACCCCTACAGTCAAACTGAGGTCCTTCTGTTCATCTCTATGACAGTATCCTATACTTTTATTTGACAGCTCTTACCACATTTTATAACCATATATTTGTTTGTGTAAATAGTTGTTTATCTTTTATAGATGGTTGCCTTTAGGAAGAGGGAAGCCATGTCTTTTGGTTTACTCTTGTACCCTCAGCACCTTGCCCAAGGAGGTAAATACATAATAAATATCTTAAAATGGCCATTGGATAAACAAGTGCTCGGTAGGTACCAAGCTATATGCCAGGAGTTTCTGAGGGATACAGAGACGAGCAAGGCGCAAAATCCTCACACTGTTCAGTCAAGTGAGGAATGCATGCAAAAAGAAAATTAATAGTGATGATATAATATAATGCAGTGCAGCCATCTGCACCTAGGTTTCTGAAATGTTCTATAACAGAGAAACATTTGGGTGCCATGGAATGGGAGAGAGGGAAACACAGAAGGGTAGCATCTAATTTACGTTTGGCAAGGAGAGGCTAGGAAAAGCTAAAGTGGAGGGGAGATAGACTCAAACCCAGAGTCTTTATGTCTTCTGAGACTTACATAAAAGTCTCTTCTTGCTAAAAAGGAAGCTTTTTATCAATATTTATTATAACTACCATATTGTAGTTCCATCAAATCCATTCTATTTACTGCCCAAGAGATCTGTGTAAATTCTGAGTTATCCATGTTTGTGAATTTTAAATATATGGTTGTTTAATCTGGATAAACACGCAAATACACAAGAGTGGGTGAGATCATTTATACATGTTTTGATGAGGGCATTTAATACGGTACAGTTTTTCCTTGGAGAACTTTGTAAGGCTCTGGGAAAGAGAAATAAGTATTTTATAAGTTTCAAAGATTCTTGATTTACTGATGAGTTTTCCTAAAGATAAAAACCTCTGGAAATTTGACAGCATGCTCTAGAGAGAGAATGTGATACTATGTATCATTAGTAGAGTATAGCCTAATGACAAAAACACCAGCAAATATAGCTTAAACTGTTTTAAGTAATGGCATTGTTGGGGGTAATGTTGGTGTTGCTATTTTGAAAATGTTGTGTGTGTATGCTGGGACACAGCAAATGAGTATTTTACATTGCTGTCACTGAGAAGCAGCATTTCTAGTGAAGGAGAAAGAAATTACTGGTAAAAGATTAATGAGGTTAAGAATTTCTGTAATCTTGAATATAAATTGAAAATATCATTATGAAACTTATGATGTATTTATCTTAGATTATATTTGCATATGCATGTATATGTTATGCTTATACCTATATATTTATAGCAGTGGACAGTTCTGTCACCCAGATTGTCTGGAACAGGAAATGTACAAGAAAGCCAGCAGTGTTTTCATATCCTATAGTCATAAAGCTATCAAAACCCACTAGGGTCATGTCAAAATAATACATGATCCAACATGACTATGTTCCCACTGGCCATAGAGTGGACATTCTGAACTGAACATCAATGATAATAATATCAAGCCCATGAATTCATTATGATATATTTTTTAATGTATTGATTGCTTTTGGAGGACTCTAAGAGACCGAGTCATTTTGAAAAGCAGTAAATAAAGGAAAGACTTAAGCATTTGTTTTTACCTTTCCTGTATGAACTATACCTCAAAGTAGCTAAATAATTGACAAAAGCAAGTTTCTCTGCATGAAAATGCTCCAACTAACACAGGAAGGAGAAATGGTAGAATTCAAACGTCATGCCTGAGGAATTTTTGGATCTAGGCAATGATAATAAATGGCTGATAACACCACACAAAAAATAGACTTATTAATTATATACACCCTGATCAAAGTATATACCACAATCTGTGAAACAGTCTTGTCCAAAAAAAAAAAAAAAAGTCTAACCTGAACCTGAGCAAGCCCCTAGGTCTAACAACCAATTTTCACAAAATACAATGAGGTATGAAATGTGTAAGTAGACAGGACATGAATGCATTCAGCAAAATCCAGACTCTGGGAATGCTACAGCAAAAATGGTTTGTTTTATTCAACAAAAAATTACTAGAAATAAAAGAATTTTGGGGTAGGGAAGCCATAGAATAAAACAAGACTGTCACATACACCAATGGCAATGGGTGGGCCTTGTTTGAATCCATTATAGGACCCAAACATTCTATAAAAGTTCTTTATTTAAAAAAGAACATTTATAAAACAATCAGGGAAATATGAACAAGACTATTTCATGAAAACTACTAGATAATTTATACAGATGAGAAACGGACTCATCTTGGTTTCTTTCCTGATGAAGAAAAATATATTAGATAGATCAGAGTAGAAGGAAATATTTTTCTTATATATAATTGGCTTTTTAAATATAAAAATATAAATAAAAACCAAAATGACATTATCCCACCATTTATGTAATTGGTTATTTTATTTTCAGGAAAATTCTATGCATATACCCACATATGTGTGTAATATGTTTATTTTCCTTTTGTGGTTGTTTGTTTATATGCTTTTTAAATATATCCTTTTTATGTTCCCTAAGCTCTATATACTATACTGTATACTACAGTGTAAACATTATTCTTTTTCTCTCTTTGTCTTCATAGAGTAATATGTTGGAAATCTTTTCATATCGGAATATAGGTCTGCCTTTTGTAGCCACTGAAATACGAAGGAAAAAATACAGATCTGGCTCATTAAAAAAATGCTGTATAAGCTGTAGCCTGAATTTACCATAGTTTATTTACATGCTTTCTATTGATGGACATATAAATTGCTTTTAATTTTATAAGGTATTATGAGTATCCTTATAAGTACATCCTGGCATACTTTTTTTCAAGTGGATCCATAGTGAAAATCCCTTGCAATGAAATTATAGGGTCCAAAGCCATGTGCTTTTTAAAGAGATATTTCCAAATTGTACTCATAGGAGGTTTCACCAAACTACCCTCCTTCCAGAGCATGTGAGAGTGCCCATTTCTCCATATCCTCACCAACAGTGACTCTTATCAAGCCTTCATGGAAATGTTCTCACTCCGATACATGAATGAGTAAAAGTTATGACATACTTGCTTAGACTATGAATTGCTTTCCTCTAAACTTCGAGAGAATTTGGATTGTTGTCTTAACTTGGTTTCAGTGTTATCCAAACCATTAACCTTTCTTTTAACTCATATTGTCACATTGTATATTTCTGTTAAAAACAAAACAAAACAAAAACAAAAACACAACTGGGTATTGTTTTTATAGACTGTTGAAATCTGACTGATGCAAACCTTGGGTTTTCTGTATTGTCAGAGTGAATTAATTACGTGAATAATATTGGATTTTTAAAATGAATTTCACACTAGATACACCTTGAAAAATTCTTACAGAGCCATAAGAAGAGAATTATGATGGGTCATGGCTCCAAAGAAAGGTTTTAAAATTTAAATTTGTCTACCTACTGGGGCAGTGTGCCCTCCCCTCCTCCCTGCCTGTGCCTCAGGGACCTCTTCTCACAAGGGCTAATGCTTCTCTGAAGCTGTGAAAACCCTGCCGTGAGCACTCCCTGTTCAGAGTCTGAAAATCACAGATTAACCGTTCTGTCCTTTTAGTGCCTAGGACAACGCTTCCTTGCTTTGCTAGATGGGAACATCAGAGCTGACCCTTGCTCAGGTAGAGGCTGAAGGAGGATTTGGCAAAACATTTCTTCAATAGGAAGTAGGTTCTCCTTACTGCCATGGTTTTCAAGCTTTTTTGACTGCAACTTGTAACAGAAAATATATTTTTCATCATAACCCAGTTGATATACTCACAGAATCACATTAAATTCGTAAAAATAAAAGTTTTATTAACACCGTTTAGCCTTACATTTTCACAGCATTTATCCTGTTATTCGATCTATTTTCTTTCTTTTTAAAAAATGCTTGTCACAACCAACCAAAATGCTTTTACAACTCCTTAATGGATTTTGACTCACAGTTTGAAAAACACAGCATTGGAGAGTATTTTAGATTTCCAACTCTCAGCATCAGATTTGTTTCATGATGGCTTCTATGAGACAGCTTCCAGTGTATGAATGCCTCCTCTGACTTATTTGGTAACAATGCTAATGTCTAAAAGTAGAACCTGGGAAATTTATATCGGACCCACTCAAAGCTTGCATTTTAACCTTGCTTTTCTCCTTCATTTTTTTAGTTCATTTATTGACTTATTATTTTTTTCTGTAACTATTTGTACAGTCTACATTTCAGGCAGTATCCGGGCATTGAGGCACCGACAGTGAGTAAAAGCACAAGCATGTCACATGATGGCATATTGGGAATCAAAGGAGTTAGTCCAAAGGCATACAGGAAAACAGTTCCAAATTATGACAGATTCCGTGATAAGAATATGGCACTGCATGTAGCAGGGGACCAGATTTAATATGGAGTATTGGGAAAGTCTTCTGTGAGAAGTGACACTTGAGCTGAGACTCAAAAGGTGAAAAGGATCTATAAGCAGGCAGTGGACAGCATCGTGAGAGCAGGGACAGGTCACGCCACATCACAAACTCCTAAGGCTGGAGGGATATGAACTGTGGGTTGGATAATGGAAGGAAAAGATCTTCAAGTTAAAGCTGGAAAAATAAACAGGGCCAGGCCAAATATGTTCCTGTCGACCATGGAAAGAAGTGAAGGGTTTTATGAGGCTGGATAACATGATAAAACTCACATTTTAAAAAGATAACTGCATTGTGGAGAATGGATTGGAGAGGTCCAAGATTGTGCAGAGAGAGCTATGAATAGCCTACTGCAGTGGTCTGGGTCAGGCTTGATGGAGTAGGGTGGAACAGGGTGCTGATCTTTGGCTGGTATCTTCTTTCCTACTGAGCACATTTAGCAATGAATTTCACATTCACTGGGACCAGACCTGTTAATTTTGGAACTGTCAACTAAGAAATAAATATATACATTATAAAAAGTTATAGAAAGTCAACAGTGAATCTATGTGATAAATGGTGGAGGTACAAGGAAGCTCTTAATTTTTTATTTAAAAAAATCCCAGATTATGATATGAGCTTGAACATTCTAGATATCACCCAATTGTATTATGTCCACGTATTTTCCTGGGTAAAATTCTGGAAAATAAATATTTGTTCTACTCTCCCTCTGAGTTAAGAATCTGAGATGGCAGGCATCAGATCTGATGTGCTGAAAGAGAAAGGTGATTTTAACAGCCAAACCTGCCACCATGATTAAATAAACTTATATTTATATTGGCCAAGAGAAACATGTTGCTTCTTGCCTGGGCCTCTTCTTTCTTTGATTAATAACCCTCTGCACATTTGAACATTGCTGTTCACTTGCTACGACTGGCATCCTTTGAATAAAAAGCGCTTAACCCAAGTCCCAGTAAACATGTTTGTTCATTCAGGCTAAATTTAATAAAACTACATGTGCGCCCCTCCCCCCCCCCATGGAGTTAAGTGTAATAATAGAAGAAGAGTCACTGGTCTGTCACTGGGTTTCCGACCTACATCTGGTGGCTTAACATAGTCAACAGCAGGGAGTGAATTGAATCTGCCCTGTATGCTAAGCCAGTCTGAATAGGTTGTTTCCACTGGCATCTAGTTACCTGTGTGGCTAGCACTCTCTTTTCCTTACTTTTGGTACCAGCCCTCACACACTTCACCATTCCTATCCCATCTGCCACCCAGCCCTAAAGGCCTTGCCTGCATCCCATGAGCAATGATTCTTTGTGTTACGTTATCTGAGAACAGCAGGTCCCAGGCATGATTATATGTTAACTAGCCCAATGTCGTTTACTAAAAGACCTGTAAGACACAATGAATATAATTTGTGTTGGTGTAGTTAGAAGGATTATGAACCAAATTGCCTAGATCCAGAGACCTTTCCTGGTGGCCATTAAACCTATGGCCAGTCCTTGCATTGGGATGAAGAATACCATTTTTCCAAAAGACAATGCCAAGCATGCATTTCTCAAACTTTTACAAAGCACTTCCTGTGTTTCTGTCTAAATTCCAAGAACTTAATTTCTGACATCTTCTATGTGAGTCAGTCTTCACTGGTAAACAAAATTTTATTTATCAAACTAACTATTGGGGACCGTTAGTCTTCATTAGAATGTTACCGCCTCAGATTAATGCTTCACTGAATTTCTTTTTTTCTCTTTTGTTTATAAGTCCCCTCCTTCTCCTTTAGCACAATGATAATTACAAAGAAGAAAATGTACGAAGTGCAGTTCTCCCACCATTGAAACTCTACATTTATTTCGTCAGCAAAGAATTTGTCACTAGGAGTTGGTGTACGTCCCTAGGCACTTAATTCTTTGATTCAAATAAAACTTTAAAATGTGATCTTTGTGACATTGTGTCTAAAGGAACATTTCAAAACAGCGTTGATACAGAGATCTTTATTATGACTAGAAATCATGTCTGTGGTTTGAGGGAAACAAAACAAATCACAGCAATAGGGATGCATTTTTGCAGGAGGCTCTTTGCACATACGCAGAGGCTAGTCCTGCTCTCTGCGTCTCATTTGCTCTTTCAATCCCTCAGCTCTCTCAAGTGTGAAGCCCGTGTCTGATCGTACGTCCTGCTTAAAACCCTTTAATAACTCCGCGGCGTGTACAGACTCCTGTCATGGGATGTGGCCTCTGCCTTCCTCTCCAGACACAAACTTCCCCATCAGACCTGTTGTTTGGACAAATCCAAACTATTTCTCTTTCCCCACTCACCCTAGGTTCTTTCCCATGTCTGTGCTTGAATACGTGCTATTTTTCAAGTTTTACTTTTGCACCTTGGAAATCCTTTGGCTCTACCGTTTGTCAGGTGCTTAAGTTTGTGCATTTCTTCATTTGTAAGTGGGAGCATGAGAGAGGCGTGTGAGGAAGAACTGGGGTAGCACTTGTAGAGTGCACCGGAGCCTGCCTCATCGAAGTCACTCAATAGAAACATCAGATGTTAGCTTTATTTTTTAGTTATTATTATCACTATCCTTCAAAATTTTGCTCAGGTTTTACCTTTGCTGAGAAGCTCTCCCTTACCTCCTCATTTCAAAGACTGAATGAATTACTTCCTAGAACTGTGCTCTTACTTCTTTATTGTCCTTTTTGTATCTTTATTTTTATTATCAATGTGGAACATGATTTGTTATAATGTTGCTGGGCAATGTAGTTGTTAGTAGGGAAAAATGAGCACAAGAATGGTTCAAGGAGTGCCTGTAACTCATAGTTTATGGGCCTCCGGCAACAGTGTGGTTAGGACATGATCATTAACAATAAGTGGATAAATGGGTTCTCTTTATTTCCTGGGTTTATAGCTATGTAAGCAAACAGTTAATGAGTGCTTACTGTATGTCAAGCGTGACAATAAATATTATACTTATCCTATTTATTCTTCAGTATGATCAGATTTGTTAGATATTCTTATTATTCCCATTTTACACATGAGGAAACCAAGGGCCTAAGGTCATGGAGCTAGTGATAGACCACATAATCCCAAAGCCTGAGCTCTTAGCTCAAGAAGACTCTGCTCTGACCTGGAGACTCTCGTTTGGCTCTGGGACTCGTTAGCGTGTAAATGTGTTTGATAAGTTTTCTCTTCTAATGCTATTCCAGGTATTCCTTCCAAGATGAGGAAGACATGTTCATGGTGGTGGACCTGCTGCTGGGCGGGGACCTGCGTTACCACCTGCAGCAGAACGTCCGCTTCCTGGAAGACACAGTGAAGCTCTTCATCTGTGAGCTGGCCATGGCCCTGGACTACCTGCAGAGCCAGCGCATCATCCACAGGTCAGTCAGGTCCCAGGGACAGCCTTGAACGGAATGCACAGGAGAGAATCCACAGCCTGTCTCCTTCAACAAATCCTTGTTGAACATGACATTTTATCTTCATTTAATTCTTGTAACAGTCCCCTTAGGTAGGTTGGTTGTCCTCATTTTGCAGATTAAAAAGGAAAAAAAGCAACTGAGTACATAGAGCTTAATTTGCCCAAGGTCACAGTTAGTAAATGACAAGACCAGAATCAATGAATATTGAAAGAAGAGAAAAATGTGGCATACAGGAACTTAATAACTATTCAATGAACTGATTGAAATAGAAATGGAGGAAGCACATAAAGGGAAAGAAATAGAATGGGAAGAAAGAAAATTCCTTGGGGAGAAAATTTCGGTCTTTCTAACATCTGCTGTCATTCAATTTATATTAAGTGAATCCCTAAAGTATGTGCTGCAAACGGAGGTAACAAAAGCAATGTACCTCCTGCATGCAGAGCATTTGTAATAAGTAAAGACATACAAGTAACACAAGAAGCCATAAATCTACATAGATAATAGAGAGAAAAGGGTAATACTTTACATTCATAAAGAAATTAGTAATTTTAATGATGATTTCATATATAGTATCTTATTTGATCTCTAAAATAACCTGTGACAAATGATCGCAGCATATATAATTAGACCATTATTAAATATGAGAAAATCATAATTTATAGCCATTAAATTATCACCCAGGTTTATTTATAAGAGTCATGAACCTAATCACCATCAAAGCAGCTACTCCTTACTGACTGATGGCTTGTTATGTGCCAGGCATTGCTAGATACTTTATATACATTATCTTACTAAATCCTCAAAACTCAACAAAGACTCCCCATTTTATTATAGTGTCCCCATTACACAGATGAAGAAACCGTGGCTCAAAGATTTGCCAAGGACAAACTGCTAACAAATGGCATATCGCCAGGGTTTAAACCTAGATCTCTCTGACCCAAAGTCACAGTTCTGTCTACTATACCAACTTGCATTAATTACACGTATGAAATATATGCATTCATTAATTATACATCAGTAAATGAAAAATCAGCACATGTGATTCTGCTGCTATCATCTCTAATCCTTAAAAAAATTGCTGAGTTTTTAAGTACAATTATGTCTCATTTGCTAAAAAGTTGGCTAAATACAATATCTGACTACCACCAGTTGACATTTATCTGTAATATATCTTGCTTAGCACAGAGCCTGTGGATAAAGATGTAACATCACAATTTATAGATTTTCTGTGCTGACACCAGCCCTTTTTTTTTTAGCCTACACACTTAGTTATTATTTAATGTTCCATCTTTGGAAGGGCCTATTGGTATTGGAAATGTGCTCTTCAGGCTACAGAAAAATGGAAAGCAGACCAGTTAATCACGTAGGATCTCAGAAGTGAATTTGCACACCTGGTGTTTTGTCAATAACTGGAAATCCTGTTCTCAAGCACTCTTTATCCCATACTGGTCCCTCATGTTCCCTTCTGGGGAGAAACTCTTCATATATGTGGTCTATGGAATCCTTCTCAAAACCCTCATGCTCATTTATCCCCCCCAAAATTGCCAGCCGCAGCCTGTCTTGGTTGCTGACGTCACAGCTATCGGAAAGGAGAAAGTTGCCGTGAGAAACCAGCATGGCCTAAGAATGCCTTTTAACTCTTTCTCCTTCCTCTGTTTGAAATTCGGTTCTGTGCCTTCTTCCTGCGAGTTTCATTTTCTCTGTTGTCAGAAGATGCTGTGAGCATTTTCGCCAGGTCCTTAGGACTGTGTAACAAGAGGAATTGAGGAGGAAAAAAAGTATGACAAAAAACTTGATACAACTTTTCCTCAAGGAACTTACAGATACTGTTTTTCTGTCCTTCTCACCCTTTATTCTCTTCCCTACTCTTTGGTGCTCATTTTGGCACTCAAATCAGAACTCAAGGACTTTCTGCTTCCTGTCCTTTAACCATGCACAATTAGTGCCTGTCCTCAGCAGGGCCTCTTCATATTGAAATATCTCCTTACCATGGAAAAGGAATGGAAGCCAAACAGTGACGTTTTGAACACTGAATCCTTCTGGGGTCGGAAAATGATTCAGGTGTAATTCCATGGCCTATATGCCCCACCCCACCTGCCGTGTGTTACATTTTACAGGCTGTCATAGCCACTGGTACCTCTCCTGAAGAGCTGTGACGTTTTGGTCTGTGATCACTTAATTTATTTCTTTCTTCATTACAAAACTGTAAACTCTATGAGTTCGGGGCATGTGCTGACTATATAACCAGTGTGTGGCAAAAATATGAAGCAATGGATACTGGCTGGGTCACAGGAATGACCAATTGATAGAAGCCCAGGCTTACAAATAGAAAAAACAAAACTAAAACATAGGACATTAAAACCACAGGTTTCAGACCTACCTTGGTCTTTACATCAGGGTAATCATATAAATTACCATCAAAACCAGGATACTCTTGAGAGCTAAAGAGGGCACTCTTAATTATGCTGGGAATGCAGTCAAAAGCCATAAATATTCTGGGTAAGTCAGGATGTATATCAACATCATTAAGGCTTTTCAGGACAATAGTGACAAAACAGATGTTTTAATTCTGACAGAGCTCTGACAACCAGGATTTTCTACCCTCAGAGTACCAGATATCAATTTGACATGATATATCTATTTGAAATGTTATCAAATGGCTTAAAAAATATACATGGTAAAATAAGCAATGTCCCTTTGTCTAAGGAATTTAAATGATATTCATGGTGGCACTCAGACTGGCATTCACGGGTCACAGTTAAAAGCATGAAGAGCAGTGCAGAGGAAGAGATGTAGGCTTCTGAACACTGTAACTCTCTGTTTCAAATCTCTTTTTTAAAAAGAATCAGCAAAACTCGGCTGGGCGTGGTGGCTCACGCCTGTAATCCTAGCACTCTGGGAGGCCGAGGCGGGCGGATTGTTTGAGCTCAGGAGTTCAAGACCAGCCTGAGCAAGAGCGAGACCCTGTCTCTACTAAAAAAATAGAAAGAAATGATCTGGCCAGCTAAAAAAATATATATAGAAAAATTAGCCAGGCATGGTGGTGCATGCCTGTAGTCCCAGCTACTTGGGAGGCTGAGGCAGAAGGATTGCTTGAGCCCAGGAGTTTGAGGTTGCTGTGAGCTAGGCTGACGCCACGGCACTCACTCTAGCCCGGGCAACAGAGCAAGACTCTGTCTCAAAAAAAAAAAAAAAAAAAAAAAAAAACAACAAAAGAATCAGCAAAACTCACGCTGCATTTGATTGACTCTAAGATAACAAAACAAAAACATCCTTCAGTTACTTAGAAGATTAGATTGTAAGACACATGCTGAGTTCCAAGATATTAAAAGCGTGCATGAAAAAAGAATCGATGAAATACACAGTAGATTCCTCAGACAAGGAGAGACCATCTGCATAAGATTGCAGATATAAAATACATGACTTCCTAATTTCAGATTAAAAACTACATTTTGCCCCTGGACATGGTAGAAGATTCAAAATTATCCATAAACTGTCAGCAAATCTGTGGGAGCAGGAACAGCAGTCGGCTGCCGTATGCTGAGGGCTTCCTGGGTACCAGGCGCTCTGCTAAGCACTTGTTGTGAATTGTTTCACTCAATCTTCCCATGACTCCGGGAGGCTGATGGTGTTATTGTCCCCATTTTACAGTCGATAAAACTCTGGTTCAGAAATATTAAGTAACTTGCCCAGGGTTGCACGGCCAGTCAGTAGATGAGGCGTCACGTTAAGGAGACGCAGAGCTCTTAACCACGCTCACCCTGCCAGTTCTTGGCACTGCTGCAGCCATGAGGAGGGCGTGGGACAGGTCCCCAGGGCCACCTGCCTCAGCACCCGCGGTCTGGCTGCACAGGCAGAGACGGCACATGCAAAACCAACAGACGAGAGAACAGCCTAAAACTAGAAGCTAAATCGTGTGAGAAAGAGAAGGTTTGGGAGAACAAAACAAAGTTTCCTGAGAGCTCAGGGGATTTAAAGGAGATTTTAGGTCAGGTGCTGTGGCTCATGCCTGTAATCCTAGTTCTCTGGGAGGCCGAGGCGGGAGGATTGCTTGAGCCCAGGAGTTCGAGACCAGCCAGAGCAAGAGTGAGACCCCTGTCTCTACTAAAAATAGAAAAAATTAGCCGGACATGGTGGCACATGCCTGTAGTCCCAGCTACTCGGGAGGCTGAGGCAGAAGGATTGCTTAAGCCCAGGAGTTTGAGGTTGCAGTGAGCTATAATGACCCCACTACATTCTAGCAGGGGCGACAGAGCGAGACTCTGTCTCAAAACAAAAATTGGGGGGGGCGTTTAATAGCCAAGGCAGAATGGAAGGTCTCATCCATGCAAGGTAGGCTAAATGGATGAAAATCTTTGTTTGTCTCCCTGTGGTAACATAAAAAGGGCTCTGTTTTTAATTTTTCTCATGTCAGCTTTTCTGCCAGCAATGTCTAGCTTAGTTATTTTTTTAAACACCATAGGACCTATTTCTGCCATAAATTCCAAGTGAAACATAAATGAAGTTTTGTTTTATTTTGTTTGTGGATTTTTTTAATTTACAGACTTGAATTTTTTTGTAGCTTCCTAAATATGTATAATATTCAGCTAACTCCCTTCAATTTCAGAATTTTTCTTTTCTATAGTTGTTAAAGACACAGGGTTGTATAGTAACCATTAATTTTGAATTGTACAATTAGATGATCATCTTGCTAGTCAGGAAGTCAAGCATTTTTCTGTGAGTATACCTTGAAATCAGCTTTAGTTTCAACAGTATAGCCAGTTTCAAGTATAATATTCTCCTTCTCTTACTTTAAACCAGTGAATAAAGGCTTTAAGGTATGGACAAAGTGATTATTTGTTTTTATTAAAAAAAGAAAAGAAAACTCATTATAATCCCTCCTGTGGGGATAGTACTGTTTGATTTGTCACAATCTCTCCAATGAATAATCTGATGAAACTAATTATTACAGCCCAAAGACAAATTTATATTCACTCCCTTGTCAGATGTTAAAGAAGACTCAATTATGAATTGATGCTAATGAGATGAGTTGTATGGAACAGAGAAATAGTAAGGCCTCTTGGATTAAAGTACCATTTAAGTGGATAGTTGATTGTTTTTCTCCCTTTCTAAGAATTACCCCACCCTAATGAAGTTATAACTCACTGTCTTCTAAATTCCCACAGAAATGAGATAAAAAATCTAATTAGGCAATTCATGTAAACAATTGCAGTACAACAGAGAGAGTTGTGAAAATTTTATTTTCCATTGATTACCAAAATGGTGACGGAGGCATAAAAGGGAATTTATGATTGTTTAGGAAAACACAGGATAGTATTTTTATTTACCGCCTTTATCTTCTTTGCTGTAATCCTAGGAACTGATAACAGACACCCAGAATCATCTGGGGGACTCTGTAGGAAGCAGATAGGAATTAATCCTCATACACCACTTCCTGGACTGAAGTAGCTATTGGTGAGAAGTTCCTATCATTCTTCTAGAAATCAGCACCTTGACAGTGAAGGAAAAACCCCTAAGAATAATGCTTCCATCCTAAATAGTCATTCAAAAACTATTTATTGAGCACCTATTTGCCAGAGAGTGTTCTGAGTGCTGGGTCTCCTATGGTGAACAGGACAACCTCTCTGTTGTGAAGAGCTGGTAATATCATACCATGAAAGGTAGTCGAGTAAAACACTTCAACACTAATATCAGAAAGGTTTTAAATCCTGTGGCATGTGCTATGAAAAATATACGTTGTTATGTGTCTATCGTGAGCTACACACACACACACACACACACACACACACACATGCACACTCAGTTGCATCTTCACAATGGTCATGGTTGTACTTCTAACTGTAACCTCTGGACCATAATATTTCTTACAAAAATCTTTCTCCCTCTCCTCAACTTAAGCTATTATGGGTAGATACTATACGCCATTCAGTTAATCCCCAGAACCTAGCATAGGATCTAAACCAGAGGGGTTGCTGGAGAATTTAATGACTGAATGAATGAATGAGGATGGTGTATACATGTAACCCTTGGGTGAGTGCAGAAGGTAAAGGCTGCTGTGGATGTTGTCTTCTAAGCAAATTCTTGGTTTATTTCACATATTCCTATTGTGTGTCCACTGCACACGGGGCTCCGTGCTGTACTGGTTTTGTACGCTGTGTAGCACATTGCCACAAACTTGGCGACTTAAAATAGCACATATTTCTTAGCTCCCAGTTTCACTGGGGCAGGAGCCTGGGCACAGTTTAGCTGGGTTCTCCACACAGCTTCCGTCAAGGTATTGGCCAGAACTAGGTTCTCTTCTGGAGGCTGGAGTGGGCAGGGCTCCACTTCCAAGTTCAATCAGAATGTTGGCAGAATTCATTTCCTTGTGGCTGTAGCACTCATGGAAACACGTTTCTTCAAATTTAACCAAGAGAACAAGACTCTAGAGTGAGTGGATGAGCAAGACAAAGTGTGTGTCCCTGAATAATGATATGTAGCATTATGTAACGTAACTCTGTCACAGGAGTGATGCGCCCAGCACATTTGCCATATAACGTTGGTTAGAAGCAAGCCACGGAGCCAGCCCGTGCGGAGGGGATGTGAATAATACTTGAGTGTGAACGCTGAAAGTGGGAATCATGGGGTCGCCACAGAGCCTGTTTGCTGCATTTCCTTTAAAGCAATTGGACACTTTGACACCGACTCTGTGACCTTAAACATAGCCCCGAACTTCCCTGTCCAGGAAGAAGTGAGGAAGTTTGCCCAAGTGCTCAGAAATGATTCTTTCCTATCTGAGATGCTGGGATGATTTCCCCTCAGTCTTGGCAGGATGCTGTTCAAAGTAGGATCTTCTCAGTGTTCCTGTGCTGTGACCACACACCTGTCCCCTCCAAGAAGCCTGCATGACTGACGTGAACTGTCTAAAGAGCGTGTGACACCGACGTGTGATAAACAGCTCTTAACACATTTACCCATCAAGGTCTTGTATGCAGTTCAGTTGTGAGGCACAATTATGCTTGTTTTCACCAAGGTCTTTAGTTTATTACAGACACATATCTGGGCTGGGATTTTACCTTTGTGTCTGATTCACATACACCATAGTATCTTAACAGGCCACATTTTATTTTCTTGATGTGATAATTCATAGGCAAAAATAAGATCTTTCTGCAGTTAATCATTTTCGTCAATAATCACTGAGTGACAGATGAGCTCCTAATGAATGGATTTGCCAACACCGTGGGACCCACCTGTGCTTTCTGAAGCCCGTGGGAATGAGTCATCTGGAGAGATGTTTTTCTAATTCCTGAAGGTGTTTACGTCTTTCAGCTCTCCAACGTTTTTTAACCATTTTATTTATACTACAAAGTACATGTGTCATTTTCTTAATGACTTAACAAGAGCGATCATTTATGGTGCATATACCAAGAACTGGGCACTGTGCTAATTGGCATGTTGCACATGCTGCCTAGTTTGATAGTCAACAATGCTACGAGGGGGTTAGGCAACTTGCCAATATGCAGTGAGGATATGGGGACCAGATTCAAATGTAGGATTATCTGCCTCAAAGGCCGTGCTCTAAATATGGGCTCCCTTAGTGTCACTCTTATGAAAATAATAAACATACTCAAGATCCCACAAGCTATTTAGTGCCATTTACACAGTAGCACCAAGTTTTAGTTTATATACATATTTTTAGTTGGTATGTAGAATGTGTTACATTGTGTCCCCCAAAAACATATGTTGAAGTTTTAACCCTGAGTACCTCAAAATGTGACCTTTTTGGGAAATAACGTCTTTATAGAGATAATCAAATTAAACTGAGGTCATTAGGGTGGGCCCTCATCCAACATTTGGACACAGGGACAGACATGCACAGAGGAGCAGTGTGTGGAGAGACACAGGGGTAATGCCATGTGTAGATGGAGAATTGGCATGATTGGTCTATAAACCAAGGAATGCCAGAGATTGACAGCAGCTAGGAGGAGGCAAGGGAGGATTCTACCCTGCAGGTTTCAGAAGGGGCATGGCCCTGTTGCCACCTTGATTTCAGAGTCTAGCCTCTAGAACTATCAGACAATAAATGTCTGGGTTTTTCAAGTCTGCACCAGTTTGTGGTGCTTCATTACAGCAACCCTAGCATACAAATACAGGATGTTTTTATAGTTTCCTTTGCTGCTAAGATTTCTGCTTCTCTAGTAGGTGCTACTCAGAGCACCTTCTGTCTTCACTCCTGACATGCTGCTTCCAACACATTATAGGATGGAAGACCAGATAACAAAACTTGTTATTTATATAATTATTTGGAAGATTAAAGTAACCCAAAAGAGTCATGTCTATTGGCTTTAATATGTTATAACCTACTATAACCTATTATAACCTATAGCCCAGAGACTATCTTTGCTTACTTTGATATTTCAGGTTTGGTGAGATATTTCAAATATCTGTGGCTTTTTGATGCTGTTTCTCTGATCCAAGGTGTTTTGTTTTGCTTTTATGTATCTGTACAGGAAGTTACATCTTTTCCAATTTACCAAAGCACCATTTCCAGTATGAGAAAACTGAAAGTCTTAAAATGATTATAGATTATCTGATTACTTAGACTGTGTGTGTTCTGCTTGATGCAGATTTTCTTTCTTTCAGTGTATTGATAATATTTTCTGTTTATGGTGGTAGAATAATAGATTTTTGGCTTCAGGCTACCATCTTCTGTGTCGTGGTTAAGGAAATGCCCTTTCTTTTTGTTTTGGTAAATCTTCTCTTCATTCGATCACAAGCCCTTGCAAATGTTCCCTTTTTCTAACTCCTGTAGCAGAAGAGCTACTTGAGCCTCAAAAACAAAACGGCAGTGCAGTAATGAGGGTATTAGGTTGATGTGTCCTGTTCAGCAGCTGCTCCCAAGCTACCAAATAATGAATGAGCACGAATTACACATTGTGAAAACAGGAGGATCTGCCTTCCCGAGTTATGCATCAGGGAGTTTCAAAAGGGTTTTGAGGCTGTACTTCTCACACAAGGCCACCCATTTGTGAAAAAGGCCGAGAACTGCTTATTTACAGGTTAACATTGAGCTAGGCTGGCTGAGCTTTTAATAGTTTCTATAAGGTTTCATTAATATGCAACCTATGACTTGGTCCAAATTAAATTTTTCTTTACATTTTAAATGAAAGCTTAAGCTTCATCCTTTCAGGTTTAGTCATTTAACATACAGTATTGATCACTTATGTGTGTGCCAGGCACATAGCTCTGAATAGAGCTTTGAAAACTAAAAGCATGGTTTTTGTCCTCGAGCTTACAGGTTAGATGAGGAGATGAGACAACAGAGGAGGAATCAGTGAGATACGTAACCATGTTAGTTACAGAATGTGTTCGGTGCTTAATGGGAAATAAATGAGGATCTAAGAGAGAGAGTTTGGGAGTGGAAGATCTTGGATGATAGCCTGGAAGCACCACACAAGCCCTGGACTGCCTGTTTCTCCTGAAGACTGTTGATGAGAAAATCATACTACTTTTTGATGTCTACCTGCCAAAGACCACTAGGAACACATCTGTATTTGTTCCCCCAAAAAGACTGCGTACATGGAAACTGAGGGGCATCTCAGAAAGAGGGGTTTAGGAAGGGCTTGAATAAGATTTGGGCTGTGTTATGTGATTTGGAGAAGGTTCAGGGAAGCATGGTTTTCCTTAGAATTGGATATCAGAAAGAGGGGCAAATTCATTTTTTTAAGTTTTATTTTATTTTTGATTGACACATAATTGTACATATTTATGGGATATAGTGTGATGTTTTGATACATATATACATTGTGTAATGATCAAATAAGGCTACTTAGCATACTAGTCACCTCACACATTTACCATTTCTTTGTGGTTTTGAAATTCTCTCTTCTAGTTCTTCTGAAATGTACAATATAATGTTTCCAGCTTTCCTTTTTGTTTTGTTGAGATGAGGTCTTGTTTTGTTGCCTAGGCTGGAGTGCAGTGGTGTTATCACAGCACACTGCAATTCACTCAAACTCCTGGGCTCAAGTGATTTTCCTGCCTCAGCCTCCCGAGTAGCTGGGACTACAGGCGCACACCACCACACCAAGCTAATTTGTTGTAGTTTTTTGCAGAGACCGGGTCTTGCTATGTTGCTCAGGCTGGTCTCAAACTCCTGGCCTCAAGGGCCTCAAGGGCCAACTACCTTGGCCTCCCAAAGTGCTGGGATTACAGGCGTGAGCTACCACACCCAGCCTGCAATACAATATTTTTAACTATAGTCAACCTGCTGTGAAATAGAGCACCAGAACTTATTCCTCCTGTTTAACTACAACTGTGTACCTGTTGACTAATCTCTCCCTATTACACTCTTCCCCTCTCCCCTCTCTGCACTCTAGTAACCACTATTCTCTCTCTACTTCTATGAGATCACCTTTTCTTAGATTCCACAAATGGGTGAGATCATATTTGTCAGAAAGAGCAATTCTTTGCAGTTCCATGACTGGGCATCTCAATAGTTTATATCTCAGAGGTGGGAGGAACAGAACGGGCCAAAGCTTTCACTGATAAAGACACAACTGTCGCTCCTGGTAGCCAGGTCAGAGGATGTGCAGTCCAGTGCGTGGTTTGCATAGTGCTCTTGTTGTGAGCTCAGACATGATTACACGATTATATGGTTGTTTTTTCCTGTCTTGATCACGGCTGCAGAGCGGCCTTCCAGTGTCGGTATTTACCAGAACACAAAGCCTAGCTCTCTGCGACAGCTGGCAGCTGGCAAAGGCTGTTGTGTGCATTCTCACACCCTTTGCTTAAGCCCATGAGAACCAGGTTTTTTGTCACTTGTAGCAAGACCCATTCCTAACTAATATGCTAATTGATACAAGCCCTAACTAACCACCCCCACACTGCAATTTTGCCCATTTAAGCAATTTTTACTAGCACATTCCTTCTCATGCCCTCTTTTATTGCAGCATCTGCCAAGAGTGCTGATTTTCTGACTTTAATTTTTTTTTACAGTGCCACACCCAGCTTTTATTTTTTACCCATAGTGTTGCTGTCCCTGACATCAGGTCTCCCCTCTCTAGTCCCTGTTAGACTTTATGGGCACATTACTTATCCACCTGCGGTCCCATCACTATGTCTCCTTCCCCAGCTTTAGAGCAAGTATCTAGATTTATATGGCCAATGTTCAAATCCTGGGTCCACTATTCAGTAGCTGTGTGACTTAGAAAGTTTCCCAATCTCTCCTGAGCTCAGTTTCATTTTCTGTAAAATCAGGATAGTAATGATATAATAATACTTACCTTGCTGTGTTATTTTGGGGCGGGGGAGAGGGGAGATTAGGCAACATAATACATGTAAAACACTTAGCATGTTTTCGGGCACATGATACATAACTGGTGTTGGCACTTTACTACAAGCTTGTATGCCTTATAAGATAGTAAAGCAAAACATCTAGGGGTGTACACTAGTTGATTTTATTCTGTGACTTTGCTTGTTTGTTTTGCCAGCCACGGTGCCTGACATATAGGCACCTCTTATCTCTGGGGCTTCTAAAAGCTCCTAGATTCATAGTCTGCTTTGGAAAGATTCAGATGTTCTTTCAGTTTCTTTTTTTTTTTTTTAATTCTCTATGCCTAAGAGAGTTAATTTGTTTCATTTTCAAATGATAAGTTTATTTTTCCTACTGCTAGAGAGGGTACTTTTAGTTCTGGAGCTGAAATCAACCAAATTACCTTTCATTTATAATTGAATACTCCTCTCTCTTACTAATATATTTTTTTAAAAAGCCCTCTCACAGACCAGGTGTCATGGCTCACACCTGTAATCCCAGCACTTTGGGAGGCCAAGGTGAGAAGATCTCTTGAAACCAGGAGTTCAAGACCAACCTGGGCAACATAGCAAGACCCCATCTCTAGAAAAATTTTTTAAATCAGTCAGACATGGTTCCTCCTAATTAGTATCCTCTTTCTCTTCCTCTAACTAGTAAATTTCCTTACGTAAACCCTCCTGGGATTGAGTGAAAGACCCAGGACACTTGAGTTCAGTCTGTCTCTGTGGCTGTGTGATTTGGTACAGGTCCCTAATGCTCTGTATCCTTGCTTCCTTAGTTGTACCATGCATTAACTGTGACTCAGATTTCCATCTGTGTGAATCTGAATCAAAGGAAATAATAGTAACAAATGAGCATTGACTAATGATAAACTGTGAGGGGGAAGCCTTGTCACATAAACATTCTGCCTTCAAAGATTGCAAGATGATTAAAAAACAAATCTCAAGTTGCTGGCATACTTCTCAAACTGGAGTGTCTGTGCTGTTGTGTTGTTGGGAATCTGTGATGTCAGGATGAGCTTGATTCACTCTCTTAGAGAAACAGATTTACTTCACAGTAAGAAACTTAGAACTTTACTTTTATATTGAAAGAGACAAGGGCATGTTATAGAGTGCAAATCTACATGATTTTCAAATATACAATAGAAAATTATGAAAAAAAATTAAACTTGCTACAGGCCGATTTGAACCACACTCCAAGACCTCTGAATATGTGAGGACATTCTTCTCTCTCCTTAGGGGAAGTAAGGTATAAGCATTTGAGATATAAACTAAGATTGCACCTTGCAATCTTTGATCATAATCCAAGCTCTGCCAGTTGCTTGCCATGTACTTGTGGACAAGAAATTTAAACTCTCTGAGCTACTCCTTCTTCATCTGCAAAAATGGATCAAATGTCTATGTTATGGAGCCATTGTGAGTAATAAAAGTTATGTTGTCTACCAGGGGCCTATCACATGCCTGCCACGGCATGGGCAATAAATGGTAGCTATAACCATTCTCATTACTCATGGGAGACACAGCAGTTTCAGAAATTTTTTTGTGATGCTCCTCAAATGCCTCTTCCTGTGGCCATGGCAGGAACTGCTGATCAGTCTTGGCCCTCTTTCCCCTTGAACATAGAGGCTCCCCTGATGGACGCAGGCAGACCCTACCAATTCAAAAGAGTTGGCTCTGAGGTTGGAACCTTGTTGCCGTCCTATTTAAAATAACCAAGTGAGTAATTATGGAAAGAGCATGAAAATTTATGGCCTGTGTGGTTGTGGGCAAGTCAACATCCTAAGTCTCTGTTTCTTTCTTGGTAAAATGTGGATGCTACTGCTTTCCTTTGCTGATTTGTAAATGACAAATCAGTGACAAGAACTGACTTTCAGGGATGCTCCTTTGGAGCAAGGCTTGGGTGAAGGATCAAAGACTGTTGAAGGTTGGTCAGGTTGGTCTCTCTGATGCACTCCTCACTTGCATATATTGCTGCCACGTGCTTGCCCAGCCTCTGTGACATCTGTATCACATTTTAAGATAGTTTATGCAATGTTGGAAATCTATGACTATTAAGTTCTTTCTCATACCTTGACTTAAGATTTCCTTGTAACTCTTTCAACTGGTCTCTCCTGAAGAAGTTTAATCTATTTTTAGCAGATGATCCCTCAACATCCCTTCTCTACTGCTTCTCCCCACATGATCAAAGCAGCATATTTTTGTTGGGTGACTATCTTGATAAGTTGCTCAGACTGTAGGGGTTTAGAGAAGAGTAAGATCCTGAGATGGGACTCTAATAACCTACCTTTTGTTTTTCTGAATGGGCACATAAGCTAAATTGTTGGGGACAATTGAGAAGAAATTCAGAGGCCATGGAGGAAGACACCTGAGAGAAGGAAGGTGATGGCAAGTGTGCCGGTATCTTGAGTAATACTTTGGGGAGAGAAATATAAATCTGTAAAGGTATTTTCATGGATGGTAAAATCCCTGCCCTCTTCATCTCATGATCTTTTGAGTAGAATTTACCTTATTTATTAATATGTAATGAGTTTGATCTGTATATTTGGATGACAACTGAAAAGCAATACTATCCATGAAAAGCCAATTATACCTAAAATGAATATGCAAATATGTGCAAACAATTTTTTTGAGCACTAGCAACATTCATTGCAGTGCCTGAAAGCCCACAGTCCCTTTACCTGATCCCTTCGCAATGGCTTCTGTACCTCCCTTGCACAAACTGTGAGAAATGCTGGAGTTGAGCAAAACAGTAGCCAGTTGGTAAGAAAGAGAGTAAGTGGCAGGCGCTTGATAGACATGTATCTTTTATTCCTTACATTGGCTCTATAACATAGATATTACGCCCATTTTTGGAGATGAAGAAGGGGTTGCTCAGAGAGTTTAGATTACTTGTCCAAGATTACATGACAGGTAACTGGCAGAGCTTGGATTACAACCAAAGGCTGTGAGGTGCAATCTTAAAACGATAATACCTGGTCCATAATCATCTAATCCTGGCAACTTTTCACCTCCACCTCCTGTTCCAAACTATGTTTTTTGCTTATAATTTCCTCTAACACCCTCCCACTCCCATACCTCTCTTCTCTTAACATAGGTCTGTTTTTGTGACCGATAGCTTTTGTGTGACACGCTAAATAATGTAGTATAAAATTATATGTATAGTATTTTTACCCTCCCAAGAACTTAGTGATGGCCCAGTCTGAGAGGCTGTTATGTTGCAAAGAATAAACCGAAACTGTGGGCCAGAGAGCCGTGGGACACTGAAGGAGTTGATTTCGGTGTGGATATGCTGATTTCCTTGTTCGCCATTTTCATAGACCCCATATTGGATTGCAGGGTGAGCAACTTGATTCCAGGGTAGGTGCAATGAAGAGATGTAATTAGCCTATTAAGCTCTGCTAATGTCTTGTAAAGTCATTCAAGTGAGAGCAGCAGATATATCAATTCCGCCTTGGATCTTGCCACACGGAGCTTCGTATTTCCACCCTGCTGTTTACTGTTCGCACGGTCGGCATCAGCTGATGCAGCAGGACATGCCTTTTCTGTCTTGTCAAAAGAATTGCCTTTTACCACCCCAAAACTCCAGAGCCCCTCTGAAATCATAGGCTCAGACTGCAGAAATCACTTGTTTATTACTCTTACTCTAATACACACTCACGCACTTACTAAAAATGGTCAGGTTTTTAGTTGGTCAACAGTAAATACAGCGCATCTGGCAGAGAGGGTTTGTTAGTTTTTCTGGCTTTTGTGGGTTTTTTTTTTTCAGGTTGTTTTGTTTTGTCTTCTTAGGGGAAACAGAAATGTAGGGCTTAGTATACAGGAATTTGAGAAGCCAAGGGACTAGGATTTATTCATTTTTATAACAAAGTTTACTTAAGCACTTACTTTGTTCTGGGCACTTTTATGAGCCCAGGAGCTACAGCATTGAATAATACAAAAAAGAAGTCCTTTCTCTTAGAACTTGCATCCTAGTGGGGGGAAAAATACTACATGTAATAAATAAAATAAATAAGCAAACAGATGATGATAAGTGCTGTGCTGAAAATAAGATGGAGGAGATGGGGGCGGGTGGGGTGAGGGTGCTACGCTAGGTGGTGTGGTCAGAAAAGAACTCAAAGGAGGGACAATGTTTTAGCTGAGATCTGAATGACAAGAAAACGAGAGCCATGGAAGGTCCAGGGGACAGGATTGCAGGCAGAGGGCACAGTCTGTACAAAGGAGATGAAGAAGGCCAGTGTGGCTGGAGCAGGGCATGTGGCAGGGAGAGGTGGAATGGGACAAGGCTCAGGGACTCAGGGACTGGAGCCCATTTGGGGCATATAAGGCCAGGGGTGGATGGTTTAGGTTTTAATCCATGTGGGTTGGGAGCCCATGGAGGGTTTTAGGCCGGGAAGATATGTGTAATGAAGAATACCACTCTGGGTGCTATGTAGATAATATTTTCTGGAAACAAGAGAAGGAAGAACAATATTGCAATAATGTTATAAATTGTTGTAATACTTCAACTGAGAGATGATGGGGTAGCAGTGGAAATGGTAATTATATTTCTAATGTATTTATTTTGTATTGTAGTAAAATATACCTAACAAAATTTATCATTTTAATCATTTTTAAGTGACAAAGTACACTAAGTACATTCACATTGTTGTGCAACTATAACAACTGTCCATCTGCAGAATGTTTTCATCATCCCAAACTAAAACTCTGTACCAGTTAAACAATAAATCACCATTCTCCCTTCCCTCCAACCCCCACTAACTACTATTCTATTTCTCTCTCGTGGATTTGACAATTCTAAGTACCACATATCTGGAATTTTATAGTAATTTTCCCTTTTGTGTCTAGCTTCTTTCACTAAGCATAATGTCTTCAAGGTTCATCCATTTGTAGCATGTGTCAAAATTTCATTCCTTTTTAAGACTGGATAATAATCCACTGTGCATATCTACCACATTTGGTTTATTCATTCATGTGTTGATGGACACTTGGGTTGCTTCCACCTTTTGGCTCTTGTGAATAATACTGTTATGAACATTGATGTTCAAATATCGGTGCAAGTCCCTGATTTCAGCCCTTTTGGGTATATCCCCAGGAGTTAAATTGCTGGATCACATGGCAATTCTGTGATTAGTGTTTTGAGAAACTGCCATACTGTTTTTAGCAATGATATTTTAAAGGTAGATTTATCAAGAGTTGCCAAATGATTGTTGTTACCAATTGAAAGAAAGGGGAATTAATAATTATCTTGAGATTTGCACTTTTACAACGAGAGAATTACAGGGCATAACACTGGGTAACAAGTTTTAGAATAAGAGAGTTTTATTGTTTTGGGGGGGCAGGGTGTGGATGGATTTCACAGGGTCTGTTTAGGACATACTATATTTGTCATGGCTGATAGATATGCAGATAGAACCATCCGGCAGTCAATTTTATGCACTAATCTAGAATTCCAGTATCAAGGCTAGAGGTATCAGCTTGGTATATACCTATTTGGAATACAAATAATATTTAACATCACAAGATAAAGTGAAATTGTTTAAGTGGAGTGTAGTTGTGTGTAAGACTGATCCCTGGAGAATCCCAACACTTAGAGGTTGAAAAATGAAGGCACCACCAAACGAGACAGAGAAGGAGTCTCTGCAGTATAAGAAAAGCAAACAGAATGTGGCTTTTCAGAAGCCACAAAAAATAAAGTATGTCAGGAGGGAAGGAGGAATGGCCAGCCTACTGAGAAGCATGGTAAGTCACAGTGTGACAGCTGGATTTGGCAAGCTGGAGGTCATCAATGTACTCGACGAGAGTAATTTCAGGGATAGGAGGGGATGGAATCCTGGTTAGAATGTACTGAGAAGAAAATGGCATTTGCTGTTTCTAATTCCAAACCCATCAACAACTCAATCCAGAGGTTTTATTGTAAAGGAAAATAGTAAAATGGGACAATAAGTAGGGGTGGCTATGGGTCAAGAAAAGTAATTCCAGGAGACTCAATCATGACGTATTTTCATAGGAAGACGGAGAAGGAAATGGTGTAGGGGAAGGTGGGGACACCTACCGGAGGGAACCCATGAGAAGAAGAGAAGAGACGAGATCCAGAGCTGTCTAGGGCAGGCATGGAGACTCTTCTTCCCACATAACTAGAGTGAGAAATCAGGAGGTTAGGATACTTGGTGATAGGTGAGTTCACAGGCGATGGTTCTCTCATCTTAGTGAAGGAAGGAGGTACAGTCATCAGCTGAAAGAAAGTGAGAGTGTAGGAGGTTCAAGGAGCAAAGCAAAATGTGAAGGGCTCATCTTGGAGAAAGCAAGTATCACAGTATTGCCTGGCACATTGATGCTTATTTGACATATGTAGCCACGAAGTTAATGAGAACAGTCAATATTACGATGCCTTTTCCTGTAAAAAAGTTCAAATCAGAAGAATTTGGGGAGCTGGGTTTAACCACTGTTGGGTTTTATTAAGAAAGTACAACTGAAGGAGGTGAGAGAATTAAGGATTCTTACAAGAAGTGTTAACAGTGAACTATGGATGGGAATTGAGGATACGAGAGTTTTGATGTATATAGAGAAAGTGACAGGGTCAATAATTAGTGGTCTCAGTGTGATAGATATGCCATTTTGGAAATTGTATTGGATAGAAGGTCATTCTGGTCAGGGGTGGGCTATAGTAACAACAAGGTGTTGATGAAGGAAATGGGAGTAAGAAAATGTTTGGTGTAGGATAGATGAAAAGATTACTGGAGGTAAGTCAAAAGGAACTGAGAGGACAAGCTGTTGGATGGAGCATCCACATAGACATTGAAATCAGCAAGAAGGGTAAATATCAAGTGAGAGAGAACTCATCATTAGCTATCTACTCATGATATGTTGATCACAAAAGACCTCCATATACGTTTTAACCAAAGAATCTGTTGGTGTATTGTGTGTTGCATTTTGTCAACACCTTTTCATTCATAGTTGAGCTTTAAGAGGTTCATATTTAAAAATGAGGTTGACATCTTTGGATTTGGACAATGACTAGATGGTATTTCTGAACATGACTGCACATCAGAATCCTAGAGGATTCTGTTTGACTCAGGACAGATGCCTGGGCCAATCCCCAGAGTCTGACGCCTTCGGACTAAGCTAGGTCAGAGAATCCACCTTGTTCAAAGCTCCTCAGGTGATTTGAAATCACATCCAGGCTTGTTAACCACTAAGTTAAACCATATGATAGACTGCCTTGAATGAAAGACACATTTTAGAGTAAGTTATTTCATGTTTAAATTTACTTGAGAAGACTGAACAGGTCAGGAAGTGGTGCTAAAATCCAGAACTAGAAAATCTCAACTCGTTCTAGCAGGAATTTTAATATAGCACATTGGGTTTCTTTTCTTCTTCCTTCTCCTGGTACATGAATAAGCAGTCTTATCATATCATAATTTACCCTGTAGTAAATTAGAAGTTAGCTCCCCACATTTTAGAGAAACTATGTAGTTAGAATCTAAGTTTATGTAATTTACTTTTAATGTTTAAAAATTCACTCTCTGTTTTATATTTTTCTTCAATTTTCCTCATATTTGTTCTCTGAATTTTGTAGTAAAAATGCCCCTTTACATCTTTTTGGCATGTTCCTTAGGAAGCTTCCTCATCTCCTCCGTCCCAGAGGGAGCTATGTCTCATTTGTCTTTATGTTTCCTGTATCCTGGTATAGAGACTTACCAAAGCAGATGAATATTTGATGAATAAATGAATATAAGATTAAAATAAGAAGTGTCACATTAAACTATTTGTTTCCTCTCTGATCTCTGCACTATTCTTTAAGTTCCAAGGTAGTTTCTGGGAAAAGTAGTGAACATAATGATGTATGGGTTCAATATATAAGAATAATGATGCTAGGGATTTAAAGAAAACTCATAAAATGTCAAATCCACAGCAATTCATTTCTCTCAGCAAGTCCTCGTAAATTCAGGCCAAGAAATCTTCATACTGATCTTGCCACACCCAACTCTCGTCCTTCCTGGACAGGGCTCCTCTGGGCCCTTTTTCAATGGGCAAACACTAATAATGTTCACTGGATGCTGATCTCAAGATGTGGAAAAAGCCTAACACCTGGTTTATCTCTAGCTTTATATCCTGTTAGGATCAGCCTTCTTGAGTGCACTAGAATTTCTCCAGATGTCATTTACTTATTCATTTACTTACCACCAGCTTCTGTGAGCCTATGTGATGGAATATGATATTAACCAAGAAACCATGCTTGACATCAAGTTCATGATGCAGTTGGAAAAAAATAAATATGTGTGATAAATGTTATGATGGAAGAAGTATGCCATGTGGTCAGAATACATAAGAGGGGTGTTTGATCCAGAATTGTAAAATCAGGGGAGGCTTCCTGTAGGAAGTGGCATCTGAGGTAAGAGGTTAGGGATGAATGTGTGTTGTCTGGATGCAGTGGGAAGGGGACTCTAATTCAGGCAAAGCAGCAGCAGGTGTGGAGGGGAGGAGGGAAGGGGATGTAGGGAACACTTGGAGGACTCCATGAGCTTCTATGAGGCTGGAACACAGGGGCCAGACTATGAAAGGGCCGTTATGCCATCTGAGTGAGTTTAGACTTGATAATTCTTGAAGTATCCATCAAAGAGTTTGGGGTGAGGCCTGCAATATCATGAGAGAGTTTAGCAACAGAAACGTGCAATTTGAAACCCCCCTTATATTATTACCTTTTCAGCAAATCGAACCTGTGCCTGAGAAAAATTCGCCAGAGATACAGATGATTACTCTATGAATCCAGAATTGATTTAACAACCTAACCAACTAAATGAGAATATATTCAAAAGTCATGAGTTAATCCATGTACCTGTATGTTGGGTGTGGCATATACTTATTAATATATGTTCTGTTGGTAGGTAAGGGACTTGTTACTTGTCAATATTTTCAAGCAAAGACAATGCTGACAGTCTCAGTCTGTCAAAGACTAAGGTCACTTTATTCTGGCAATAAGAAAGACACTTGACTAGGCTGAAAATGTATTCCCAAAACCTGTTTCAGAATTTCTTCCCTAATGGCTTCTGTGAATTTAAGCTGAAGGGCTTTAATGGTACATTAGGGAAGGGCAGTAAAAGTCTGGGAGTGGAAAAGTGAGGGTTGTTATAAACTACAATGCTATTCTCTGATGCAAGAGTGCTGCTTACCGTAACATTCATGTCATGAGGACTTTGAAAACTCGGTCATCCCTCTAAGTAGTCACCATCGAACCACTCCTTTCATGACAAGAGACTAGGTTTTGTTCTCTCCTACAAATTTGTTTTTGTTTCTGTTTTTAGTTTTTATTTTACTATTTTTATTTTTCAATTATTTTAAAATAAAAATGATACATAATTAAGGTGTCCAACATGATGTTTTGATGTACATATACATAGTGAAATGATTACTACTGTCAAGAAAATTAACATTTCCATCTCCTCACATAGTTACTATTTTTCCTTTGTGTTAAGAGCACCTGAAATCCCTCTTAACAAATTTCGAGTACACAATTTTGTATTGTTAACTATAGTCATTATGCTGTACCACAGTGCGTGGAAGACTGGTCCAAATCCTTTAATTTACTACTCTAGGAAGAATAATTATTAACTAACTAGAGGCATTGTAACATCATCCTAAAAAAAAACACTTATAGCCAGGCTCAGTTGTACATGTACCTATAGTCCCAGCTACTTGGGAGGCTAAGGTGGAAGGATCGCTTGAGTCCAGTTCAAGGCTGTTGTGTGACATGACCACACCTGTGAATAGCCACTGCCTTCCAGCCTGGGCAACATAGCAAGACCCATCTCAAAAAAGAAAAAAAAAAACACCTCTAAACTCTGCAAGCTTATGTAACCATATTATAGACCATATTTTTCCCATTTTATAGAGTCTTTAAGTTTACATCATTTGTGTGATTCTGGAGTTACAGAGGAAAATGAGGATTAATACTACTAATGCTACTTGATGGCAATTTAAATGCTTCATATGATCTTATGGGCCAATATTTCCATGCTTAGATACAACATGCTGTAGAAATTAAGAACCTGAGCTTTTGAGTGAGAGATCTGGGTTCAGAGCCCAGTTCTTCCCTTTACTAGCTCTGTGACCTTGGGTTAAGCCTCAGTTTTCTGATTTAGAAATTGGGGATCACTTTTGACCTTTTAGCTACAATCAAGTGTAGAAATTGGGGATGTTCATGTAACTGTCTCGTAGATTCACTATGAGAATCGAATGAAAGTGTGAGCGTTTGGGGCTAGTGCATTGTTTCAATCCTAGTTAGCTTTCCTGAGCATATTTCCTTTACCCTTTAATTCTGTTTGTTTTATTATAAGCAACTTTCTCTTTTCTTTCTACTCCCCTAGGGATATAAAACCTGACAACATTTTACTTGATGAACATGGTAAGTAAATGACTTATTGTAATCAAGTACAAGACCTGCACGTAGAACAAGTTAATTATCCCCAGCAGAGGAGATTACACATGGAAGAGATGTCTTGCTTGAGCTTATTTTATGGGGAGAAGGGACAATATGGGGAACTTTATTATTGATAGCAGCGGCCTAGTGCAACAATACACCCTTAAATAACATTGAATTTGCCTCATGAGAAAATCATTCCCACTCAATTTTCTTCTACTACTTTTCTTCAAGAAAACCATCACAGCTTTTTTGGCGCTAGTTTACCTTAATATCACATAATCACCTTTTTTTTTCTTTTTCATAAAGACAGAGCAGGTCTCAAGCTTAGAGCATTTGACTGGAAATAGCATTCGCCTAGAAGTTAGTGACATTATTTTGTTCTCATTGCATCTATTATACTTTTATGATTTCCCTCTTGTAAAGGCAAATTGGTTTTACATTTGCAGAAGAGATAGCAAGTTTTCGGTTCAAAAAATTTTCAGCTAAAAAAAAATCAGTTTAAAGAAAAATGTAAAGTAGATAAAAGTATATGTGGTACCCAGATATGAAAGTGATACAAGGACATGGCAATAATCAGGAAGGTGGTAAATGAATGCCTAAAGTTCGAGAAACACTGATTAAAGATATCCTCCAGAACAAGCTTTTGCCAGCAGTGATTAAAAGTGTATGATTTCTTCCTGATATTTATTTGCATGTACATTTGGATTTACTGCTGTATCAGGGCAGACCTATAGGGCACACAGCCTGTGTGCTATTAATGTTAACAGTGGCAGTAAGATCTTTGTTATATATTTAAAGAGGTGCTGGATGGGAGAACACTAAATCTGCAAATCTCTTTATTCATTCAATGTTTACAAAAAGGATTTGCAAGTGGAACTGAACCTGCAAGTACCATCCCTTGCCCATTATTTATTTACCTAACTGAGTTTTGAACCTGATTTGCCAGATTCCACCTGTGCTCAGAGAGGGCTAAGGAACACATTTTGTGTATGACCTCTAATTTTCAAAGCTCAGGGTCATTACTTATTTATGGACTGTCCAAAAAGATTTTTTCCACTTTCTTCCAATGCCTTATTTCTTCCTTACTTTTACTGCTTCTGACATTTGGGAACAGATTCTCTCCATCTCAGGAATGTGAGCAATGGTGAGACTTAGCATGAAGGTGACTTTCATTAAAACACCAGCTATGCAGAGCCAGGGACAGTGGTGTACGCCTGTAGTCCCAGCTACTCAGAAGGCTCAGGCAGGAGGATCCCTTGAGCCCAGGAGTTTGAGGCTGCAGTGAGCTATGGTCCTGCCACTCCACTCCAGCCTGGCCAATGGAGTGAAAACAATAACAACAACAACAACAACAACAACAAAATCTGGTTGCAATCTTCTAGCCTAAGGAGGCCACCTCTGTGCAACTTAGGAAAAAGTACACCCTCTGCCCAACACAGCTTTCTGACAGCACATGGCTGGTTGGGGTTCAGTCCTCACTTGCCTTCTCAGCCTCGTGCCTTTGTGCCTGACACTTGCTGCTCCACCATTTGTAGAAGCATATAGGTCCTATCAACCCAAAATTTTTTAAGATTGATCTTCGATTGAGAGAATGTTGTTTTAATCTCAAGTTTCAGCCATAGCTTCATCTTATTTCTAACACAAGGACTTCCTGTTCTTCTTCATTCAACTTCTTCCTTCTCCTCGTTTTCTTGGTGACATGGTGATTGTATGTTAGGGAAAAGGTGAAGAAATCAATTAATCTCCAAGTTTAACCACCTTTAGAGACTACCCTTGAGAAAGATGAACTGTGTAGTAGTATATTTAAGAATGTGAGAAATCTGGCACAGTTTGGGTTCAAAACCCAGTTTGGTTCAAAACCCAATTCACTCTTTCACTAGCCCTGAGAGTTTTGACAAGTTGCCTAAACTTGCTCTACATTTTACTTTCTGCAGGGATCAAAAGAGTTCTTACTTCTTAGGGTCATTGTAAAGACAAGTGACCTAATACTTATAAAGCACTTGATGCAATGTCTGCCATGAGGAAATCACTCAATAAAAGTCAAATATTGGTATGATCCCCATGAGGTAGCAGTGCCTTTCTCCCCTTGGGAAGGAAGCTTGGACTACTTTATCTTGCTGCATGTGGCTCTGTCTGTGCCACCATGCCGGATATGTACAAATCTCTACCAGATAGAGTCTGTAAAAGCTGGTACTTACTTATCTTTCCCAAATAATTATTTTGATTTCAGAAATGAGATACCAAAGATGCTGCTTATCTCCTTTTAGATCTTGTATTTAAACGATTTTGTTTAACTCTTAATCCTCAGGTTACTACCCTTTCAATGGCCCTCTCTGCTCTCTTTTGTGTGTGTTTATGGCATTTTATTCAAGGTGAAGCTGAGGCTCTGCCGCTTAGCTGCTTAGGGAGTGCGAACGGTTGTTCCAGTCTGCTTGAGAGTCTCAGTCTACACCTGTTACATGGTGTATTATTTACAATGACCCTTTTCACACTCTCAAATTTTTGGTTTGGTCAATGAATTAAGAGGAAATTTTTCTGTATTATATTCCCATCCTGAACTCAACTTGAAAATCGCTGCAGTTACTAAGGAAATATTGCTTCGGGAAGGATTGTATGTGAATGGTATAGAAGCAAACAACCAAAAAGGTTGAGAGCCAGTCTCTAAACATTGCCCTAGGGATCTCTTTCTGGAAAAAAGAATTTTTTGAAGTTATTTCCTTTCTGTTTATTCAGATTATGAAAAACTAGGACTCTCAGACATTGTTCATGGACCATAATTAACACTTTTAAATGAATAAATCCCTGATACCCACCTTCCCCTAGCTCATTATGTAGAGTGGCTCTTGTGAGAAGCAGCTCAATGGCAAATTGATGCTGGCCTTTTAGAGCATCTGCTGGTGTGATGTTCCATGTGGAGCTCATATTTGAAGCACGAGTTGGTCTTCTCCATCCACATTTATAATGTCTCATCCATGATGGGTCATCACGTGGGCCTCCTGCATGGAGATCTTAGCAACTGCGAAGGGTAAGTGCCTGTCTCTTGGGCGTGCCCCAACTGAGCTGCGTATTATACCACACAGCTTACATTTTAATTCAGCACCATTCAGTAACAGACAGAAACTTCATTTTATTCTTATTATTCATATTCTTCATATTCATCAGAAAAGATTGGCATTTAAAGGGAGCTGATTATAAAATAGATTTTTCTATAATGTGAATGAATAGCGCTTATACATTGGAATCTGACATAAAAATTGTTTTCAATTTAGAGCATACCTGTTACTCTTTGCCCCAAATTTCTCATTCACTAGTTCAAAGCCAAGATGACGTGAGGTCTTGGGTGTCTCATAACCAACTGTCTTGATATGTGTTTTCATATTCTACCAACTTAAGTGCATCATTCAATTCTATCAATTTCATAGTGTCTAAAATTCTTGTTTTTCTTAAATTATTCAGGAAATAAATGCTGCATCTAGAGAAACAATAATGTCTGCCCTGCATATCAGAGAAAATGACAATTATGTCATCATCTGTAATTTAGGTTTCTTAATATCATCCGTAGTCACGAGGAACAGAAGCAAAAACACAGTCTGGGGGGTGAGGAAGAGCTGAGCCTGCTACCTTAACAGCTGCCCCCTTGCAGAGTCTGAAAATGTGCCTAAAAATCAAGTGGAAAATATCTTTTTAAAAACATATGTTATGTCGAATACTGTGCCCTATCCCCAGATAGTCAAATATATCAAGCTGCATGTAGTGGCCAGGGATATGTATTTTAACAAGCACCCCAGGAAAATGTGATGCATGTATTCTAAACCTGCAGTCCCCACGCCCAGGGCCACGGCCCCCTACCGGTCCATGGCCTGTTAGGAAACAGACCACGCATCACTTCCTGAGGTCCGCACCACCCCCTTCCACCCACGACATCCCATACCTCCACCCCCAGGCCATGGAAAAATTGTCTTCCATGAAACTTGTCCCTGGAGCCAAAAAGATTGGGGACCACTACTCTAAACACTTGCAAGTAGGGGGCAGTACCAACTGATTGGGTATGGTGCCCTGGAGTACCATGTTTATGTCAAAAGACCCTCAGACTGAGCACAGGCACATGAGAAAGTGTAACAATCATGATGATAATGGCTGAATTCAATGGCTCAATAAGATGAATTCAGATTTTTTTTATATCCTCCCCTGTCTCCAGCAACAGAGGTAAAAAAGAGAGGCAAAAACCCTCTCATAGGGTGCTAAATCAGGAAGTTCTCAGCCTTGTCTCTGAAAAACTTCACATGAAGGCAGTGGTTCCCAACTAGGGGTGCCTTTACTGCCTCTCCCTGCAAGGGATATTTGGCAATGTCTAGAGACATTTTTGATTATCAGAATTCCAGCCAGAGGTAGGAGGTGCCATTGGCTTCTAGTGGGTAGAGGCTGGGATGCTACTAAACATCCTACCATGCACAGGACAGCCCCCACCACAAAGAATTGTCAGGTCCAAGACCTGTGTGGTGTTGCAGTTGAGAAACTCTGCTGTAAGGCTTGCTCAGGGCCTGGACTTATGGAAGAAACCAGAGAGGTCCCTCATTCCCAAGGCAATTCCTGTGTCCTCCAGTCAGCAGGAGACTGCACCCTCCTCTGTGATCCAGCACTCAAATCCATTGTCACAGCACAGACGGGAACCTGGCAGACAGGTCGCCATGCCAAGCAGAAGCAAAGAATGGCAGCATGCAGGCCTGGAACTCAGGCTTAGGGCCAGTGTCTGTGGACTCTGTAAAGTTCTGCTTTCATTGTTTATCTCAGAGCACCAGGCTAGAGGGTCCAGTAGATCCTGGCCTTTAAATAATTCCTCCCATCCTTTACTAGGCATCCCGTCAGGGGAAAAAGCCCTGAGCCAATCAGAAAGTAGTTGTTTCGGGTTTTTCAGTTCTTTAGTCTTGTGATATAGCGTACAAAGTTTCTGGGAGATTCATAACTCTCCAAAGGGATCGTGGACCAAATTCTAGACCTTAACCCCAGCTCTGCTACTTCTGAGTCCTGTGAACTGAGCCATAAATGACTCATCTGTAAAGTAGGGGTTACCTCACCAGGCTAAAGGAGAAACTTTGTGCATTAACATTTTGAAAACTGAATTAGTCAAACAAATGTAAATAATACATAAAAGATAAGTATTCAGCCTTCTTTCAACGGAATTTAACAGATATGTAATGAGGACTCACTAGAGTCAGGATGTTCTACTAAGCCAGGTCTTATTTTAAAACAGTGATCTCAAACTTTATTGGGTAGCGGAATTACCTGGAGGCCTTGTTTAAACACTAGAGCCTCAACTCCAGGCTTTCTGAGCCACTAAGTCTGGGATGTGACCCAAGAATTTGCATTTCTAACAAGTTCCCAGGTGGTACTGAAGCTGCTCGTCTGGGGACCACACTTTAGGGGTCAAGTGGCTCCGAAACATCCTCTATCTTCCACTTCTCCATGAGCATAGGTAGTTTTAGGACTGAGCCAGCTTAGAAGGTCCACTCTGGCCACAGTAGAGGGTGACATGCCTGGCTGCTCACCTATGGAGTTGATTGTTCTTTTTAATACAGATACCTGGCTCTCCGACCAGTCCTACTGAACTAGAGTCTCAGGAGAATGAACCCCACGCATGTGTATTTTTCAAAATTACACTGAGTTTCTGATAATGGCAAATATCAATGGCTGGACACTTAACTTCCTGCCAAATGCTGTGCCAAGTCACCCATAATCATTATTTCATTTAATCTTCCCAATAACCTTATGAGAAGGCTGCTATCATCATTCCAGCTTTGCAGAGAGGGTAAGTTACTTTTTCAAGGTAACACAAGAATTATAGTTAGTAGTAGAACCTGGACTTGAAGCCAGGCAGCCTGACTCCAGGGAACAGGCTGGCAACCGCAGAGTCCCCAGGCTCACCTAGTTTGTATTAAACCTAGTCCAATGCTGTGAGCATGACCCACGGAGAGAAAGAAAGAAAGAAAACAGAAAACACCGAGACAATCAAGTTTTGAAATCATCTGTTGGGCCATTCAGGCAAGAATACCTTAACTTTTAACTAGATGAATGCTATTTTACTTCATTAAAATGTCATCACATAAGCAGAAACAAAACACTTTCTGCACAAAATAAAATCCTGGTGGTGACGACGGTGAGATTTACCTTTAGCGGCAGGCTGGGCGCTCCCCAGGAGCAGGCAGTGAAGTTTGGCATGGAGAGTGGGGACCGCAGCTTAGAAGAAGAATCAGATGACATCCCCTCCAATGACAGCCATATCGCATCAAAACCACAGATGCTTGCAAATGGAAATGCCAACACTTCAAGATCCTTTGAAGGCAGATGACTGTCATGCCAACGGCCAATGCGATAGGCTCATCTGCCTGGGGTTCTGGCACTGCCCTTTCCTTCCTCCTAGCTGTAAATGCAAGGACCCTGGAGCACTTCCTACAGTGTGTTCCCTGCCAAACATTTGGGTTAGACCCGCACTGTGTTGCCGTGAGTGTTAGAGCTGAGAGAGGCCCTAGGGATTATTTAGTCCACCCACTCTTTTTTTATAAAGGGTCATTTAGATCTACCTTGGAAGGGGATGTAGTCTACTATGTGTTAGGGGCAGAGTTCAGGGCAGAACCCAGGCCTCCTGGCTCTCACTCTCGTGCCTTACATTAATAGAGACCCTTGACAGTTATTTTTTGGGGGGTGGTCAATGGGGCCAATCGGAACTCTCAGACAAAAAAAAATTTAATGGTATTTCAGAAAAATGAGGATAAAAAGGACTCTTTCTTGGCAAAGAAATTAATATTTGTATCCACACTCATGCCAGGTTTGTAGTGATAATGTTTGCGTCTTTAATAAAAAAAATCCCATAAGAAATGCTTGGAAATTTGGTACTTTGAATATCTCTTGGCTGTCTCTCTCATGATACCCACAGGCTAAACCAAATTAAAATGTTACCAATAGACAAAAACTGCCTAAATAAAATTATCAGAGCATAAACTCTTAACCACTAAGGTTCACACTTTCTGAGGTTCAACTACAAGTTTACGATCAGAGACTCAACGTTGTAGCTCGTGTTCTGGCTGCTGGAGGGTTGCTGGTTTAAGACTACATGGATTCTGAGGATGGAATGATTGAGTTTTTATTGCCTGTATGCAATTGCCACTAGCATACAAGAATTAGCATACTAACCTTCCGGATGCTTTCAGTTAGAAGCATGGTTGTGCTACTGGGTTGAATGGGACTTAATGTTCTCTGTGGTCCCTCTCTCTCCCCAGGGCACGTGCACGTCACAGATTTCAACATTGCTGCGATGCTGCCCAGGGAGATGCAGATCACCACCATGGCTGGCACCAAGCCTTACATGGGTACGGGCTCCGTGAGTGGTTGTAGTCACTAAGAGCAAAGCGTTTGCTTTTCATTTCTGTAAACACCGTTTACTATAAGGTTGAGTCATCTGTAGGGACTTGAAGCGAGAGCTGACGAGTTCCTCTCTGACTGCACTTGGGGAGTTTCTGGTTTCCTGGGTCTGAGATGGGTCTCAGGATTCTGCACGAGCAAGAACCTGAGATGATCTTGATTGAGGAGGGCCATGGATCACATTTTGAAAACATGATTTCATGAGGTGATTAAGACAGTTTCTACTCACTTCCTAACAACAACAAAAAAAAAGAATACTAATTAATTCAATAAATATGTACCATCTCTGTATGCTTGGCACTGTTTCAGACGCTGGTGACCCAGTAGTGAGAAACACAGACAAGGTCTCCAGCTCAGGGGATTACATTCTAGTGAGAGCAGATTAACAAAGAATGAAATAAAGAAGAAACAGTAATAAGCAGGATGGTCCTAGGTGACAAAAGCATGAATTTGACCATTCTCGACATAGTACCGCATTATATGCGTAGGGCTGTGAAGTTTACAAAGGGCCTTCCTGGTTATAGTTTTAGTTTTAGCTTCAGGGCCACAACAATCCCATGGGTTCTTCTTTTGAAGGAGGAGGACATTCTGCCTGAGAAAGGTTAAATGACTGTGCCTAATCTTGCTTATAGTGAGATCAGGAACTGATATTTGCCCTGAGGATTCAGAATTTACTAAGGAGTTACTAACAGGGTAAGTTTAGATGCGAAACTGTCAGTTGGTCTCATTTAACTGTGGTAACAAATCAACTACAAATTGTAAGTTTAGTCCTTGGACACAGCCTAGACACCGGTTTGGCAGAACCAGTTCTACTCTCTGTCCACACCCAAATATATAAAGGGTGAGCTGTTGCCCTAAGGGGCATGCAGCATTCAGGAAGAGGGAATTCTTCCTCCCTTCTCCCTGTGGTTCCTAAGGCAGGTGAGTCAGATCTCAGGAGCATTATCTGTAAATTCCTGGGATGTGTGTGAGAAGAGGTGCCTGGCGTTTTATTCTTGGCTAGATGTCTGTTTAGTCACTGGCCTTGCTGTCTGGTGCTGGAGCTGATGCAGTCCGGGCAGCCATGGAAGGTTGCTAAGTTTGGGAGCTCATCTTTCGGGGATCACAGCAGCAGGAGGCAGAGGGATGGCAGCGAGTGGGAGTGTTTGGGGAGGGGGGGCTGGGTTAGCTAAAGGATGTGGTCCAGCTTCACAGGGGCCCCTGCAGTGCCCAGGGATGTAGCCTGGAAGGGAAGGGGGCTCCTATCGGCGTGGTTTCCATGGTGTCCTGGAGACACCGCCAGTCCCGACAGAGCACAACTATCCCAGAAACTCGGTGGGTGGAGCCCAGGTGTAGGTGGTTTAAAAGTTCTCAAGTAATTCTGCTGTGCAGCTAGGATCGACAACTTCTGCCATAGACCATGAGCTGTATGTATCAGCTGTTAGAAGCCCCGAAAGAGAGATCACCCTGCAGCAGAGGCAGCGCACGAGTTAGGATCCCTCTGCCTCCACTATCTCCTCCTTTCACGTCCTAAAACCAATAGTACTTTCTAGGAAAATGCAGAAGGAGGTGTGTGAGAGCCAGATCAGTCCTCCATCTCCACACAAGGGTGACGGAATCCAGCCTGCTGGCTGGGTGGAGGAGTTTTGAATCAGGTATGAGAATAGTTTTAAAATGCACAGGACCGAATTTTAAAGTATCTAAAGGAAATGTTGTAATAGGAAAGCGGATTAAAATATATTAGGCAACAGAGTGTGCTATCATTAGGGAAGGCCCCTATTCACCAAAACAGGAGGTTAGACACCACACGGTTGCTGGGAGATGATAGAAGACTGCAAACTACTCAGGTTTCTTCTACCCTAATTAGTTAAGGTACTTAAAGCAGGTGATGTCGCCATTGAAACTGGTGGGATTAAGTCAGGGGTGGAATGAATTGTATCAGCTAGATGTGGTCAGAGTAATTCATAGGCAAAACATTTGAACTTGAAAAGGGTGAGAGCAACGTCACTTTCTTTTAATATTTCATTCTCTTCCCTCATGTAACTCGAGACAGAGAAAGGAAAAGAGAACCCCTACCTGCAGAGCCACCTCACTTTCCAGCAGAAAGAAATCATCTCTGGGGGAAAAAATGAGCCTGATTTTATATGATATTTGAACAACTGCAAATTTCATGGCTTCCAATTACTAGTGGGGGGAATAAATCTCTTTTGTCACTTCTAAAATAACGGACACATATAATTCAGCCTATTTTCTACCTAAAATCCCTGGTACTCAGATGATAAAAAGGAGTATTCAAGCCTGCTGCTCTGATGAGTTTATTCCCCAGGTTTCCTGGGTTTCCATATTAAGGGCTATTTTCTTGGAGCCAAATCAGAAAATGTGCATCTGGGTTCCTAGGGCTGGTTTCCATGGTGAAAAGAAATACAGGGAGGCCACCTTTCTTTCCTCTCCCCAGTGATTTTAAGTACAATATCTGTATAATGTAATTTTTGTGAAGTTGGCATTTCTAGTTTTTTCACAAGATAGAGCTAGGAAATTGGAATCTAGGCAAGATTCTATGCACCTCCCACTTTCACCCTTATAATTAAAAATAACCAATATTTATTGAAATCTTTCGGTGGCCCAGACAATGTGTTAAATGTTTTACATTTATTTACTCATTTATTTTTCTCAACAGCCCCATGAGACAGACTGTACTTCTCACCATTTTACAATAAGGAAACTCAGAAGCTGAATAACTTGCTCAACATCACACGGCTAATAATTGAAAAGCCTAGATTTGAGCCACACTCTATCTGACTTCAGAAATCAAGCTTCTCCCTAAAATAAAGATGCAGAGAGAAATTTAAAAATATATATGTAAATATTTTTACTTATGGTTTTTAAATGGCTCTAAGTCAATTTAGTTAGGCCAACATGTTGGAAATGTTTCTTGTCTTATTCCAAAATGAGTATCTGATTGTCATAGCTATCTCTGTACCCAGAAGCTGCCCTTGCCTCTGATTTTTGGAAAATAGTCTTTCCAAGAGGTACTGTGGGTACTAGTCTGCTTTCTCTTTTATAAAAATATGTTCTTGCGGGGCAGGTCTTTGTCTGTCACAAGAATGGAAAAACAAACACCACATGTACTCACCAGTAAATTGGTACGAATTGATCGACACTAATGTGTACGTATGGGAAGTAACATTCATAGGGTGTTGGGCAGGTGGGAGCGGGAAGGAGGGGATGGGTGAATCCACACCCAACGGATGCGATGCATGCTGTCTGGGGGATGGGCACGCTTGTCCGGCGTTGCAAAGGCAATTTATGTAACCAAAGCATTTATACCCCTGTAATAACTCTGAAATAAAAATTTTTTTTAAAAAATTAACAAATTTAGGGGAGGTGCGGTATGGAAAATAGAGAAGATAGGTGGGAGATTGCTAAATTACATGACGTGGAAGAGACAAAAGATTTGTAAAACAAGGGAATATCTAATTATTCCATTTGAAGATGTTTTGAGTTTCTATAATGTAAACCCCTCTCTGTCTTCTTCCTAAGCATTCAGTAAAACATGCTACTAAAAAAAAAAAAAAAAATTATGTTCCCAGTGGTTTGGTAAAATCTAACTAACAGGCATTCACGAGCACCCATTTTATGGTGCTCCTGTAGGATACTAATTAGCAATTAACCAGAAAGAAAAAAACATTCTAAAAAGAAAGAAAGAGTACTAAGCTGAAACACTGAATGGAGATTAGAGAAATATATGGCTACTAATATGAGATGCTGAGCATACTACAAAGCAGTTTCACAGCTCTGGAATTGAGAAAATAATCAGTCTGCCAGTTCTTTACCACCTTCCACCCCAGTGAAGAAGTTTTGCTTTTTTAAATTCATTATCTTCTGCCTCCGTGTTCCTTCTCATCCCTCCAAACATTCCTTGTCTCTCCTTCTATGCCTGTGTCAATATAATTCAGACCACTTAGAGCTAACCAATGAAAACATTCTTCTCCAAATTTGTTTATCAGCATTTTATACTTTCTGCATAGTGAACGTGTACTTTGACATATATATAATTTGGGGAAGAATGCTAAAGTCGAAACCCACTTCTCCCCAGGTCCTAACAACTGGCACTCTGCTTATTTTGCCATGCCAGTAAATATAACCATCATTTTTAATGGTCATGTGTTATAGAAAAGTAAATAAAACAGAACAAGACAGGCTACAGCAATGGGGGCAAGATTCTTGACCTGTGTAATGGTTATACAGACATTTGCTTATAACTATTTTTTAAATTCTTCTGTTTTATTTACTTTTCTGAATGTATGTATAGAAATACTTTAAAAAAAATACCAACCAAAATACTCAGTGGCTTTTCCAAAGGACATTTAGTCCCTCTCCAATTCTACTAATGCCCTCCCAGGAGCCGGGGATCTTCTTGAAGGGTTTGTGAGATGTCAGAGCCCCTTGGTATCTTTCTGCTTTGGCTTTTCAGCTATTTTAAGGCTCAAAGAACTACCCATCTGTTATGCTTTTGTATGTTGTCATGATTTTTTTCTTAACATTCTACCAAAATTCCTCAGTGCCCAGCACACCGTGAATATTGGTTGAATGAATGGATGCATACCTAAATGTCTTCATGCCTGAAAACAGAGCAAGTAGAAGAGGGGGAAAAAGGATACTCAATAAAGGTGGAAGAAAGAAAGAAAGTAAAAAGAATACTTACATAAACTCCAAGGATAATCCAGTATGACAGAATATACAACTTTTACAGAGTAATGTTTATTCTGTTGGGCATTTTCTTGGCACAGTGGGTCTGATTATGCCTCAAAGTTCACTGCAGCTTCTCTAAGTGAGATGTGTGTCACCTGTCACCTGGGGGACTATCTGAGATGACTCGCTGTGAGATACTGAGAAGGGGAAGCAGAAATCTAGCCGTTCTGTCCAGTCTGTTGGAGTAGCGTGGGTCAAGGCCATTATTTCTCAGTTTGCAGCGGGAGCTGTGATTGCAGAAAGGATGCAGTGATGCATGAAAGGTGAGTGCGCTAGGGGATGAGGCCCACTTAGTCCTGCTACCTCACGCTCTTGCAGTCAGGGTCAGTCCTGGGCGTTAGGATGTCAGTGCTCTGCCTCACTCCTTGGATGTTGTGCACAGGATTTTACTTAGAAAGAACTTGAGTGTACTGGGCAGGGCCAGCTTGTGTGTGTAGGTTCCATGTCACACCTGTTTCTTTGCCCAGAGCCAACATCTTACTACAGGAGGCTTGGAATCAACCCTGTGTACCTTTTGACTAGGTCCGTTCCCCCATTGTTAAGAATGTTTGCCTCGCAGGAGGAGTACCCGATGTTTTTGAGCACTTTCTAAGTGCCAGGCACTGCGCTGACATTTTAACAGGATTATCTCATTTACTTTTGAACCCTGTAAAGATCGCCTTCTTATTGTTCTGCTTTTGCCCTGATTCTCAGGCTCTGCCAACTCACTTGCTCGAGGTCACAATAAGTGGTGAAGGCAGAATTTGAACTCAGATAGCACAGCTCCAGAGCTAATGATCACAACTATTGCTTAAGTAATTGATTTATTTGTTTGTTCATTCAACAAATTTCTGTCCAGTGACTCTGAATGCCGGGCTCTGTGCTAGTCACTAGGACAAGATAAATTCTTGGAAGGGTATGAGAAAGGTTCATGGTTTGTCAGAGTGCTTAGAATGGATAACTCGGGGGTCATCTCTGGGGGCAAAATTGACTATAGCTCTGCCCTCCCTTGGAATCAGTTGGAAGAACTATGGGTACAAAGTACAAATGACCCACAGGATTGTAAAACTTTATATTTCCCAGTGTTCCCACTCCCTCTTTTCTCCCTCCCTCACCCCCAGTGTTGCCCTTGCCTCCTCCAGGTGCCTCCAAGATGGAAAGTCACTCCAATGTATGTTGCACCAAATTCTGAGCATTGCTTGCAGCTAGAATACAAACTTAGATCCTTTAGTGCAAACCTTCCAGATCAAGACAAATAGTATCTTCTCAGCCTTCTTGATTTCAGGGTTAGCTGCGTATTTGAGGTCTGGTAGGACCTGATTTTAATAGGTACATGATCTAAAAAAAAGAAGAGTTTACCCATGAAGACTTGTGTGTGCCTGTGTGTATTGGCTGATGAATGAGGCTACTGAGAGAGATTAAAAAATTAGAAATTTTTGCCTGCTGTGAGCAATCTAGTAATGGACGCTAAACATCCATGAAAGTGTTTATACCCTTTATCCTAGTAATTCTGTAAAGGAACATGTTGGGCAAATAAATTTGTTAATGTCTCAGGTAATAACACCGGCCTAACTTCTCCGTGTTTTTCAGCACCTGAGATGTTCAACTGCAGAAAAGAAGCGGGCTATTCCTTTGCTGTGGACTGGTGGTCCCTGGGAGTGACAGCATATGAGCTGTTGAGAGGCCGGGTACTGTAGAGTTGCATTTTATTTTCGGTTATTCTTCCAGCAAGTTCTATTTTAGAATGAACGAATGTATGTATGGTTTGCTAAGAACCAGTTTATTTGAAAGCTGAAAACAAGTAGGCCATGTGATTCTGATAACACCTCTTGAGACTTCTGCACAGATTAATTCGCTGTCCTACATAGGGGACCAACCATGTCAGTTAACATTAAATTACACAGATAAAATTAAGTGAATAATACGGATACTATAAATTTCCAAGGAGGGGAAATCAATACACCTCACTAAATAGCTTATGTAAATATATGTGTTTGTTTTCAAGAAAGTCATTTTGAGGTCACAGTATAGGACTCTAATTCAGACACAACTCACCAAAGAAAGTGTAAATTATTAATACAACATAATTAATGTCTTGTCTTGTTGGATTTCTATTGATCATTTGGCTCTTGGGTTCTGGGTTCAGTGACAAATTAGAGTAGTTTCCTTTTAAGGGAAATGTTTCTTAAATTAAGAATCTCTTTTCTAGAAAAAAGATTTAAAAAACCAAATATGCTGAAACATATTTTATATGTTTTTTGCAAACTGTTGCATGATGTAAATGTGCTGTAAGGTTGTGTCTCAGTCAGCTGTCTACCATAACAAAATACTATAGATTAGGTGGCTCAAACAAGAGACATTTATTTTCTCACAATTTTGGAGGCTGGAAGTCCAAGATCAGGGTGCCAGAATGGTGGGTTTCTGGTGAGGGCTCTCTTCTTAGTTTGCAGACAGTGGCCTTTTGGTGTGTCCTTACAGGGCAGAGAGAGAAAGAGAGAGAGAGAATATCTTCCTCTTCTTATAAGACTACTAATCCCATCATGAGGGATCTACCCCCATAACCTAATCTTACCCTAATTACCTGCCAAAGGTTCCAACTCTAAATACCATCACACTGAGAGTTAAGGCTTCAACATATCAATTTCGGATGAGGCACATTCAGTCCATAACATTCCACCTTTGCCCCCCACTGCAAATTTATGTCCTTCTCACATGCAACATGCGTTCATTTTATTCCAACAGCCCCCAAAGTCTTAACTTATTCTAGCATCAACTCTAGAGTCTAAGGTCCACAGTCTCATCTAAACATCATCTACATTGGGTACAGGTGAGATTTGAGGTATGATTCATCCTGAGGCAAAATTTCTCTCCAGCTGTGAACCTGTAAAACCAGCAATTTCCAAAATACAATGGTGGCACAGGCATAGGATAGGCAATCCCATTCTGAAAGAGAGAAATAGGAACGAGAGAACGGGTATCAGCTCCCAAATAAGTCCAAAACATATAAATCCTCTTTGGTTCAATGGTCTGCCCTCTGGGTCTACATGGGTGTGGCAGCATGACTCCCATGGCTGGGGTGGGGAGGGGACTCAAACGGCTCTCCACGGCACAGGGGCCCTGCCCACATGGCTCTCTGCCAGGGCTCTGTCCACACGGCTCTGTTGGGTGGTGGTCGTGCCCTTCGAAACTGAGGTGGAGGCAGCCCTGCCCCCGAGGCCAGTGCACCCTGGACCTGCCGTGGGAGTGGCAGCCCCCATGATCTGAATTGCCCTCAGCTTCCTTCTTCCCTTCTGGTGAGTGCTGAGTAACGCTATGGTCCTATCCTGTAACACCCAAGAAGTCCGACAGCCTTTCTTCTTTCCATCTCACCTTCTCCGTCTTTAATTCAAACTGGCGGCATCTCTGCTGGTGTCATGCCTTCTTTATTTCTGGCTTCTGTGGAAATGGCTGATTGAGTTCATGAGTCACACCCAGGATCTCTTTATCAATTAGTTGTTGATGAACTACAGCCTAATGTTCTCTTCAGAACAAGCTTTCTCGTTTTTTGCAATATGGATGGAAATCTTCAATTTCTAGATCCTTTTTGCTGAACCATTTCTTCTTCAATTCATCTCTCTCCTTTCATATTTCACTATAAGCAGGCAGGAGGAACCGAGCCACTCCTTCAATGTTTTGCTCAGAAATCTCCTCAGCTAAATATGTAATGTCATCACCCACCAGTTCTACCTTCCACAAAACCCTAGAACACAGTTCAGACAAGCTCTTTGCCACGTTGTAACAAGTATTGCCTCTCCTCCAATTTCCAATCACAGGTGCCTCATTTCTGTCTGAAACTTCACCAGAATCCCCGTGAATATCCATATTTCTAGCATGTACCTCAAAACTCTTCCAGCCTCCACCAAATCACTAGTTCCAAAGTTGCCTCCACATTTTTAGGTATTTGTTACAGCAGGACCCTACTTCTCAGTACCAAAATCTTAATCAGCTAGAGCTGCCTCAACAAAATGCCATGGATGGGGTCGCTTAAACTGCAGACTCGTGGTTGGGTTCTCTTCCAACCATGATGCTCTCTTGTTGGCTTGGAAGAGGTTCCTTCTCACTGTGTCCTCATGTGGTGGAGAGAGACACTTCTCTCTCTCTCTTCTTCTTGTAAGGCCACTAATTCCATCATGAGAGACCCACCCTCATGATCTGATCTAACCCAAATTACCTCCCAAAGACTTCATCTCTAAGTACCATCACACTGAGGGATAGTTCACATCAAAGACATGAAATCCCAGTGTTGGTGAGTCCCCCACAAACTAAATTAAGATCAATAAAGGGTGCCCTCTCGTGGAAAACTATGAAAACTATAACAAATGCACAGTTTTCTTCTGTTTAATTTTGTTCCCTCCATACCCTCTACCCCCTGTTAAAACTATAGAAGAATATGGTTCTTCCAGAAATTTTGTTTTTGAAAAAAAAGCTTTTGCTTCATCATAAAATTCTCCACTCCATACTCCATGGAAACAGGGAGTCATCGCATTTGAGGCCCAGGGTGATATTTTCTGAGCAGCTTTCTGTCTTGAACTTCCTCATTTTGTTGCAAACTAATAAAAAAAAGAGGATATGGTAAAACCTTTGACTTCTTTATAATCAACCCTTACATAATAATTTGTAAACTTCCATTTATTGAACCCTTGTCCAGTATTTTATGTAAATACTTATACAAGGTACCTTATAAAACAGTTTCAAATCAGCATCTCAGAGGCTGATTCAGCCCACTGAAATGTTCTGTTTGGCTCAGTGGAATCACCAACTTTTAAAAATTATGATCTTTTACAAGAAACTATAGGTTTCTGGCAGCTCTTTTTAAAAAGTAGGAGGTCTGGCAACACAGGACCACCCACATGTGGCAACACAACAAGCAGCTGGATGGGGTTAGACATTGGTATTGATACGTTATTGGTTAAAAGTTTTGCTTAGAAACATTTGCAAAACAAATTTTTTTTTCTTTTGCCCTGTAAAAATGAAGACCCTTACTTCTTCTTCTCTCCCTTAAGAGACCATATCATATTCGCTCCAGTACTTCCAGCAAGGAAATTGCACACATGTTTGAGACGGCTATTGTGACTTACCCTTCTGCCTGGTCACAGGAAATGGTGTCGTTTCTTAAAAAGGTAAGAAGACTGCATGTCAAAAGCAAGTGATAAGAGGAAGCATGCTGTCTGGGTTAAGGTTAGAAGTTAGTATACAATATTGGGGAAAGTCATGATAATATACATTGCTATAGTGGTTTTTGCAGCTAATCACTTTCAAATGCATGGCTTCATTAAATCAACTCACAAGTCCCCTTAGATATCCCAAAGCCATCTAAAACTCGGTGTGTCCAAAATGGAATTCTTAATCTTTCTGTATTTCCCGAATTTCTTCTGACATTCCTTCTTTGAGTGACTGGCTCCTCCATCCATCCATTTCTGCAAGCCAGAAACCAGAACTCATTTATCAACACATATCCAATCTATCACCAAGTTCTGGAATTTTACATTTGAAATATCTTTTAAATTTTTCACTTCTCGCCATCTTCACTACTATCTCCGCAACTCAACTGCCATCAGTTTGGCCTTATAACTGGTTTACCCCATACCCTTTTACCACTCAGTTCTGTTCCCCACTCTGCCCTATAGTGATCTGTTCAAAGGGCAGTTCAGTGTCTTCCCATTGTTCTTAGAATAAAGATTAAAATAATTTTTATGGCACAAAGGTTCTAACTACCTCTCAAACCTTATTTTGGACTTTTGTCCCCCTTTTGACTAAACATAAACCTCTTTGGCCTTCTTTTTCTTCTTCTCCTTCTTTTCCTACACACACCAGTCTCCCTCTCACCACAGGGCCTTTGTACATGCTAGTCCCTCTTCCTGGAACATTGCCTCCAACCCTAGCTCCTCCAGCTTCCTCCTTGAGATCAGTACTACTCAGTATGATTCACTCACTGGGTCTAGTCCATGAATTGTTTCCTATAGATCCATTGTAAGTACAGAAATTGAGAAAAGCATTTAGGAATATTTATAGTAATTTGACACTTGCTGTAGCATCTGAGCACATGGTCAATGGACTGGTCTCATTGAATAGGGCACGAGCTTGTTTGGGTGATGTTGAACTCAAGTCACAAGCTGTACATGGTGAGGAGCTGCACGCTGGCCATGCACAATAAGACTGCATATTGGTTTCAGTGGATTGGAAGTTAAAACAATTACACGAAACCAAATAAAAGTCACTTCTCCTTCTGCATAGCTTGAGAAGCACAGCTTTAGATCTTAGCTCAAATATCACCTCCTTGGGAAGCCTCGCCTTGTTGTTAACTCACATAACACCCTCTTTCCTTCATAGCAGTTTAAAATTATTTACAGCATTTGTATGACACTTGGGTTACTGATTATTCTCATCTAAGCTGCATGAGGGGAGGGACCATGTCTGACTTGTGCACAATGGTATTGCCAGCGTGTAACACAGAGCCTGATAGGTGGTGAAATTTGGTAAGTAATTGAAGAAATGAGGTCCATAGCTTTCATTAGATTTTCAAGGTGCCTATGTTCACCAAAAAGGTTAAAAACAATTATAGGAGGATCTCAATAGTATACGTTGAATGATTATGCAAAAAAAGAATGAAGAGCCCCAAGAGGATAGGCTTGGCTTTTTTTGGGTAATGGAGGGAGAGAAAATTGCGCAAGTTGTGGTTGATAAGGAAAAAGAACTTTAGGGGCTAAGGATGTAAAATTTGTGTATTTTTTCTTTGGGGTCAAGTTCCCTATTTTGGAATAGGGACACTGTTATCAGTAATGTCAAAGATGTAGAATAGGGAGGTCATTTTCCATAAGCAAATTTTGCTTCATTCCAGGATAGCCCTGCTTCCCTTCAAAACTATGCCCTGATGTCCCATGGTTGTCACCTCCAGGAGCATGCTCCGGTGGGACTGACATTTCCCATCTGATCCACACGACGGACGTGATGTTGGCCCTGGAATGGCTAAGAAGGGAAAAAATCTTTTATCCCAGTTAGTAAAACCCAGAACTGTAACAATAACCTAAGTTATACCTTAACTAAGGTATAACTGTGCCACCCCCAATGTATTTTAGTTAGTTGTAAAAACAGCTAAAATTTTTAGTGGGAAATGAATTTCACATGTGAAAATGTATTAATATTTTCCACCTAATAGGAGCAGACTTTTCATTAAGCACTTTTAAAGAAATGGCTCATTTAATCCTGATTGCAACTTTGTGTAATAAGTTTATTATCTTTTTATTTTTACAGATGGGTAAACTGAGGTTTAGAGAACAAACTTATCCATAGTTTGTAAGTAGGGGAGTCAAGAATCGAAGATGTGTTTGACTCAGTAGGACAAGCTATTTTTACTTACCACATTGTAAAACTCTCCTTACTGTTCATTCTAATCATATGTTGTTTACATTATTTGTTCATGTAGGAAGCCGGGGCACTGCGTTCTTTCCCTCAATCCTATACTTGAAAACATTTAGAGGGAATTTTTATGATTTTTTTGTCATCCTAAGTTTTGACCTTTCTCGTTATCTTGATGTTTGTATTTCCTTGGCAGCTACTTGAACCTAATCCAGACCAGCGATTTGCTCAGTTGTCCGATGTTCAGAACTTCCCATATATGAGTGATATAAACTGGGATGCGGTTTTGCAGAAGAGGCTCATTCCAGGTTTTATTCCTAATGTGAGTCGATCCTAACAAACCCATCATAACTCTCATTCAGTGCACATTACCCCGTGTGCCAGATCCACTCGTTGTCTCATTAAATAATCACACCAGTATTGTGAGAGAGCCCAAATTCCTATTTTACAGATGAGGAAATTGGGGCACACCCAGGGTAAGTTGGCCACCAAAGGTCACAAAGCTAGTAAGCAGTCAAGCTGGGATTCTAATACAGGTGTATTTGCATCTGGAATTCTAGCTCCTAACCACTTCTTGGGATATGATTTTATTGGAAAGAAGTCCTAGTCCCCCAAATAGTCATTTCCATGAATCTATGGATTAAAATAAAGTTTTCTCTGATTCCAAAGATGTAGAGATTTGTGTCCATGGAGGCCTGTGAGTCAAAGGATTGAAAACTGTTGGGGTTGGGGTGAGGAAGTTATTTTTACCATTCACCCCTCTGCCCTTGCTGGTGCTGTCTCAGGGATCTATATTAAGTAAGGACCCGTAGTTAAAGAGAAATAATTCCCACTGGATGGCACCCAGCCACGGGGCATCTGTGGCCTGCTGCACACCACTGGTAAAAGCCACAGTCCAGAAGCTTAGGCCCAGGGGCCCAAGGTAGGCCTCTAGCTTCTCTCTGCCCAGGACCTGAACTATACATTCAGTTGCAGGTATATTGGGCAGAATAGTGGGCTCCTAACGGGACCTGTAGAACCAATTCAGAGTTTTCTGTTCTCGAGCCCAAGCGAGGTGCTTGCTGTAGGCCTGTGGGAGTGTGATCCTTCTGTGAAGACGGCAGGGGGTGGGGCCTGCTCCAGTGAGAGGGTTGGGCGAAAGTGGAGAGAGAGAGAGAAGAAAGCAATGTGATGGGATTCTGGGGGTGCAGATCCCCCCCTGATAGGGCAACAGGAGGTGGGGCCAAGTCCTCACCTGTCTGCTTTGCAGGGTCCAGTAGGGGCACCATGGTTGATGCCCTCTCTTGCTTCCTTTCCTCCTCCTGTGAGCTGCATCCCTGCAATTAGCCGTCCATGTTGGCTTAAGAGAAGCTCTACGTTGCGCTTCTCTGACATTAGTGTGACTCTGAGTCGTCTGTGGAGCTTATTAAAGGACAGGTTCTTGGGCCTTGCATTCAGAGACCCTGATTTGGGAAGTCTCTTCGGAGAACTGGGAGGCTGAACAGGCGACTCACGTGATTCTGATCTATGTGACCGTTAGCATTCACTTTAACCCAGAAGCTCGCAGTTTAGAAAAACAGTTGTAATTTGGTTTCCTTTCTTACTCACTAACGGCTAACTGGAGGTTTAGGAAAATAGACAAAATATAAAGTTAAAGAACATGAAAAACAATGCTGGCAGTAAATGATAGAAAACTTAGAATGAGAATCCCCGCTTGTTATTCTTGGACCACTCTGTTAAGACAAAGTGATATTTTCTGTATTGTTCTGGCGTGTTTTTAGAATGCTATGGGAAGCTGAGGACTGAACCAACCTATCTTCCTTACAGAAAGGCAGGCTGAATTGTGATCCCACCTTTGAACTTGAAGAAATGATTTTGGAGTCCAAACCTCTTCACAAGAAAAAGAAGCGTCTGGCAAAGAAGGAGAAGGAGATGAGGAAGTGTGATTCCTCTCAGGTGAGCAGGTCCCTACCAGACTCAGGGTCACGGCATCCTCATCATGCCCGCAATTCATCAGAGAGCTTCTGGCAGGAGAGCGTCTCGGCTCCCTGCTTCTGCTGTCTAGTAGGATGCAAGGAGAAGACGAACACCCAGGCTTTTGAAAGAGCAGAGTGGGGCGGCTCTGGGGACCCCGGCAGCAGTGTTTCCCTTGTAGACTTTCTCTCTAGAGCTCTGCCATTAACTTAGTTATTGCCCTCTGCCAGCTCTCAATTCAAAATGTACAAATTTCCTGGAAAAGTGACTGTAATTGACAAAGTCTAGATCAGATGACTACCCATGCAATTATAGTCAAAGGGCATATTTCAAAGTGCACACTGGCTGTTTTGGGCTCCACTCTTGCTTTGAGAAGTCACTGGGAGCAGCCAGCCCCAGAGGTGGTGTCTGTTCCTTGCCACAGGCTGAATTTTGTGATATCAAGGCTCGCCGAAGTAGAAAGTGTCTACTCACAGGAACAAGGGAATTCTTATAGGCCAAGCACTATTGCTGGATTTCAGGCTGAATCAAATTAATTTTTATAACTAAGTGTATTATTCTCTATCAGAGTCAGAGTTCAGATTTCAGTACAGAAGTTTGCATAGATTCAGTAGGATTTGATACTCACATGAGGTTCTATGCATTGTAATGATGGTTAAGTAATAAACATTGACTTTGCCTCTAATGGTCATCTGTCTGTCCACACAAACATGCCTCCCCCCATCCGCTCATTTATCCCTTCACCTCCCCACCCGGCCGTGCTTCCATCCCTGCATCACCCACCTGTCCCTCCTGCCCTCCAGCCATTCATTTAGGCTATTTTTATGTAGTGCCTGTTATCTGCCAGGTCCCATGCTAAACACTGGAGTTAGAAATGAACGAGATATGATTTCTGCACTCAGTGTCATCCCTGTTCTCAAAGATTTCATAGTCTGTGGTGAAGACAGCGCTGCAAACACAGAAGCATGCTCAGTGTTCTGAATTTCTCCAGTCGTCAGGGGCCACTGTACCCTTTAATGGCCAATTAACAAAAGCCCACATCCCCGTCCTGTTTGATCACAAAACTAACTAGTCTCTTGCCAGGTTCTCACCAGCAAGTGCTCGCTAGGGCCCTCCAAGGACTGCTTAGCTGTGCCGCAAACCCAACTCGCTTCTAGTTTGTCACTTCAAGCATCTTTCTCCAATGACTCATTCTTGTTCGTATCATAATCAGCTGCGTCTTCAGACATGCTCCTTCCCGTGACCCTACAGAACTGGGCTCAAGCTGAATACAGTCCCATGTTAATAGGCCCCCAGATAACGACCTAGATAGCGTCGTCTTTAAAAGTTTTCAAAAGCTATAGAAATAACTGAACAATTTGTGAGTCACTTTTGACCATGCCTAGCGCAGTGCACGTGTTCCTGCTGCCTTTCCTACCCTACTCTCCCACGCTCGCCCTCGGTCAAAACCCTCCACCCACACGTGTTTTGTTCTTCTGCAGGGCTTTTGCCTTTGCTCTTCCCTTTTCCTGGAATGTTCTTCTCTTGGATCTTCACACAGGGGGCTTTCTGGCATCCTTCATATCTTAAATGTCACCTCATCTATTCTATTGTTGAATTATAGGATTTTTTTTACATATTCTGGATATTAAACCCTTTAGATACATGAATTGTGACTATTTTCTCCCTTACTCATTCAGTGAAGTCAGCATTACCCTAATACCAAGCCAGATAAAGATGTCACCAAAAAATAGTAATTCCAGACAGATATCCCTGATGGATATAGATGCAAAAATCTTCAACAACATACTAGCAAGGTATAAAGTTAGGTTATTGACTTGAGATATTTATTTTCTTTTAATGTAGGTGTTTATAGACTATAAAGTTTTCTCTGAGCACTGCCTTCACTCATTCCATAAGATTTGGGACGTTGTGTTTTGTTCTAATTCATCTCTAAGTATTTTTTAATTTCCCTTGTGATTTCTTTTTTGACACGTTGGTTTTCAAGAGTATGTTGTTTAATTTCTACATATTTGTGAATTCTCCAGTTTTCCTTCTGTTATTGATTCCTACCTTCATTCCTTGTGATCAGAGAAAATACCTTGTCTGATTTTGGTCTGTTTAAATTTATTGAGACCTGTTTTTTGGTCTAACATATGGCTTCCTCCATGGTTTCCTTTAACTTGTTGAGCATATTCAAGACAGGTGTTTTAAAATCTCATTCTACTAAGCTCAGTGTTTAGGCTTTCTCAGGGATAATTTCTTTCAATTTATTTTAACCCTTTGGGCTATACTTCTGCATCTTTGTATGATTTATGATTTTTATATTGAAAACTTGGACATTTGAATATTATAACGTGGTAACTCTGGAAATCAGAATCTTCCTTCCTCCATAGTTTGCTATTTTTTGATTGTTGAAAGCTATCGTCCACTTTTTAATGACTTTTCCAAACAATTTTTTGCAAAGACTGTATTCTTTGTCATATGTCATCACTGAAGTTTGTTTCTTTAGCTTGTGTTCAGCTAATGTTTTAAGATTTCTTTTAATATCTGAACCATTATTCTTTTATCAGATGATTTCTTTTTTGAGACAGGATCACCCTGTCACCCCCGCTACGGTGCGGTGATGTCATCACAGCTCACTATAATCTTAAACTCCTGGGCTCAAGTGATCCTCCTGCTTCAGCCTCCCAAGTCTCTGGGACTACAAGCATGAGCCATAGCACCTGGCTACTGTTTTGTTTTGTTTTTATTGTTGTGGGCTGTCTCAATGCCATGCACCAGTCTGAGGTGTAAACTTAAGGTCTTCTTAAGTGTTTTTGGAGCCGATGCCTTTCCCAAAGCATGTGTGGTCACTTTCTAATCTTCCCCATATATGCAGTTGTTTTTGAATGGCCTAGTCTTTAATGTCTGACTCTCAAAAGGGAGAAAAGAGACAAATGAAAGGGGGAAAGGATGCAGGCCCTTTAAATCTCCTGGAAGGCGCTTCAGCTTGAGGGAGAGCAGCTTGCAACAGTGGGGGAGTTGCAACAATGGCCTCCGGCCTCTTTTTCTTTAGCTCTGTGATCAGAAGCAGCAATCAGAGATCAGAGCACAGATTCTCAGTGTTTGGAGAACACGGTTCTTATTTCCCACGTGCACAAGCTGCTCTGGGAACACAGGTGTGCATAGCTCCCTCCCACCAGGCTGGAGGATGGGGGTTGTGTAGCTGCTACTATGCTAAGAGCCCAAATTGATCATAATTAACTGCAGTTTACCCAAGGTTTCCCCTGAAAGTTGCAAGCCTTCAACAGACTCCAGAGTTCCAAAATAGTCACATCCGACAAATTCCGCCAGTGCATTTGTTGTCTAAGTGGGGAAACAGATTCCTGGTCTCCTCTGCCATCTTCCCCAAATTTTCTTCATATGGCATCCATTTTGAAGATAATTTGGTATTTTTTAGATTTGGTCTATTCACAAAATAGACACTTAGTAGGTTATTGGCTGTTTGATAATCCTCATTTGCCTAACCATACCTCTGGTTTGTTTTCATTGTTCACCTGGAAGCCATGTCTTCTTCAAGAGCACCTTGAATCTGTCCAGAAGGAGTTCATAATTTTCAACAGAGAAAAGTAAGTAATCCCTGGGAGAACAGAGAAGCCCAGAACACGATGGAGTGTTTCAGCCAGGCTTTACTTGCAGACACAATATATTTTTAACATTACATTTGTTTTTCTAATTACAAAAATGATGCCCATTCATTATAGAAAAATTGGAAAATTCAGAAACTTATTTTTCATATTTTAAGGTGTTTAAAAATTTTTAGTAGGTAAATCAGCCTAGCATCAAGTTTTTGTTTACGGGAGGGCCAGAGGAATTGGGATTTAAACTTTAAATCAATGATGTTTTTAAGATTTCGTTGGTTAATACTTTTTTATAAATTGTTGGGCTTACTGTTATCATTTCAAAAACTTAAACCTTTTTTTTTCTTTTTAAAGAATAAAACCCTCTTTTTTTTTTCTTTTTAAGAGTAAAAAGGGACTTTAATAAAAGGCAAGCAAATCTAGCCTTGGAACAAACCAAAGACGCAGAAGAAGAGGACGGTCAGAATAACAACCTGTAAAGGCCTTGCCATCTTGAGACACTTCTGATTCTCCACTTCAGAAGAGCTGATAGTAGTTCTTGCCACTCTACACCTCATGACTTAGAAAATGTGAATGAATATCTTTCTAAGGAGGCCTCAGGGCACAGTGAGGCGTCCTGGGCCTGAGCTCCTGGAATCTAGTTTCACCACTAACTAACTGTGTGATCTCGAGCAAGTCACTTAACCACTTTCCCTGCTTCAGTTTATTTATATAAAATGGGAGGGTTATACTAGATGAGCCATGCCCTGCTTTTTTAGTGCTACAATTGTTATTCTAAACAGCCTTTATTTTTATTTTAAGGAATATTTGGATGTAGATTTATTTTTCCACTCCTCTAATTACACAGTGACAAATGGGCAAATGGACACAGGACTCAGTGAGACTTTTCAGACCTAGAAAACTTCATAAAGAGGTCAAAATCTCCGAGCTGAATTGGATAGGAATAAGGAATTCCATCAGGAAGAAATGCATGGGAGCAGATTAAAAGCAACATAGATTTATGAGGGCCTTCCAGTGGTGTGCTGGAGTCAGCATCGTAGCAGCTGGCCAGAGCCAGCTGTGCACATCACTTCCCAACTCTCTGTTCGGGATGTGAAGTTGGTAACTTGAAATTGGTGATAATAGTAGTATTTACACCATGGAAATTGGCAGATGCTACAAATCAGGAGTTATTTTTTTCCCTCCTAGCAAGGCAGTTGCTAAATATTAGCACACCATTCTCCTTCCAATAAGCATATTCCTTGAGGGTTAATTGTCCTTTGAGGATTAGCAGAGACCTATATCTGGAGAGGATCTGAAAAGAATATTGTCGCACTGAAAGCATGTCTACCTTGCAGTTCAGCGAAGTTGCATCTTACACAGGGGTTGCAGTCTAAGTTAGTGAATTTAAAAGAAAGTAAAATTTACCCTTGAAAAGCCCCTTAAATTACCTGTAACATATGGGAAGTATCTTTTCTCAGTGAAGCCTAGTACAGTAGAGTCACCCTTCAATAATGAAACAAGTCATTGCTTTTATTTTGTTTCAATTTTGTTCTTGATTTTAGGTCTCATTTTAGCTAATACCAGATGAACCAAAATGTTGAACAAATTGCACGTCTTTATAGACTAGAATTACTCTTAAAACAGTGGGATCCTCACACATCTGAGCGGTGTAAGTTCATGGAGACTGATTGTGCTGACTGCAAGGATGGCAGGTAGAATTGCCTAATAATTTACAATATCATTGATGCATCACTCTTTCTTTTTTAAATATTTTTATTTATTGATTGATTTGCCAAGCACAAATTTTAATTCACCTAAGTGAGATGTGCACATGATGTAATTCCATTGTACTGATACACTGGTCTTTGCAGAAGAACTATTTTTGGCAGCCCACAGATGCCACTGGGTAGAGTCACGAAGTGAACCAGCTCAGTGGGGACTGTTCTAACCATGTGGCTACTCACATCACCTAAACCTGCCCTTCCTTACGGAGAGGATGGGCCTCTCTAGGATGGCAGTAACCTGGCAACAGGGAACACCAGACTGACACCCATGTGGGAAACCGGACAGGAGGGAACAGACAGAAGTTACAGAGATGGCCGCCTGCTACGGAAGACTTATCCAGAAAGGAGGTCACACGGGGGCATCCGAGCATGAGTAGAAAGCCCGCGCTAAACTTTAACTTGGCGTTTACCGTTTTCTCCTCACTGAGCTAACAGGCCCGGCATTTCTGGCAGAGCTGTGAAATAGTGCCTCTCTATGTTAAGAGCAGCCATATTTTTGTTAAAAAATTAAAAGCCACCTTTTTTGTTCTGTTTGTTTGATTCCTTTTTCTCTACAGTTTCCACTGTTACTTATCTGTGCTATTTTGTGTATCTCCAAACACTATAAACTCTAAGCACTTGCCCTGACTCCATGTCAGAGAGGGGGAAGGGATAAAAAGAGCACGACTAAGAAAGAGGCCAGGTTCCGCTCCAGGCTGGTAACCCCCGCAGTGACAGGGGCCACGTACACGTTTACCAGCTTCCATCGTTCATGTATTTTGATTCAAGCCTTGATGTGCTGTGGCCTTCCCCCCCAGTCACCTGGGTCCTCCTCTTTCTATGACCTTGTTTGCATCCTCCCAAAGGAGAGGCTTTGGGAACTTTCTGTTCTCACGCTCAGCAAAGGGCACTGGGACCAGCAGGTTCTCCATCGTGGTGAGAGTTAATCTTTTAGTGCCATTTCACGTCGGTACAACTTATAACGGGAGCCCAGTACAATCTCTGTGGTCTCACTCCCTCGCTTTTGTTTCCAGCGAGCTGCTTCTGTGCCTGAAGCTATGAGCTTTGAGGAGCCCTGGTCACACTGATTAGAGAGCACAGTGTCAGAGAATAAGATGAATTTCTAATCCCAGCCACACAATGTGTGACAGACAGGTGACAGACCCACAATGTGTTTCAGCTCAGAAAAGAAAAACCACCGTATCTCACAGTGCAGAACAACTGATTCTAAGTACTTCCTACCACTGTGCATTTTAAACATGAGAACAAAAAAGTTTTCCAAAAATTAAAACTTTTCCTAAATCCTTGTGGTTATTGCTAGTTGTTGAAGTCAGATCCTTTGGTTTGATTCCATAACTTGAACTAAAAGAAACATGTTTCCCATGTTCCCAGGTGGAACATATCTCATCTAGATGCGTGACAACCAAGGCTCAGGGCTGAGAATTTTAAAAAACAGGATGACTGTTACATCCTTTTGTCTGGTGTTCCTGAATCTTTTTCTTCTGACAGCTTCCTCCCTTACCTATGTGGAGCATCTCAAAAGTCTGAGCAGGGTTTGAAGTCCGGGAGCATCCTGGTTCTAACACACTTGCGCTGCGGGGGGACTGCGCACCTCCAGTGTGTTCCTGGGGACCTCTAGTGGATGAGTGGGGCAGCTGCACCCTGCCCCTTGGGCCACCCTCCTCATTCCATGGGAGAAAATGCTCTGCACATGGCTAACCCACCTCCGTGGCAGCTCTGCTTTTGCCTGAGGTCATAGCTAGGGCAGGAATGAACATCAAACAGCATAGAACACTGCTAAATTAATGATGGCAATCTAATTAAGTGGTGGTTAGGCTTTTTCTGATAGACAACTTTTAACCAGAAGCAACTAGACTTTCTATCATTATAGCTTTTGCAGATGGGGTGGATGGATAAATAACTAGGAAGAAACAGTGTTAATGTAGCCAGCAGGGACCAGTGTTGCTGCTTGTGGCTGATGTAGTAAAGCTGAGGCTTTAATGCTTCAAGAGCTGAAACGAAAAGGCATGAAAAGCATTGTGAGTTTGTTTCAGGACCCAGCTGTCCCTGTATTGTGTCTGTACAAAATCCTGTTTCCTACTCTGTCTGCCTGTGATTACTGTTTATTATAAGCTCTGTGTGTCTGACTGGTATTAAACACTGATATGAAAATCCAAACTTCAGTTGTCTGTGCTGTGAACAGGCAGCTGACCTGGCAGTGCATGAATGGAAAACAAATGCTTCTATTGAGCTGTAGCGTATATAATGTAAATGTGCCTGTGTGTATTAAAATGTCTTCTGTAAACAGTAAGCCACGGACCCTTCCTTGTCAGCTGTGTGTGTGTGTGTGTGTGTAATTGTTTTCCCCAGAGGTAGCATTGTGGGTTCCCAAAGTGACCTGCTCTTACTTCCATTCCCTGCTGGGAAGAATGTCTTGTCCCTTACCAGAGATAGGCTAGTGCTGAGATGAGATGATGTCTCTAACTGTGGAATGCAGCACAACTTAACTGATCCTCATGTATAAAAACTAAAAAACCTGACCCCTCTAGCATTCACGTCTCAGGGAACATAGCTCAGACTTCCAGTTTCTGCCTTTCACTGTGACCTTAAGTCCATGGGTGGCCTGTGCACCTCCTTCATCAGCACCCTGCCTTCCTGCCTTCCCCTCGACATCTTTGTCCTGTCCCATTGCAAACACCACAGCAGCCAGATGTCCCAAGGCCCATAATCTGGGATGGGAAGGTAACAGGCAGCTCTGAACTCCTGCAGCAGGAAGCACCTTCTACCTGGGAGAGAACACAGGGACCTGCCGACTTCCTCCCAGACCCACCATAGCTCAGCTCGCAGCACACCGCTGGCTCCCTGGGCTTGTCCTGCAGTAAGGAGGCTCCTGTGTGTGTCGTGGGCTCTCAAGTCCTGCATGCTGAGTACACTGTGGTCCAGGTCTTGTGTCCTGTTGTGTTCCTAGCAGCCATCTGAGCAAAGGGCAGGACCTAGAACTCTTTAGATTGTGAAGAGTACCAGCCTTAAGTATGTGACGTCATTTTTTGCACACTGCTCTGGCCCTTTTATCTATCTCCTGCTTGTGGTTGGTGTCCCCTTTGTGACAGGCTGGTGGCAAGAAAGCTCATTCCAGAAAGTTCTTTGGAACCAGAGGGCCCTTGTTAGTCCTATTCAGTGTCCTCATTCCTTACCTGTCAGATGTGACTCGGCCACTGGATACCTCCACCTGAAGGAAGAGGTGTGAAAGTTAGTCAATGTGTTTCTCTCACCAACTATTTTTTTTTAAACCACTTCATCCTTTTTAGAGCCCTGCACCCTGAGTTCATTTTAGGTGCTGACTCTTCCCTTTCAACTCACTCTAGTCCTAAACAGAGCTCAGCTGCTGCCTTGGTCACGTGCAGGGAGAGGTGTTTCACCAATCCTGAGTTTGAGCCATATGGGACTATGGTTCAAAGCTTATTAAACATCAAACCTTGAACTTTAATTGTGAAATAATTGTTTATGCACTCAGAGTAGCTTTTAGTCTGGTTTCTGAGCTTCTATGTTAAAAGGCATAATAACTCTGTGCTCCTGTTTCCAAGCCATTGTTCCATCAAACCGAGAGGGGCTCATCACATATAAAAGCAATTAATCCTAAATTGACATCCCCTGGTCCCCAATCTCCCCTTCCACCTGTCCTAGCCTATACACAGACGCATCCCTGAGCAAAACATTCATGTCTTGCAGGCTTGAGAACGGTGCCATAGCATTGCTGGTTTTGTCTTCCTAGTATCCATGCTGCCTCGAATCACAAAACGGTTTTCTTTGAGAAGTTAGAGTCCACATGGTCCAGGTGGCTCAGGGGCTAGGCATGTGACCAGGCATGGCCAATTAGTCCCATAGTTTCTTCAGCCAGTCACTAGTTCAATGCACAAGTGCCCCCAAGCCAGACCAGTCAGCATCAATTTCTTCGGCTGGAACTTTGAGGGACTCCCTCCAACTTCTGAGCTTACTAAGCAGGTGAAATGAAAACCGGAGATGCTGATGACCAACTCTGCCCCCAGGTGGAAACAGCTTTCTTAAGAAAGATGCATTTACTGAAAGCAGACAGGGCTGAGAAGGAAAGCAGCAATGTTCTGATGTCAGGGTTTAGTGCTTAGACCCAGTTATGCTTGAATCTGTTCAAATCAATCCCTGGACTTTTCAGGTGCACCACGCTTTAAAATTCTCCTTTTTAGCTGGGCAGAGTGGCTCACACGTAATCCCAGCACTTTGGGAGGCTGAAGTGAGAGGATCTCTTGAGCCCAGGAGTGTGAGACCAGCCTGGGCAACACAGCGAGACCCCATCTCTACAAAAAATATAAAAATTAGCTGGGCGCGGTGGTTCATGGCTATAGTTCCAGCTACTTAGGAGGCTGGTCGTCACTTCTGTTCAAGGTTGCAGTGAGCTATGATCACACTACTGCAATCCAGCCTCAGTGACAGAGCGAGACCCTGTCTCTAATAAATAAATGAATAAAATTCCCCTTTCCAACATTTTCCCCCTTTAAACTAGACTAACCTTTGCAATGAAAAATGGCCCACACACATTTGAGCAGGATGCAGCAGTGTGTCCCCAGAAAGGTTTAGAATAACAGGTCTGGTAGGATGTTAAAAGATGATATAGGATAGAAGGGTTCAATAGTCTAACAAGTTTGAGAATTGGACAAAGTTTGAAAGACTTCTTCATTACAGGATTTCTTAGAGTCTTCACAGTGTTGATATGTACCTTAAAGCTCTCAGGAGAGTAGACACAGCAAATAATCCTTTTGAACACTCATTCAACTCCTTGGGATCACTTTGCTAAAGAATATACTTTGGCACATGCTGAGTTTGAGTTTTTCTCCAAAACAATCCAATAGTAAAGCTTTAAAGAAATGACAAACCCTGCCCCCTACCAAAAAAAAAAAAGTACCCTGACACTTTGAGGTTCTGTTCTTGACTCAGGTGAAATTTGATGACCCATAGAAAAAAACCTTATTCATTCCCCAAAGTTTCAATAATGGTTATAAATTTTTGTGGCAAAAACTAACGACTCAACCTCAATGAAAAGATAGAACTCTCCCACCCCAAATTTTCTCCAGATAATTCTGCTATCATCAAATCTGCCTCTCACTATGCATTTCACTTTTATTGTACAATTTTACTATTTTAGGTGAAGTGGCGCATCACACACAGAAGCAGACTGGAGAACAACATTGGTGATTTCATAGTTATTTTAATAACCAGGTTTACATTAACAGTCACTGAATGAACTTTTGTTTTCTTTAATCTCAGCTAAACTCAAAACACAGTTTTCTTCACGGTTCAAAGCAAACAGCTCTTTACGTTGCAGAGCTGCCTCACTGCTAGCACAGATCACGGGAGAGTTACTGTCTGTCCATACCCACCAGACACAGAACTGAACACCCACACACCAGTTTGCAAAGAGGAAAGTTACAATGAATGCTGGCTGCCCGGGACAGCCCAAGAGTGTATCTGGGACTCAAGCTGGAGTTTTCCAGGGGAGAAGGCCTGGGAAGCTTGTGGCAAGAACCGAAGTTGGGAATCGTCCACCCTGTTGGAAAGGGCTGCTCAGGGTGAGTGAAAGTCCAGGCTAAGGGGAAGTCAGGCCTTTGGGGAAGAGTGTGACACTCTGGGAACAGCCATGAAGAAGAAGGTCAAAGGATAACTGGACTTTACAGAAAATCCATTTTGGGGATGACTATAATCCTGCTCTTTCTAGAAAATTTAGAAGTGAATGAAATAGCTCTACCGGGGTGGCTGATTTAACGGTTCCACAAATACCTTTTCAACTACCCAAGCTGGTGGCCCTCTCAGAAAGAACTCCAACTGATTGCCATCTGGGTGTAGGGACAATGTGAGGAGGCTGGGGGGTGGCAGGGGCACACTCAGAGAGGGGCCGGACCAAGGGATGAGATGGCAAAGATGGCCTGGCAGTGCGACGAGATCCAGCGTGCCTTCCCACATCTGGAAGAGGTGCCGGTGAATTCGGAGAGGGCCACGACTCGTTCTTTTCTTTTCCTAAACCCTTTGCATAGGGCTGTTTGATGTGTCTTATGGAACAGAACAAATCTGAATATAAATTTTAACTTAAGAAACATATCCCTTGGTACTCATGTTAAGAAAATGGTGGAGGTTTTTCTAGGAATTCTCAGGAATGTCTATGCTTGGAAAGTCAGTTAGTCATGGTAAGTGAAGAAAGAGAATCCTGAGGGCATGAAGGGGTTGTTCCTACAGCATAGAACGCTTGTGTGGAATACAAAGTTCCAATGGGATGCTTCATTTTGGAAGTCCCAAGTGCAGTGCGGATGACTCATTTGGCCATGGAGGATGGATCTTCATGGCATAGAGAAGCTGTGGAGGGATGAGTTGGACTCAGGAGGGGGGAAACGGCAGAGCAGATGGAGCAGAAGTGGATGCTCAGAATTGAGTTTATTTATGTACCTTTTCCTCCATCTGGTGGTTGCGGCTGGAACTGCAACCTGTCCTAAAGCCCAGCCCGGCTCATGAGGTATATGGTTCAGATCTGGCAAACTCGCTCTGCCTATGAAACTGCCATTCTCAGTTCTAGGATAGGCCCCCAAATCTTTGAATTGCAAATTAAGAGCTACATTTTCCCTTTTACCTAAGTTTCCCTTAAAAGAAAAGCACCATGAGAGCCTTAAAATAGCAAGATTCTCTATTATGAGGGGGAAAAGTCTTTTTCATGATTGGAACAGAAAGTAGCTTGCTAGGGGAAATCCTCTTCCCTGGCTATTTCCAAACTCCTTTGTAGCCAAGTGTTGGCTTTTCTCTAGTCTTCGACTTTTTAAAACCTGAAGTCAAAGATACTGGTTTCTTCTAAGCACTTAAAAGGTGTTTGAGGCCTGCTCTTCTCTTCAAAGTACTTAGTACACAGGGCATGGGTTCTACCAGCCGGGTCCCCCAGAGCACAGCGGTACGATTCCCAGGTGGAATATATTGTTTCCTGCAAACGGGCGTCTTGGTTCTACACATCCTCATCTTGCTCACAGAACTTGTTCCAAAACTGAATTTTCAGAAGTGGCATGAGAGGGAAACGGACATCAGCTGTGACAGGCAAGGCAGATGCAAACACTCGGTGCTGATTTCCCTCGGGCGCCCCCGTGGGAGGGCTGCATCGTGGCATTTCCACTCACCCGGGGAGATACTGGTACTGAAACACACAGATTCCCCAGAGGGTCTGCTAATGGGAGGGGAAACATGATTTACAATAGGAAAACAGAACCGGGGCCACAAAATGTGCTCCCTCTGCTCAAGACTGGCTTTCCCAAATCCCTGCTTGACTCTCATATAAACCGAGATTACCCATTTGTAGTAAAAATTAGGGAATACCTAATAAAATCAACTTTCAAAAAAAAAATCCTATTATTATGGATGTGCCTGGATCTCAGGACATCAAAGAATCACTTACCACTGGCAAGAGAGGCCCTTCATTCTGTCCCGTCTAAGCTCGAACGCTAACTCGGGACGCGGAAGCATGCTACTCTTCTGGGTTTGCAAAGACAGGAGAGAGAGAGGGAACTCACCATGTTTAGAGGGAGGCGTCTTTAAGCTGCGGCCGCCCTCACCTCTGAGGGCCTGTGCTGTGTTCTCAGCTGGTGGCTTTTAAGAGCACCAGAGGCGCAGGGAGAGCGAGAGGAGGAGAAGCATCACCTGCTCTCCCCCTGTCCGCCCTGCCCAGCCCAGGAAAGAGGAGGATTTGGAACCAACACTGAGAAAGAGGCCCGAGCAAACACTGGCAACAATGAAGCAGGTGGAAGAAATGATTGGGTTTTGGCATTTTAATAAATGTTCAAAGAAACAAAATCTACTAGGAGGGGACGTGACAAAGTCCAGAACCCAAAGACCGCCTGCCTTCTCCGCAGACCCCGGGGGACCCTGATGAAGGGACAGCTGCCACAAGCGGCCATCTCCCATGGAAATAAACGTACGTCATCAACACAATACACAACACCCCTTCGCTCACCCAGCCCACCCACCTCCCACCTACACGCCCAACCCCAGCCCCGCTGCGCCCTCCACCTTGCTCCGGGCTCCCACCACCCACTCGCCCCAAATAACCTGCGTCCCTTTTGTCCCTGACATCCCAGCTTTGTCTGTCCCCTTGTCGTAAGATGCAGCACTACACACGCTCTCAACACTATAATAATATAGCAGACTCTTTTACCTTAGTGGCCTGTCTGATTGCATGCATGTAAATGGGGAGGGGCCGAACAAATCAAGGCTATGCATAAACAGAAAACAAAGCAATATTCGTAAAGCTAGGCAAGCGAGCGTAACATTGGAGAAACATAAGGCTTGAGGCTTGTTGATTCTTTAGATCGCAACTGTTTGGATTCACTTTCCTTCTTAAATATCGGTGTACCATTTTGGCTTCAAGAAAATCTCTTCTTGCTTCTGCCCCTCTCTTTGGGGAGTTGGTTGCTTAACTCAGGGACGTGATATTAGAACGGCCTCCAGGGGGCGCCACGATGCGCTTGCTGGCGGAGCGGACCCCCTCATCCACTTGGGTGCCTGTGGTTGGAAACAAAGTCCCAGGGAGGGAAAGAGGGAGGGAGAGGGGTGTGGGCAAGAGATAAACTGGATTAATTTCACGAGTGCAAGGTACTAAGTGCCCTCCTGGCCTCATCTCCCAAGATACTTCCATTCCAGTCTGTCAGGTCTCCTAGGCTTTTCTTATGTCCCCCAAAACTACTAGCTGGTAGGAAGAGCCAAGTTCTTTTCTAGATTTCATCTGCCCCTCAGCCTAATAATAATATTACGAGGAAGAAAACAATAACGATGTGAAAAATACCTGCTTACATTCATTGTGGCAGGCAACGTTTTCAGTGCTGAGCAGATTACCACACTGAACGCTCAGCACTGGGCTGAGAGGGGCACTCACTGCCCCTGTGTCACAGGGAGGTAACGGAGGCTCTGAGAAGTCAGGCAACTTGCCCAAGGTCTCACAAGTCGAAGTGGCGATGGTCAGGTCCCTGTGACCACAGCACAAAAGGACACATCTGTGTGTGTCCATTCAGAAAGGAGCCGCGAAAAGCTTAAGGATTAAGGTAGCCAGGGAGCAACAAAAAATGGCAAAAACCCCGACAAAAATTGCTTGGGACTAGCAACATGTGACCTCTGGCAAAATGACCTCAAATCTTTCAGCTCCTTTCCTTTGTCTCGCTTCTCCTGTGTCCCCCTCCCCTCTTTCTCCCTGTCTCCCTGCTTCTCCCATTCCTTACTCCTCCTCTTTTCCCCATATGCTGTGATTCTCCATTTAAATATATCTTTCCTTTCTTGGTATCTTGCCTCTCTCGCATTGTCCATGATAGGGATGCAAATCTACATTTATTTTTCCCTATTTTAAGACTACTGGTTATGGAGCAAGTGAATCATTATTTATTTAGATCAGAGCGTTCTTCTAGACTAGGTGAGAGTAACGGTGTGGCTGACACACGATAAGTGTTCAATCCGTGGTAGCTACCGTCAGCATTATTACTAGGGATGGGAGAACACAATAAAAATAATCTGAGCTATCTTTTAACCTGGGCAAAGAAAACACAAGATGCTGCATAGCTTTCATAGGCTAATGTAGAAAATCACTGTTAATTCATAGCGGAAATCACTCCCCTGCCCCACCCCACCATCCAGGTCTGATCTCTAAGCAGAATTTGTCACCATTTAAAACCTGATGTTTAGCCTGACTGTGCCTTGTCTTACTTTCTCACCAGGACCCGTGGTTGAGTTGGCAAACCTTCCTGCTCGCCCCACTGACCTTCTCCCTAAAGAGGATGCCAGGGCTGGGCGTGAAAACACACTCAGGCTGGCTCTCAGGATCACCCTCTGGCCTCAGAGCCCTGATCCTCCCCGGCCCCTCCTCTCCTCCCCTGCACAGCCTGCAGCGCTCACCCGACAGACTGAATCCAGACTGGTGGAGATTCCTCACGGGCGGGTTTGGCCGAGTGGGAGAGCCCCGGGTCGAGCCCGCGGGGGTGCCCCCTTTGGGGGTGGTGGTCAGGTCAAACACGGGCCCATCATACATGCCCCTCGGGACGGCATGCAGGTCTGCCATCTGCAGCCAGAGAAGAGCGCGTCACCGTTCATTCATCCATTCATTCATTCAACAATGTAAGGTCTGTTCTAGGTAGCATAAATATATCAGTGAATAGAGTATGTGTACTAGGAGCCAGGAAATAATAATAACAATAAAGACGAGGAAGGGAGAGGTAGTATAAAATGAAGGAGTGTGTCATGATAGAGTGACAATGGAGGTGGTCAGGGAAGGCCCCTCTAAATAGATGAGCTTCGATCTGAAAGATCAAAGGACCCTGCCATGGGGTCAGGGCTGTGGGAGGGGGAGGCTGAGGGGAGGCAGAGGAGCGTGGAGGACAGCGCAGCCAGCAGAGGGAAGAGCAAGCACAGAGAGCAGAAGGGGGAGCATCCTGAGACGGAAGAACAGCAGCACAGCCGGGAGAGCGACCGGAAGGGTAGCGGTCTGAGATGAGGTCCTAAGCGCCGGCCAGGATGGGTCACGTGGGAGCTCCACTCTCACAGTCTTCAGCACAGATCAGGGTGGGCAGGTCAGGAAATGAGCGTCTGTGGTCTGACCCACTGACCTCTGGCTGTGGCCGTGAACTTGCCCTGGGACTGTGGAGCCAGCCAGCAACATCAGCCCAGTGCATGCTCTGCTAGGCCGTGTGCCAGGCGCTGGGGTTTATGGTCACGGGAGACACGGTGCCTCCCGCAAAGGGGCTTACGGTCTATATCAGACAAACACTGCAAGACCACCCACGGCAGCGGCACAGCCGGCACACAGCTTCCACCCATTTCTTTCCTCTGGCCAGAGGTGAGGCAATGAGGACGCGCTGCCAGACGAGCCTGACCGTGCGGGATGGATCATTGTAAGACTCCCTGGAAGTCCCGCCGAGCCGTCCTTCTCTGTTAGGGGCTCAGGCACAGGCTCAGTAGCAAAGCGCAGCACGTTTGCAGATGCTAAGGACTCCGGTGGGATGATGGCTGTGTCTGTACTCCCCAAAACCCGTTAACTCCCAATCATCAACGTTTCTTTGGTTCCAGAATCGAAAATAATAAGAGAAATAGAATTGATACTCAGAAAGTTTGAGTTTCACTCTCTTCTCTATTGGGCCAGAACTGGAGTGTGGAGCTCAAATTCCACAATCCAAGGGCTGGTCTAACCTTGCTTTGTGGAGCACGGCACACATACACAAAGGTGGCCCGGAGATTGGTGAGGAGAAGAGAGAAAAGTTGAAAAGAAAGTTCTAGGCCTCATAAGAGCTCCTAAATCAACTAGAACTAACCTGTTTGTTTTATATGTATACACATATGTGTGTGTGTGTGTGTGTGTGTGTGTGTATATATATATACACACTTATACATGCATGTGTTTGTGTATATAGAGGTAGTTACATATATATTAAAAAAACAGCGACACAAATAAGATTTTATTTCAACCACAACAGCTAAACGTTGTGCTCAACCCAGTTGAGTGGGTGTGAACTCCTGGTAATCATCTTAGTTTTTTAGGAGTAATTTTATTTCTTAAAAAAAAAATACTGATATTATTTTAAATTATTTTAAATGAAAGCACTATAAAAATGTGGGGAAAATAACTTTCTTTGGCCAAAAAGTTTTTGAAACCCCTTTTAATAGTACAGTAAGTCTGTGTAGTTATTCTTGGGGACAAGATCGCCACTGTGAGTTTCGTTGTGAGGGTCTAGAGAACACGGCCCCCTCCCGATCTCACGGCTACTATCCCTGAGCCTGAATGGGACACAAAGCGCCGCCCCAGCTCTCGGCTCCCGTTTCTTACCTTCCTCCGGGCTTTAATGCGCTTGTAGACATAGTCGGAGAACGGGCTGCAGGGGATGAAGCGGCCAGCCCCCTGGGTCACGTGCAGGTTGCCATCTTCCAGCATGATCTTGCCCTGGCAGATGACAACCAGAGGAGCCCCGCGCAGCTCCATCCCTTCAAAGATGTTATACTCTGCAGCCTAGAGACGGGTGAGGTGCAGAGCCATGGCAGGGATAGAGGTAGGGGAGAAAGAGGAAGGTGGTTATCTTCTGTGTTTGGGACCCTGCCTTCAGTGTCCTTAGGGGCTGATTTACCAGGTAAGCCAGGAAAAGCTCACCATGCATCTGCAAGCTTTCAGAGGTAGAAGACACCAAAAGACAGATGCTTGCTAAGTAACGACTGGACTTGCTAGCAAAATGAAGTATCCAATCTTTATTAAGGCCCTCACGTGGGAGTCAATTTTTGTCACTGGTAGTGTTCAAAGAGAAGCTGGATAACTATTAGGGATGCTGCATGTGGCAGTCTTGTATTGAGTGGGTGGGTAGAGGGGTTATGTGGCCCTTAGTTCCCTAATAGCTCGAAATTAAATACTGTGAGATGATACAATGTTTACACAAAGGCCATTACCACCAAAAATGGCATTTCTCACTACCTCCTTCGGTGACTCAACGAGTGAGAGGCATTACTGCAGAGTGGTTGAGAGCATCAATTTGGAGTCAGGTTTCAATGCTTGCTTCACCATTCGTTGGTGCTTAAATTATTAAATTTCTCTGTACCTCCATTTTCTTATCTATAAAATGGGGATAATGATAGTACCTACCTGTGGAAGACTATTTTGAAGATTCAGTGAATTAAAAGCACAGTGCCTGAAACATAAGTGCTTTAAAAATATTCACTATTTTTACTAACAAGTATTAAACCTGTTTTTGTTAGGTCCCGGGCTTTAATTATGATCTTTAATTATGAGCCTCCTTAGGAGGAGGTCAATCAGTGCTGTTCACCAGTTATTTCCTGTTCTTTCTCCTTCCAAACACAAGTATCATTGTGCTTCCTGCATTCCTGAAGTTAGGTATGGCCATGGGACTGCCTCTGGCCAGTGCGGTGTGAGAGGAAGCTATTCATGCCACTTCCAGCGGAAGCTTTCGGGGCTGATTCACCATCCACCATGCCGTGTTCCCCGCCTCGGCAATCGCAGACGCATGTGTGGAGGGGCTGGAGGGGGAGCCTCTGTCAGCCTCTGTGCCAGAGTGACCGGGATGGGCAGAGCCCCTCTGCTGACCCCCAGCCTTGAGAAGCAGGAGTGAGAAACAGCGTTGAGGTTTTAAGCCCCTGAGATTCGGGGATGGACTGTTATTGCAACGCGTCCTAGTCTAACTACCCTGGTGGACCACATCAACACATCGCTCCTGACCAAGCTCTCTGCACGCGTTCCCCATTCCTTCTCCTCCACGCCCGCCAGCTCGACCCTTACAGACTGGTGGTTCTTGGCAGAGACGATCTTCACAGCATCTGGATCCCAGATGACCAGGTCGCTGTCGGAGCCCACAGATATTCTTCCCTTGCGGGGATACAGGTTGAAGATCTTGGCAGCGTTCGTGCTTGTCACAGCCACGAACTGGTTTTCATCCATTTTCCCTGTGGCCTGTGGAATACAAAAAATTATATCCCTATCTCTATCTCTGTGTCTAGCTATATCAATGCAGGGCTTCTGAGCTCAGAGGAAGATGGTCACAAAGACCCAGAAATACAAAGAGGAACCTCGGAGGTGGTGAGCACAGAACCTCCCCAGCAAGTTTAAGAATCAGCTGGGCTGTCATGACTACTGAGGCAAAATGGTCAAACACATGGTTTAAGATAGAAGTTACTGGTCCTGAAGTATATGTGGTTTTCTGGATAGGTTCATACATTTACTTATTTGCCCTTTCTTTTATTTATTTATTTATTTATTTATTTATTATAGCTTATTATGGGGGTACAACCGTTCTGGTTAAGTATATTGCCCATGCCCCTCCCAATCCCCCGAGACTGAGCCTCAAGGGTGTCCATTCCCCTGACAGTGCATATCGCACTCATCATGTAGGTATACACCGGTCCCCTCCCCCACCCCCAACACCCCAGGTCAGATCTTCAAGTATGTCCATTCCACTGACAGTTCGCTTCGCTCTCATCATGTAGATATACACCCATCCCCTCCCCCCACCTCTATTGGGCACTTGATCTTGGCCAAAAGGAAGCCATTAGGAAGCGATGCTCTTCCTAATTCTAAAAAGGATTATATTAATAGATGATTCACAGTAAGAACAAATGTGATTATGATCCTATCCTTTAGATATGTGCTTGTATTTGCATGTGTGTAGGATAAATAAGGAAGAACTTCTTCACCCAAATGATAACAGTGGTTTCCCTGGCTTGTGAAATTATGAGATATTTTTGTTTTCTTTCATGTGTGTGCATGTCTGTGGTTTCCAAGTGTTCTTTATTGAGCTTGTACCATGTTGGTAATTTTAAAATATATTTTTTTAACATTTATAGATGATGCCAGGATAAATACATATATACATCCATAAATACAAGCAGTGTGAAAAAAAAAAGCTAAACACTGTGAAAGAAGAGACAAAATATTTACACTTTCCCTTTTCTTAAAACAAAAGGAATTTTGTTTCCTTAAACAGAGGAAAAAATTGAGTTTAAGATCTATCTTTGAGCTTCCTGGGAGCCAAGAAGAAAATGGAAACTCAGTGGATTACACTGTGTAGATGAATGAGGCACTAGTTCATATACATTCTATTTTGTTCTGAGATGAATGTCTTTAGGATTCTTAAAACAAAACAGGGTACTTAATAATGAGTTAATTATTAATTTTACTAAAATTTTTGGGAGAGTCTTTGTTTGCATGGCCATTTCATCAGCCCTTGTGATGTGAGCAAGGAAAATAAAATCAGGCCACTGTGCCAGAAGACATTGATAGATGATCATTTGTATAGTCTGGATGACCACATGCCCTCAGTATGGGACAACCTTGATAAGCAGATGGGTTTAGTCCACGCACAGACTCATTACTTATCACTTCAAAGGGTTATATTCAGCCCTTTTAAAAGAAGTCATGAAACTCTCCAAGCAAAAAGAATTAATTCACTATTATTTTAAGTACAGGTCATTCATGCAATCAGATGAAGGTGCTATATATCTGGTTCCTAGTCCTTAACAGTCTAGAGGAGAAGGCTTCCTCAATCTGAGATCTCAGGATTCATCACCCTAGGAAAAAAATTCCACAACCACCTGAGCCACCTGGTTCCAGAGGCATCTCTGCAGGTACGAGACCTCACCTGCACCCTGAGCATCCCCCCCGGGGCGGCATGGAGGAGCAGTGTCACCAGCTCAGTTGGTGGCAGGAGACTCTGGTCTGGCCCTGGCTACCCTCCCATGACCTCGATCCCTTACCACGGCCTTGTCCCAGATGACAGACATCCGCTCCTCCACACCATTGGTGCCCTCGGGAATGGCTGTGAAGTTGTCCTTCCCAATCGCTTTCTGGGCAGTGCTGAAGGTGCAGTGGGCACTTCCCGACAGTTGCAGATCCCCACTGGCAAAGGAGAAAAGCTCTATGTGAACAAGAGAGATGGCCGGAGACACATGAGGGGCCCAGAATCTAGTGCCCACTGTGAGGGTTTGGAATCCCTCCTCTACCTCTTACTAGCTGTGTGAGCCTGGATGAGTTTCTTCCTTTCTCTGGGCTCAGTTACCCCACCTGGAAAGTGAGGGGTGTGGGATCAGATCATCTTTTTTGTAGCACAACAAAAAAGGGCTCCAATGAGCGATGACATGATCCCATGTGTCCCCAGAGGGCAGCAAAAAATGAGGCTCCCTATAATTTTTATTTATTTATTTATATTTTTATTTTTAATTATTATGGGTACATAATAGTTGTATATATTCCAGAGGCACATGTGATGTTTTGATACAGGCATACAATGTGTAGTGACTAAATCCGGGTAATTGGGGGATCCATCACCTAAAGCATTTATCATTTCTTTAGGAACATTCCAATCCTACTCTTTTAGTTATTTTTAAAACATACAATAAATTATTGCTAACTATAGTCAACCTATTGTGCTACTGGGTACTAGATTCTATTCATCCTATCTAAATGTGTTTTTGCACCCATTAACCATCCTCAATTTATGCCTCCTTGGTTTCCCTACCTTTGGCAACCATCATTCTACGTTCTATTAATATCTCCATGAGACCCTGAACACGTTTGATCTTGTCCCTGTAATTTTGATTGTGTCATCATGACCAGCTATTTGCATTTAGGCAAAAGATTTAGCCTCCCTGACCCTCAGTTGCTTAATCTATAAAATGGTGACAATAGTGCCTCACTCATAAAGTTATTATGAGGGACCAATGAGATCATGCGTGTAGTCTCACCATAGAGCTTGGCACATAAAGGTGTGGCTATTATCAGTACTATTAGTATTACAGTATTTTTGTTTAAAATGTGATGAGGAAGAGCCTGTTTTCCGCGCTCAAGACCGGAGGAGAATGCTCCATGTATTTCTCGCACTGCAGACTCTGGTCTAGCTGATGGATGGGACTGCTCCAGCCCTCATCCCAGCTGGCCCCAAGATGTTTCTACAAAACACCTGCTGCTGGGCATTCCCGCACCAACCTGGCCAGCAGGGAGTTGATGTAGTCAGGAGTGGTTGGGTCAGGACTCAGAGGTGGGGATGTCACGAACGCAGCCGCCTTGGCCCAGTTCTTGCTCCAGTAATGGGTTCCATCTGTGCCCAGGCTGGCGGTGATGGGCTCGCCAAAGACCACATTTCCTGGAAGGGGAAGGAGATAGGCAAGGGTCATGTATGTGCTGCTCTGGGCCCAGCATATTTCATCACAGCTCCTAAGCCTACCCAGAGCCAGACAGACCCAGATTCAAGTCCTTGTTTCCACCTTTTCTAAGCTTCTGCTTTTCTATCTGCTAAATGTGAACAATTTTGTATTTCCTAGATTAGAAGAAGCCATTGATTGTAAGATGCAGCATTAATTCTCAAATTTTAAGGCAAATTAAAATTTGAGGCCAAAAAAATACAAATATATATTGATTTTAAGGTTCATCCTAATTTCAGAAATATTAAAATGTGAAATAGACATGTCCTAGAATTAATGAAACAAAACAAGATGATGTCTACTTCTCAGGCTTATGAAAATGAAAGGTTTTGGCATATGTGAAGGGTCTGGCACATAGATGCTCAGTAAATATTGACTTCTTTACCTCCTCCTCCTTCCCACTGTACAAACCCAAAGCCCTGGATGTGCCCCCATCACTGGGAATTGCTAGATCTTCCCATTACAAGGACATTCTTTGATTCCACAAAGTAAAATCCATTCCTGTGGATCAGAGACTCTCATAATTTTTTTTTTTTTTTTTGAGACAGGGTCACTTTGTTGCCTGGGCTGGAGTGCAGAGGCATCATCATAGCTCACAGCAACCTCAAATTCCTGGGCTCAAGCGATCCTTCTGCCTCAGCCTTCTGAGTAACCGGGGCTACAGGTGTGTGCCACCATGCCCAGCTAATCTTCTTTTTTGTAGAGACAGTGTCTTGGTCTTACTCAAGCTGGTCTCAAACTTCAGACCTCAACCAATTCTCCTACCTTGGCCTCCCAAAGTGCTAGGATTATAGGATTACAGGCGTGAGCCACCATACCTGGCCTTTCATTATATTTTTTTATCATCTGTTACCCCCTAACCTTGCAGTCTCCAACCCCTGGGCCTCGAATGGGTACCAGGCTGTGGCCTGTCAGTAACTGGGCCGCACAATAGGAGGCAAGCGGTGGGTGGGCGAGCGAGCAAAGCCCCAGCTGCACCCACAGTCGCTCCCCATCACTGGCATCACCGCCAGAGCCCCAGCCCCCATCAGATCAGTAGCAGCATCAGACCCTCACAGGAGCGAGAACCCCACTGCAAACCACGCTTGCGGGGGACCCAAGTTGAGTTCTCGCCATGAGAATCCATTGCCTGATGATCTGAGGTGGAGCTGAGGCCGGTCCCTGGTGTCAAAAAGGTTGGGGACCGCTGCCTTATCCTAAGGCAATAAGTAACTTGCTCAAAGACATCCAGCAACCTAAGCCATGTCAAATTTTGTGTCGAGAATTTGGGTTTAACTGGCCAAACCATGGAGAGGGAAGGAATACTGAAAAACACACTGTTCTAAGCTTTTGTTGAGCTTCTTCAAGAAGAAGGGATAAGGCTGGGGTTGGTGGCTCACATCTGTAATCCCAGCACTTTGGGAGGCCAAAGTGGGAGGATTGCTTGAGGCCAGGAGTTCAAGACCAGCCTAAGCAACATAGAGAGATCCTGTCTCTACGGAAAAAAAAAAAGAAGAAGCAGAGGAGGAGGAGATAGTGATACAAAAGGCAAACACTGTCTCATGGAAAGTTGGTTGGTACCAAGTTTCTCTATGCCAGAGTCTTTGGCCAACGCTGCCCTGTATAGCCCTGGGCTTCATTAGCTTTGGTCCTCTATCTTCCATAGTCAAAGTTCCCCATGAGGTCACACTCTACGGCCAGGATTATAAATAGATTTTGCCTTGTTTCAACCCCAATCAACTAATAATGGTTGTCAAGAATTCCACGTAGGGAGAATTTTCATAATCCTTCTGATATGACTAGAAAAGACTCAGGATCGGTTAGTAATGTCTGCCATGGGCAAAAGAAGGGTACAATGGCAATGATTCACATATAACAGTCCTGCTTGTTGCGCTGGCAGTAAAACAGATCCACACATAATTGATGAGAATGTCACGGGCTCTCCAAAAATACTTATCACACTAAAGCACACAGGATCACAAAGAAAGGAAGAAATTAAAGCCACAGCAAGCACTCAACTATTATTGAGAGATATACCACCTTAAAAGTGGAAGAACTCTCCCTCTGGACTATGTTTAGCATGGAAGAATCAAATAAGCAAAGACCGCAATTAAATCTAGATTTGAATACTAGCTCTCCCAGCTGGGAGATCCTGGACAAGTTGTGCTTCAATTTTTTTTTTTTAATCTAAAAAAGAGTAATGATAATGCCTATTTCTCAGAGTTCTTTGAGAATTCCACAGAATAAAAAATTTAAAGTATTTATCTCCATCCTGGGCATATAGTTGTCCTCATTAAATTATAGCTCTCTAATATTAATTCTGAGCAGCCACACAGTTAAAGAGCCCTGCTGACTGGGGACTAAACACACTGGGACTTAAACAGGATCCTTGGCCAGGAAGGGAGAATCACCACTGCCAAACTTTGTCTTCCTGCCTGGAACGCTGTTGACTCTTTCCCTGCGAATGACAGTCCGTGAGATGTTTACTGGCTTCCATCTCGGCTGCCAGTTTTTCATCACTGAAATAATGCTTCCCTTCCACCCTGGAGACACAGCTGTACTAATTTTCCTTGCCAGAGAATCATGAGCCAACAGGCTAAGGGCGAGGCATTTTTCTCCATAAAGTTCAAAATAAGACCAGTGTATAACTAAAACACCCTGTCCCGAAGGGCCCCCAGGTTGTCCTGAGAATGGGTCCCAGGCAGGATGCAGCCATCAGCAGAAGGCATGAGAGGGTGGTGGGTAGTCGTGAGCAGAGGGTGGGGTGGCCAGGGTGGGGAGGGGCGCCTATGCACTTTTTTTTTTTTTACCTTTCTCCAAGAATGGGTAAGGAACCCTGCATTCCTGGTTCTCACCCAATTACCCATACCCAGAGGAGCAACCATGCCGTGTCAGTTGAGACATTCAAAAACACAGAGAAAACAGCAGGCTTACTGTGAACGTGGTGAAGTGGGGGATGCCCCAGAATCTGCCAGCTAGGAGATTGTCAAAAGACGACCCTCCCATAAGAAAAGAGTTGCCCTCTGCCAGAAGGCCAGGCAGCTGGCGTCAGCTGGGACTATTTTTAGCTGCGCCAGTCACTCACACACACGTGGAGTTTTATAGACGGGTTTGGTAGATGAATCACCCGTCTTGGGTCTCTCTGCTACCAGGACGGCCACTGGCTCACAGTGGTATTGACCATGCAACCGGGCCTGGTCAATCCTCTCTCACAACTCAACACAGAGCCCTGCGTCCCCAGTTTCTCAACCACACTCTGTTCATTTGCCCAAACTCACAACTGAGCCCATTCGTCTGCCATTGAGGACAGGAACAAAAAGCAGAGAAGAAAGCTTTTTGGAAATGGGAGTACAGTTTAGCTAACCACAAGGCAAGCAAACAAAGCCCAAGTTAACAGCAGTGGAGAAAAGCAGCAGAAAAGTCAGAAGGCAGCAGAGACAGATCGTTCACATTGGCCACGGCAGTAGATGTGCTTTGAAGACCCGTTCAACACCTTCTTAAAAACAACTTGTGCTAATCTGTGTGGCTCAGGGGGCAAGACCCCGCCCCTGCATTCTGTCCTCAGTCCTGGCCAGATTATACCATCCCAAGGTAGCAATGGGTGCAGGGACGAGCACGTGACCCAAGCCGGGACACGCCCAGTGCTCCCGGGGCCTTCCGCTCGAGCTCTTGGGAAAGATGTATTCTGCTTCCCCAGCACGATCTCCACGAAAAAGTGAGGACACCAGGCACCTCCTGGCATCTATTCCTGTCACCATTCATACTGAACAGAAAGCCAGCAGAAAGGGAACAGAGCCAAGGAAGGAATAAGGCTGAAGGAGCCCCAATATCATTCTTGAAACTCCTCCATCTGCCCAGACCTGAAACACTTACAACCAAAATCATTTACTTTTGCGTATTTCAGCCAGTTTAAGCTGGATCTTTGTCTTTTGCACCCAATATAACCTCGACTAATATGTCCATTTATAAAGCTCAGATAATGTGAACTGAAAATGAAAGATCAAAAGGAGTGGGGGGGAATGCACCAAATCTCATAAGAACTGCTTCAAGTTATGTGATCTTGGGCAAATCACCCAACCTTTCTGAGCCTCAGTTTACTTATATGCAAGTGGGAGAAATCCCAGGATCCTGCCACCCACACAGGATGTGAAGAGGGGCTTTCTAGAGAGCAAGGCAGTGAGCAAAGTAGGCACCATTTATAGTATATGATACAGGGCACCCAGAGGAGGAAGGAGCCACACAGGGGGCGCCGAGATCTTGGGAGCACAGATCACCTTTTTTCCTGGCTTGCGAGATGAGGTCAGCCGCGCTCTTGCTCATGACCTTCGTGATGTAGAGAGGGCAATTGGTTTGGCTGGCAATGGTGATGGCACGGAACACAGCCTCAGCTTCCAGCTGCAAAAGAAAAAAGTCCCCAGGAGTTAACAGGAAGATAAGCCTCTCCAACCTGCCACTCCTCCGCCTCAACAAACCACGAGAATGCAGCGCTGCACGGGACTGAGCACGATCTGGAATTAGACAGCCTGGGTCCCCATCTCAGATCTACCACTTCCTAGCCACAGGACCTTAGCTTGGCAGTGGTAAGATGGAGATAGAAAAGTACAGCACGGGGTTGCTGTCGGAGAACAATGCCTGGCACAGAGTATACACTCAATGTTAGCTAGAGTTCTTCCTTAGCCTACAATCTCCTCTCCCTGTGGTTACCACCAAGGCTACGTCTTAATGGAAGCCCTTGCTCCCCAGTCTTCTCAGGGCGGATTCTCTCAGGAAGCACAATCACAACACCGTTATGCCTAACATAAGCAGTAAGGGCAATTAGGCATCACGGTTCCTCAAGTCCTCTCTTGCGGCAATAGATAGTCAGCGAAGGGTTAATTCTCGGAGGCATTTCTTATACAAAAATAATTCCCAGGCTTCTCAGCACAAAGACTTCTTTTATTATTGATCTCTCCCAGCCCACCCTAATGTAGAATTCATGTTTTCAAACATGTTAGCCAACCCGGTTGCATTTATTAAGTAAGAAGTAGTAAGTTTTCCCTTATTTTTTTTAACAAAGCAGGATCTGAGAGCTCAGGCTCTCTCAGATGGCCTGGGTCTGAGTCCTGGGTCTAGCACTTACAAGCTGGGTGACCTCAGGCACGTTACACAACCTCTCAAAGCCACAGCGCCCTTGTCTATTAAGTGGGGATAAGAATAAGACCTGACACCTCGGGCTGCTGTGAGTATTAAATGAGTTAATCCTTGTAAAGCAATTAGCCCATTTCTGGGACAAGGCAAGCGTTCCTTGAAAGGTAGCTGTTGATCTTGCTGTTGATCACAGTTTCTGATCCGTTGAGCGCCTGTGTTACTACCCAAAGCCTGAGTTAGTCCAATTCAGCCCAGAGCAGAGACATTGGCATTATTCCATTTAAGCCACAACAGTTCCTTTTTGTAAGGCTATGACATTTTGGTTAGCTTGTAGAGCCCAACACTTTTAAATATACCAAAAATAGCTTGCAGATGCCCAGTGGTTGTATAATGCAAGCCAGTCACTGCTCGTGGAGGGTGTGGCTCAGACGACAGACTCTAAGAACTTGGCTAGACGAGCTGGTATCCCCCAAGCTGCACTTTGTTCCATGTGGACAAAGCCCTGGAGGTGAATGCAGACACTTTCCTGAAGCACCCAGACTTCTGTACTCCAGAGTGGCTGTCTCTGTGCCTTGGGTCCTGGTCCTCTGAACAGCATCACTTGAGATGGTATCTGGTGCGCTTTGAACTGGAGAGGAGCTGGCTCCTCCCCTGCTCACTCCTCCCCCTTCACACCCATGCTGACCACTTGAGCTCCCCTGGGACCCCCTTCCTGGTCCTTTTGATCTCATTCCCCCCACCCCCACCCCAGCACTGCAGGTTTTTCAGCACTTTGACAACATGACTATCTTTGGAAGGTTACATCACCCTCCAACTTCACCCAAAAGGGCTTCCAGGGCTGCAGAGGTTTGCAGCTGAGAGGCTTTTTTACTAAAAAGGAGACGGGAACAGGGAGGAGGGTGGGGTGGTAGGGTTAAGGGGAGGTTGAAAAAACAAACCAAGGAACAAAAATAGACTTTGTTCTGAAATCCCCTGGCTGCTGCTGGAAGTCTGTCTTACCAGCACATCTCTACAGTGACCAGCATTTAAGACAAGTTTGACAAACTGTGCTGATCACCCTGGCCTGTTCACACCGCGGAAATGATTTTCCAATCTTTCACAGTGATGGGCCAGTGGCTTAACCTCTCCAAGCTTCAGTTTCTTTACCTGTACGACAATGCCACCCATCCGGAGTACCAGCCAGGGTAACTGAGATAACGCATGTAATTAGCAAAGTTCTAGGTGTGAGCATTCTGTAGAAGGGATCGGGCATTATTAAGGAAACAGATTTTTCAGGAATGCTGTATGTGACTGGAACCCCAATCACAAAATTATAAATTATTTCAAGTGGCAACAAAAATATCACTAGACACAAAGCAGTTTCTAGGGTGTTGATATTATTCTGTTTCACCAGCTGGATGCTGGTTATACAAATGTATTCAGTTTGTGAAATTCATTGCATCCTTATGATAACAACACTTTTTTAAAATATGTGTTACATTTTAATTTTAAGTAAGACTCTAAAAGAGATGGGCAATGGGAATGCAATCATTTCTGGTTCTGATTCCTTCTTCTACCTGTTGAAGAGGTTGGAATGATGGGGCAGGAACAGGATTCGTTTCACTACCATGAAGGGCCTTTAATTCGCTGCAGGTGCCAGGCCCAGGCTGCACTTCCAAAGCCAACTTGCTTTCAGCCACATGGACGGCCAATTCCCAGCTCTGTGCCTCGTGCCAGTGGGTGAAGTTGCTGACATCCCAGAGACATGGAACCAACCACTAGTTACCTTTTATTCGCTGTTTGGCTGCTAAGCACGGACGCAAATCATCATTCCTTTTACATGTGGGAAACTTTCATACCAGATGTAATCGTCACCTTAAGCAAATTGATGGGCCTAATGCCTATAAAAAGCCCATTCAACCTCCTATCCATATGGCCAATATTTTGTAGGACTCAAAAGGTAATATGAAATGAGGGAGTAAGTGGAAATTCTCTGAGATTCACACTGATTAAGAAAGGAATTAGAAATTTAACACTCCTACTGAATAGCTGTGAAGGACACTCTAACTTGTGTTATTTTTAGACAGATTAGGGATAAGAAGTAACCATCCCTTTACATTCCTTTCTAATTTTCTCACGGGCTCTTGAGCCAGGGTCAGGCAGAAGTGGTCTTTGAAACAAATGTCCCAATACTGCTATCTGGTATTCCTAGGTTCTCACCACCTTTCGGCGATGTGTATTTCTATGCTGTGTATGCACGTGGCTCAGGAAGCTAGGCCAAACACAAAGACTCCAAATGCAAAATGCGTGGCAGGCCACTGCAAGGCTGCGGGAACTGTGATGACAGGAGGCTCCCAGAAGATGTGGTTAAGAATTGAGTCCTCGCTGCTCCTGTCTCCCTCTCCTTACACCCCACCCTCCATACCCCCTGCAACTTACCTCCTCTGGTCTGCTCAGTACATGGCCTTCTGGGCCAGTTATCCCCATCTCCAACATGCGGGTTTGCTCCTAGAATGAGAAAAGAATAGAAACAGCTGTTAGGTAAGCTCAACTGAGATTTGGAAAAATGACACTAGAATGTTCTGATCTAAAGATGTACTCGAGGGAAAAAAAGAATAAAAATGTGTATGTTGAACAAATGTATTAATTCTATATTTGGAGCTGCAATATAGGGTAGTCTTAATTAAGAGGTGGAGAAAAGCATTTAAGCGTGAGTTGCTTTTATTAAAAGGAAGATTTATTAGTGTATACCTGTTTTTGTCTGCCTTACTCATCAAAAGTCACACCAGGTCACTTATTCTTCATCTCTTTCAGACCCATTTACCTGTGCAACTATACTTGCTTAACTCGTTTCTTTATTCATGCATGCACTTTAAACTCATTCATCCTACACAATGTATTGAGTATCTGCTTCATGCTAAGCTCTGGGGTTAGTACTTGAATTAAAACAATGTGGCCCCTGACCTCATGGAGCTTACAGTTTAGTGCTATGTTTCCCAAAGCGTGGGTTGCCCAACAACTACATCAGAATCACCTGAGCTGATTTGGTAGCAATACAGATTTATGGTTCTATCCTAGCCTACCAAATCCAAAGACATGAGGTTGAATCCTAACAACCCATAATTTAATAAATCTCTCAGAGGGTTTTATGCTTTAAATCTATGGCTTAAATGAATGGATTCAGAATTTAACCAGACAAATAATGTCTCTAACCAGCATTACCTAAGTTGGTGTTTTGGTCAAATTCTATTTAACCAAGTTGTGGACAGAAACACCTTGTGGCTGATGGCTAAACTCCTCAGATGCTGGCCAGCTTTCTGGAAAAAGCAGGTGGCTGGGTGGTGAACACATACATGCACTAATCGGAATTGGCAGAAATCCTAAATCACCATATCTGCAGTTTCATTGGCTTTCACTCTCAAATTACTAAGGCTAGTTCCCATGAACCTCTGTACCAGCAGGCCTGACCCAGTGGCCTGGGAGTATTTTGGTAAAGTGGGAGACACAGGAGAGACAGTGAATGGCACAAAGCCTTGTCTCACTCTGAAACTGTGAGGTGTTCAGAAAGGAAAGGATTCTTGCCACCTGGAAAAGAAGACCGTTTTGGTTTTTGTTTTTAATAATACAAATTTCTAAAAGAGGAGTAGGAAGGAAAATGCATATACTATATAAGCAACCACTATCTCCAGCTCTACAGAATTAAAATAAAAAGTCAGAGGTTGAATTTTCCAGCAAAGCACCCCTACTTTTCACTCTCATTGTTCTCGCTTATTGAAACTTGAACTGAGAACTTAAATTTCTTCCAAACTCTAGTGAGCGTCCACTCTAAACTGCCTCAGGGTTAAGGTCTCCAACTAAAGCATCTTCTGTCTTATACGACACTCTCAATTCTGTCTTGTGCAAGTGTGCCAGGACAATGCAGAGGACGAAGTTAGCTCAAGCAGTGGTTTCCAAACACATTCAAATCACCAAGCAACATTTTCAAAATACACTTGCCTGAACTCTACTACTGACCTACTGAATCAGAATTTCTGGAATTAGTACAATCTAGTGATTTTAATGCACTGTTCGTGTTGGGAAGACCTGTTCTAAAGCCATGGTGTCCCTACAGCTGGAAGGTTAAGAATGGCACGTAAAGCCCACGGACGCTACCTTACGTGCGGGGGTGGGGGGGTAGCAGTGGGCACTTTGTGGCACTCATCACAGCTACATGTACATCATCATTTGTGTCACGGCACAACTGTAGCTTGCTCCATGAAGAAAGGGACCCTGCCTTTTTCATCTTCCCTAAGACTTGGGAAGACATCCCTATACTTGAGTATAGGTGCTCAACAAATAATTATTAAATGAATGACTGTACTCTCAGACTGTCTCATCAACTGGAGATTTTTGAAAACTGCCCTTGTTTGTACCCAAAGGGAAAGATTTCTTCTCTTAAGTCACTTTTAGCAAGAAACTCTTGAGTACAGCAGCTGCCTTCATTTAGAAATGTGATAAAATCTTTCAGCTCAAGCTGAATTTAATAAACACACACAAGAAACTCATCCAAATGGAAAAATGCCCTCATTCGTTTCCCGACCGAGAACAGTCTTCCCAAGGTAAGGAAAGGGTGAGGGTTGGGGGAGGAGCGGGATCAGAGAAATCAGAGAAATTGTGCTAAGGAGCCACAAGAGGAAAGAAGCTGAGAAAATGGGCTTTGAGTTGGGGTCCATCTGCCTCTACAGGGGCTAGAATGAAGTGGCAGGGATTTTGGTTTCCAGGGCAGCTGAAGGCAGGACTGAGACCTCTGGCTGCTGCCCTGAAAACGTGGAGAAGGGGGAGGATTGCAATTCTACCACCACCAGGGCACCTCCCATGGGAGCAAGGCATGTGGGCCCTGTATGGAAAATGATTTCATTATCTCTGGGTGTGTGGGGGACGTGGCCAAAGGCATTGTCAGGGACCTGACTAATTAGCCTCATTGGTCACAGTGAGAGGAAACTGCATGCTTAGCTCACCTCCTCCACCAGGGAGACAACACACACAGTCTGAAATCACCACAGCTGGAGCCCTGCACCACTGGGGTGCTGCCTCCCAGGGGGGCCCTGTGGCTGGGCTTGGGGAACAAGGGACCCAGATGCACCATCTCTGGGCAAAGATGCCCACTGAGGCACATCACCTTAGGGGTCAAGATTTGGTTCTCCTAGTTTTTTGCTGGGACCCGTGGGCCAATGACCTAATCCTTCTGAGCCTTGATGTTCTCATCTGTAAAACAGGGAGGATGAGGGCATCCTTAAAGGGCTGGGAGAAGATTAAATGAGAACATACTAATGTGATGAGGGTCGGCCTATACATTCTTCCCATAGCCCCGCTGACCACACTCACCAAGTCCTGGAGCACAGCGCAAGCGTTTGTGAGCTATGGAATGCGTCTGTTCTGGCTCACCTCAACAGTCTGGTGCCTGGCACAAAGTGCTCAGGAAACACTCTTTGAAAGAATGAATAATGGTTTCTTGTTGTTAATGTTATCAAATGGACTAAGAAAGCTCACTCTTCTTTTATGGCTCTCTCCTCCCAGCAGAGGCCAATCCTGAATGTTTCTGAGATAAACAAAACCCTTCCTAAGATACATCTGTGCATCTATTCCATTAAGCAGCCCAGGAGATGGAGAGAGAACTGCTTTCTGCTTCCTTATAAATGACCAATTTGGGCCTTGGGGCCCTCACTTCCATCAATCTTTCCTGGAGTTTCTCAATATGATTTCTAGGAAACCAGTGGGATATCTGATCCCACGGGACCTAAATTCTTTATTATCTAAGCCTGTGAGTTCCACAGCACTGGATCTGCTTTCTGGCTTCTGAGAAATGCTGCCTTAGGGTTTTCCTGTAGGACAGAGAATGTCACATAGCTTTGACCCATTTCAGAAGACAATCAGGAATGCTGTCCCACAAAATGGCCCAATTTGAAAACCTCCTCTTCCAGGACGCCTCTTCTGATTCTCCAGAATGGCCAGATCTCTTCCTGTTTTACGCCATCTTCTAGTTCCTCCTTGTTTATCTACATTATCCCTCTTTTCTTCCTAGACCATGAGGTTCTTTAGGGCAGGTTCTAGCGTCAGCAGGGTACTTAGGACAGTGCCTTACACATATCCAGAGCTCAAGCAACACTGAAGAAGCGAGGAAACAAATTGGGGGCAGACCCAAATCTGTGCAGAAAGCACACTCCAGCAAGCTGCATGGTGTTACCTGGGCAATGATATCCCCATTCTCAGCATGAACTTGAGCAATGGCCCCCAGCTCTCCCAGGCAGGTGAAGATCTCATAGAGCTGAAATAGAAATGATTCTTTGTCACCTTTGCAAGCCACTTTTAGCAACTTCACACAAGGGCCAAAGCTAAAACAAATGGGGCAAACCAGAGGAAATACGTGACTCGGGTAGAAATATAGACTAAAATATGCATGAACAAAGAAAAGTGCTAATCCAAAAAAAACTCTAAGAAACTTTGTATAAAGAACTTATCATGTCTCTTAGGCAGACAGGACAAATACATAACAAAGTACTACCAACCCCTCTCCTCTGCCTCTAGTACACATTTTCAATGGAATTATTTTCCCATTGAGCTGAGATAGAGCTTCAGAATCCTCAAGAAGTGTTCCAGAAAGCCACGACAGCCCAGCCAGAAGTTAATATGAAAGCTGAAACTCTTATCTCTCAACGTCTCAAGATAGACATAACTTTACCTCCTAACCAGGAGGCATAGGAATTAATTTCTTGTATTTCCTTTGAAGACCTGACCTTTGTCTAAAATAAACACATGCCAGGAATTTCTTAGGAAGAGAGTAGAGGCAAGCTGGTATGGTTACTACAAATAGCAGAAAAGCCCTTCTGATCCTGCAGGGTGGAGAACCTCACATTGGAGCTTCTGAGGGGTTTGAAGCTTGTGCAGTGGATGGAGATTTAGGCATGCCCTCCCTCTTACCCTGTTAAGAAAGCTGCTGCCAGTGGAAATTCTAGCTGCCTGTCTGCTTTGCCACGGGCACTCTGCCTGTTACCTTATTTAAAATGTAGCATGGACTGCAAGGGCTTCAAGAAGCACTCTGGCCCAGCAGTCTCCCGCAGTGACCACAGTGACTCATGTTACAAGGGCCAAGGTCATCAACAACAATAGGAAACCCATCCAGATACCCCAAACTACACAGCAAATGGGCTGTTACCTCTGTGTTGGACACTTGATACAAATCCTTATAGGCCATGTAAACCATGAAGGAGTTAACCCCTGCAAGAGAGGAAGAATAGGAGAAAGACAACATTATCACAATCACCCTTCATCCTTTCCTCCCACTTCCATCGCCCATGGGACCCAAGCACATTACCCAGGCTGCTGTCTACAATAAAGCAGATGCTTCGCATTCTCCAAGAACATTTTACTATGCCCACCCCCACCCAATAAAGTCAACAATTCCTAGGTGATGGCATAGCAAAATGGTCTCTTCTGCACCTCTTTTTCACCTCCCCCTCTAGTATTCCCCAGCCCAGAAGGTTCACAAACTTCGATACTACTCAAGGCAGTAGATATAACTAGAATCACTCTAGCACACAGGTCGTGTTCACACAGTGGGGGGCTGCACCCGTGGAATCCACCACACACTAGTTCAGTGAGTTTAGGGTACTTAACCTCTCTGGGCCTTGGTTTCCTTATCTGCAAAATGGAAAAATAACAATACCCTACTTCACAAGGTGGTTATGAACATTAAAGGAGGTAACACATACAGAGATTTTAGCACTAGGCCTGGCACATATTTGGTCTCCACTAATAGACTTCCTAGGATCTGTTTCTTTTACTGTTTGACGAATGCTTGCTCTGCACTAGGCCTGTGCAGAGAACTAAGATGCACACCCTGTCCTCAGAGAATGGACAGAGCTCATGGGTAGAAGGCAAGTTTCACCTTGTGCTTAGACATCTAAAGTCATAAGGGTTATAAGGAAAGAGCTATGTAATTTTCACCCAAAATAAACTATTAATATAGTGATTTACAGAAATAGGTGGGACTGGGGAACAGAGAATGATTTTAAGGAAAGGAGGATAATTTTGGTCTCTAACCATTAGGGCCATCTCAGCCCACAGTGTTCCAGGCCAAAAGTGGGTTGTAATCTGAGAACCTCCCTGCCCAGAGTGGTTCAACTCAGGGCAGTTTTTCCCAACACTACCCTTCCCAAAAGCCTCTGCGTCACCTGTGTAATGACCCAGGCCCTTTGATAGGGAAGTGGGTGTTAAAGCTATTCAATTTTCTACTCCAGGTGAGATGCCCAGTGTAGAAGACAATAAAAATACAGAAAAAAGGGAGGAGGTTAATGTCGCATTCTGTGTCAGGACTGGGCAGGGCTTGTGGGTTAAGGAAGGAGATGGAAAGAAAAGCTCGTCTTCTGAGGGGTCATCCTTTCCCCCCCAAGCCCAGGTACACTCTGTTCCACTGAACTTATAGCCTTTGTGTCTAGACTACTCATTTGATAAGAGTTCTTGCATCTTGTGGCGTTTTTTTCTATTGCTCTTCATGGGCCTGCTTCCTTTTGCCTTGGAAGCTCAGCAGAGGCCGTTATTCACACTTCCCTGAGTCCCCCAGGCCGCCTGACAATGCTGGGCACATTGCACCTATGTGTACCTGTAAGGGGAGTGGTGAAATATCTGATGATCAAAATGTAGAAAGAAGCAGAGAACAGAAGAATCTAAGACAATGGAACCTAAATCATGTGCTCACTGAAAGGACACACACACACACACACACACACACACACTCACCCTAAGCTCCTAGCCTGTGTAACAACACATCCTTGCTCCTGGGAATGTCTTAGCCTTTTCCGAGGATGCCATTATTATATTATGGTAATGGTTTGATCTCTGGAGTAAAAATGATAGGGGTTAAAAATCCCTGATCTCTTATTAACTAGGCACGTGACCTTATATAAGTAAGTTAAAATTTCCTAACCGCAGTTTCTTCCTCTGCAAAATGGGCAGTAATGCATGGAGGTGAAGAGTATAGACTTCGGATAGATCTACAGCTTCCGAACTCTGTGACCTTGGCCTACTTATGCTGAGTCTAAGTCTCTCCAGCTGCACAGTGGCGATAGGAATAACAATCCCTATCTCATGGGGATCCTGTAAGGAGTCAGACTGCATACTTAAAGTGCCTGAAACAGCGGTATCCCTACATCCAGTATTTACGCTCAAGGTTCCAGGCCCCAAGCAAGGGAAAGTGTCTCAAATGAGTGGATGGTGCTGGAAGGATAGGCAAGGAGAAGCCAAGGGAGGAGGGAGGAGGGCATGTTTGGGCTCACCTTTGTCCTTGATGAGGTTCTGCACTTCCTGCTTGACGCTGTCGTTCCAGTGGGTGATGTCCACGTGCAAGGCGTAGTCACAGCAGCTCTTCCCGTCGGCCCACTCTCGCCACTTCTCGTAAGCCTCAGTCAGGCTGGACTCGGGCTCAGGCACCACGTGGTCAACTGAACGACAGAGGCTCCAGATGGGTGACTCACAGACACAGCCTTTGCTCCCCTCTACTCAGGCCTGCTCCTGCTTGCTTAGCTATGACTACACAATCTCTATTTCCTGAGCATGGAACTAACCTGGTAGTTTCAAGGATGCTGATGATTTAAATGTTACTTAGCTTTGTAATTTGGGACAAATTACTAGCTCCTCTAAACCTCAGTTTTCTCTCCTTAAAATGGGTGCCCAGTGGACTGGGGACGGGGTATAATAGTGCCTTTCTTCTGAGTTTGCTATAAGATTAAATGGGAAAATGGGCCAGGCACAGTGGCTCACACCTGTAATCCTAGCACTTTAGGAGGCCGGGGCAGGAGGATCGGTTAAGCCCAGGAGTTTGAGACTAGCCTGAGCAAGAGGAGACCCAGTGTCTATGAAAAATAGAAAAATTAGCTGGGTGTGGTGGTGTGTGCCTATAGTCCCAGCTACTTGGAAGGCTGAGGCAGGAGGATCACTTGAGCCCAGGACTTTGAGGATATAATGAGCTGTGATCACACCACTGCACTCTAGCCCCAGGTGACAAAAATAAATAAATAAATACATACATACATACAAATGGGAAAATGCATGGAAATTGCTTCGCCTGATGCCTGGTTCATGGCAAGTGCTCAATAAATGTTAGCTATCAATGAGAGCCTACTATGCACTGTTATTACTGGTACTGGGGGGCGGTCACTGCTAGTGATAAAAGTCAGGCTCTCTTCCAAGGGTGGAAGGAGGGGTGTTACGATTATGTCAGGTGCAAGACATGGAGGTCCTCTGCTTATTGCCACAGGGAAGAGCTGGCGTCAGTGGAGGGAACCTGACTCTCAGGCTCACAGGTCTTATTTCCATGAAACTTTTTGTTAAGAATCTGGTTTCCTTGAGGCCTAAACTTGTTCTTTCATCGACAATGATGGATGATATTTTAAAAAATAATAGTATCTATAGTTCATGAGGATAAGGCAAAAGTTACACTTTCATAGTTCCTCTGGGAAGCTAAGGCAAAGTGTGAATTGGTACAACTTTCCTGAGCACAATTTTGAAATAGACATCAAAAACCTGGACATTTTTCATACCTTAACCCAGGAATTATTCCCATAATTTTTCCTACAAAAATAAATGAAGCTGTCTACAAAATTTTAGTTCTGAGGATGGTTTGCCACTGCAAATATTATTTATATATACTTACATGTGAAAAACTCAAAACAAGTGAAATCTTTAACAATAGGGAAGTTGGGTTAAATACATAAGTCACGATGCTTTCATAAAATGAATGACTAGAAATTCATTTTAAATGTGTGGTAGAATAAAAACAAATGAATGGAAAGATACGCATGACATCCATGACATGTTATTTAGTGAAAATGGCAGGCTCAAATGCAGTTAAGTACATACACTGTACTATTACCCTGTTTTTGTTAAACAGGAAAAAAAAATATGTGCAGAATATACAGCCAAAATCTAATAGTGATGTGGGATTATGAGGTTTCTATTACATCTCCAGGGTTTCTAACTTATCTACGAAGGACGTGAAGGCTTTGGTGGTTCTTTGCATGCTTTACTGTCTTGTCACTGGGAACTCTGACTTTCCTCCTGCTCCTTCCCTGATATGGAAGACTAAGCATAACGTGAATCCCAAGGATACTGAACAGGTCCAACTCCTTGCCTTGGTGGCAGAAAGCCAAGCCAAGGTCGCTCATTTCCGCTGCCTTCTCACAAGGCAGCCCAAGTGCACTTATCACAAAGCAAATGCGCAGAGCTACATTACTAATGTCTGGAGTGCCACCAGGGCTTTCGTGGGCCGGCAGCTGCGGAAAAGTCAGCTGGCTTCCCCTCCTTCAGCTACAGAAAAGCTTGGTTCTCCCGGAATTGCACCTTTTATGGCCTTGATGCAGTTTTCCTGGCCTTCCACACACCCAACTAGCTGAAGCCGAACCCTGCTGATGCTCCTGTCAAAAGGGCATAACAGACAGTGGCTGATTCAACATCTCAGGCTGTACTGTGCTCTCGGGTGGATGTAAACGGTGCGAAAATAAACAGTGCTCTGGCTGAGCAAGTTTGGGGCCAGCACTGGGATGGGACCTAATTCATCGGGATTCCTTTGGGACAGAAAAGACTGCCCTGGAATGCTACCGGTCAGTAACCCAATGGCATGCAACTCCCTAGGTTTCTTTGGAATTGCAATAGTTACTAGAAAAAAATAAATGAATAAAAAATAGGAAACAAGGGAAACCATTGCCACAGCTTTGCCTAATCTTAAAGATGAATTGGTCAAAATACGGTACAGACCACATAGCACTAAAGCCCACTGAAGCCCACTAACTTCCCAAGAACTGAGTCTCCACTCTCACTCTCTGGGGTAGTCATGAGCCCCGTTCACGGTGCTCTGCCGTGCACTCCGCCCCCTCCTCCCTCAGACCCAAGCTGACAGTTTTGAAATCACTTTTTGTCCACTATCCACAACTTTTTAAAAAGTCCACTTTCCTCAGTGACTAGCCCAGAGATGACATTTCCAGATTCCCCACCCACTGCAAGAGCCAGCTCCTGCTGCTGCTAAGGCAGACAGGACAGGACAGGACAGCTGCTTCCATGGCCAAGAGCCTCATGGATCTCCTCTGTGCAGTCTTGGGGAGCTGCCCATTTCCTGCTTTTTTCAGCCCCATTAGGCAGAAAGTCTACAAACGTAATTGAGGGAAGTGTACAAGTTACTATGAGAGAGCACTGTGGTTAACATATTTGCTGAACACACGCCTCTAGAGCACAGGAGTGTGTAAAATCTGAAGACTTACTGATCATGGTGGTGCCACCTGCTAAGGCTGCTTTTGTCCCTTGGAAGAAGTCATCCACTGTGGTCATTCCCTTGTATGGCATCTGGAAGTGAGTGTGGACATCGATGCCTCCAGGGATCACCATCTTCCCATTGGCTTCGATGGTCTTCACTCCTCCAGGGACAATCAGATTGTCCCCAATTTGCCTGGAGAGACGGTGAAATAACTGGTAATTTAAAAGAGCAACTTCCATCATAAACATAGTATTACAAGGATTTTAAAGTGTTACTAATATTTGTCAAAGTAATTTTTCCAAGTGACTCAAAAGTTTATCTATAAACAAAGATATATATATACAGAAAACAATTTTATAGATACAGAACAATCTGATATGTTATTTGGTGGGACCAAGTGTCCTGGCTTAGTACTGTAACCCCAGTGGTTTGACAGTATATAGAATATAGTGTGTGTGATAAGTATTTTTTAAAAAATAAGTGTTTTTATTATTCCTTTCATTCTGTTCTTTATCTGAGTTAAGGGTAAGGAATAACATTCGGAGAAGGATCTAAATAGTGCAAAATGATGAACTGTTAGGAGAGACTGAAGGAAGTAATGAATCATTTAAAGAACAGGTGTGGGAACTTAGCTACCTTCTCAGCAGATTCATCTGTGCTCCTAAGAAAAGGTTTCTGTCTGGGTCATTTCCCACCTCAGTCTTCACTCCCAATTCCACCCTTCCCTGAAAATTTATCAGCCAATCATAGCTGACAGCAGATTGACAAGGAGGACGTCAAAGATGCAGATGCCTCCAGTACCAGCTGCTTGTATGTGGTCAGCATCCCAGTAAAAGCTTTAAGCCAAGGGACATGATTACAACAAGCTCTACCAGACACAGCTTCACCCAGGAAGCTTCAGAGCATCTCAGGGAGGAACAAGGGGGAGACTCAGGTGGAAATTAAACCAATGAGGACCTCAAAGGCACACCTTACAAAGAAAGTGACAAATAGAACTAGTTCCTACACAATTCATGCAGCATTGCTTGGTTAATATGTGAAATCACATTCTTGATTTAAATAGCTGCTCAAACGTGTTCACTATGGATTCCAGGTAGACGTAGGATTCATGTCTCTACATTACCATTAAACATCTCCTACCTTGGGGATATGTGTACCCCAGTGCCAGTGGCATGAGTACTTTCCCCTTTTGTTCGGCCAAGAAAGACACTCTCTTGGGGCAATAAGAAGTCCACCACTGGCCTGCCAAAATTCTGCAACCAAAATAAAGTATTCCTGACATCTCTAAGAACTCAACTTTACCACATCACCACTGGGACTTTCCAGAGCCACCACAATTTAAAACACACTATGGAAACAATGCAGCCTCTGATCATAATTCTATTTAAGTCCAGACACTGGTCAATTCTGCTCCCATTTTTCTCTCTTGCTGGTTTTCCTCTAGGGGAAATGGAGAACCAAGGGCATGAAGAATTGCCTGGCCTATGTGCGTGTTCACGTATGTGTGTTTTCAGTCATTTCAACAACTAGCTTAATACTGAGTCTGAAGCAGAAATGCCTTCCCTCTCTTTCTCCAGTGCACAGATCCATGTGATAGTCATCCCTGAAGGCTCAGCTTCCATCTCCTCTCCTTCATCAAGCTTCTACCGACAGCCAAGTCTAATAATTAACAATGTGGCTGTGCTCTGGATGTGAGCTCTCTGGATTCACAGTCTTGGTTCTGCCAGTTACTAGCTCTATGACCTTGGCCAAGTTACTTAACCTCACCATGACTCAATTCTTTCATCTGTAAAATGCAATACAGATGCCTCTTCCATAGAGTTGTTGTGTAGATTACATAAGAATTTATGTTAAGCCAATAGAATTGTTAGGCACCAAAGAATTCAATAAATATCAGCTATCATAATTAATAACCAGTCTTCTCCTCTGAATCTCATCTATTCTATTACTTTAATACTTGATATTGCCTCTACCTAATAATGTTAGGTCGTTTGTACACATACAGCTATTGCAGTTCCCTTAAAAGACTGTAAGGTCCCCAGGGGAAGACAGAATGATGATGTGGCACAGCCTGAGCCTAGTGCGTTACACGACTGCATGGTACACAGGAAGTACTCCATAAATACTCACAGACAGACCAACAACTCTATAACAGTGGGAGGAAATTATTTCTGTTCTTATGCTCTGTGTGTGATAAGAATGTTGTTGGTGATACACTAAATTTCAGGAGTGGATGAAGATCTCATTTATTCAACCTTCTCTTTACCGCCAACATACACATGAGATGGTTAAAGTCCTTCTGTAACACCCTTGGCAAGTGGCCTTCCGGTCTCTAATAGAGATGGCAAAAATGATTCACTTGCATATTCAACTCTGGTAGTGGATGCCTGAAGCACTGTGTGATCAATTCATGATGTCTACCATGAGCTCTGAGATGAGGAAGCATTTGGTACTGAATTTTTCCCATCTCTGCAAATCACTAAATAAGGGGACTTGCTACCTCCAAATAGAACCATCTCTATATCATTTTTTAGTAATAGCAAAATATAAAATCAATTGTGGCTTATATTTTGAAGAAATTATTGGTTTATATTGTTTGGCTTGCCTATTATTTTCATTTCTCTTCTAATATGAAAAAGTAATGTTGTAAATTGGCAAGGCAACTATGAACAAATATGTTCATTCTTATATTTGTTCATTCATTCATTCACTTACTCATTTTTTCAAGGTATTTGACTAATATGTTGACCTTTAGCAAGTTATTTACACTCTCTGTGTCTCTTTCTCCTCATCTGAGAAAAGAAAGTAATAACAGTATGGTACTTAATTCATAGCATTGCTGGCTGGTTGAATGAGATAAAACGTGTAAAATATTTAACACAGTGCCTGGCACATAGTACACACTTAATAAAAGGTAGCTCTTGTCAAATCTTTACGTGCTGAGTACTGAGTTAGATGTTGGGGATAGGGAGATGAACAAGATATGATCTTTGCTCTCAAGGGGACCTAAGAGTGTCAGAATTGCTATGACTGAGAAGAGCTCAGGGCGTTTTGAGAGCACACAGAGGAAGAATCTAGCCTAGACTCGAGACCTGGTAAAGAACATCTGCCTGCAGAAAATTTTACCTATGCCAAGTTTTCAAAGATAAGTAAGAGAGCTCCTATAAACCAAAATCTTAAACTAGCCAATGAAGTTCAATATAAAAATAAAACTGAATAAGGCCAGAGGTGGCTAATAAGATGGGTTGGTTATACAAGTCCCATACAGCAACTTATCAGTGTGGTGGTGTACTTTGCTTTAAGTGGTATAAGATCGTGAAAATCACATCCTCTATGTAAGGAACCTACACATAAAAGTTATCTGGCTATGCTGCCTATAAGCATCTAATAGCAAAACATTTTGTAAAGTAATTATACATCCCTAATAAATCTATTTGGAAATCATTCCTGAAATGCATGTCCTATCTGTGCCCTGCCCATCTAAGTCCTACCCTTATGTCAAGGTTCAGTTTTAATACCCTCTCCATCCCCAAACCTTACCTCTAAATGGATTTCTCCTTTCTGTGCACTTCTAAATCACTTATCCTGATTTCAACTCCTTTGATATCTATTACACAAGACATAACATATTTAGGGTGTTGTAATTTGTGCACATTTTTCAGTATCCTTAAGGACAGTGGCCACTTTTCCATGACCCACAAAGTACCTATCTAGACAGCTTGTGCAAAGAGGCCCTCAGTATCATTCTGTTGATTGAATTCAGATTTTTCACTTCAGTCATGATATCCAAGCTTCTTTCTGGGCTGCTAATGAAGAAAAAGGAAGTAGAAAAAGATAAAGAGAAGGGTTCTATATACATACTTTATTAAGCCATCTTCCATGTAAATATCGGCATAAAAGGATTGATCATCGTTGACGATTCTGCCTCCCTTGATAAGGAGACGGTCACTCTAGAAAAGAAGGAAAACATGAGTCATTTTCACAGCTGGGACTTCAGAGAAGAGTGATCTGCTAAGGTTTCCCAATTCATTCTTTTAGAGCTCTAGGAGAAACACATTTACTAAAGACATCTGTGTGCTCATGCACTCAACATTTGAACTGGGTGTACTTATTTGGGGATTCAGTCTTTCTTGTTTACCCCTAATTCAAATTATTCTGGAGTTTTGCTTCTTGCTTTTACAACCTATCAGAGCCACTTGGAAACATAGCCACTCAAGTAAGTGAGGCATTCTTTATATTATCTTCTCTGGTTCAGTAGGCACTAAATACTTAAAATGAGATGACATATACTTCAGTACCTAGGACACTGGTACTCCGTTGACACTCACTGGTGATTCTCAAACATAGAATTTAAGATTAGGTATACAGTGAAACAGGCTTTTAAAAATATTTATAATGACATGAGAACATACACAGATTGTGTTATGTGTAAGATCCAGGATACTTACATACGTATGCACAAATGTATACAAAGTTATGAAATAGAAAACCACTAGATGGAAAAAAACCCCACAGTATCTATAATATTTCACTCATGGTGGAAAAGTTATGCAGGATTTATATTTGCTTCATTATACTCAGTATTGCTCACATTTTCTGAGTGTACTTCTTTATTGCTTTCGTTATGAGAAAAATAAGGTCTTGTAAAAAGTTATAACTTAGATGAAATGTGGGTAAGTGATCCAATTGGAAACAATGCAAACATACTCCAAAGTTATTAACAAAATAAACATATTTTATATATAAGTCAGGAGAGGGATAAATCAGTGTCAGCGTTAGAGATCACAGATTTCATTAAATGAATGGAGTTTAGACTGGAGTACATGGATGGATATAGGTTTGTTAGGTTCACGGGAGCCTGGCTGAGTGGAGCTATAGCATGAATAAATGGTAGGCTGGATTTTGTGATGAATTCAACTTAAGAGACTTCAACTTCATCCATCCATCCACCCACCCATCCATTGTTTATCCATCCACTCATTCAGCAAATAATTAATACTTATTATTAGGTAGGTGGAGAGAGTATTGTTGTGAATGGATCACAACATGTTATTTCTTTTATGGAACTTAAAAAGGGAAGTGTGGCAATAAAGAAATAAAAGAAGTCAACAAAACAAATAAAACAATGTGAAATGGCATTAAGTGTCACAGAATATAGGGGAATGGGGCTTGTTTAAATAGAGGCTGGAAGGTCTTTTCAAGGAAGAGATGTGGCTGGGGGTGGAGAACTGCAGGCAGAAGGAACAGCACGTGGAGAAGTTCTCAGGTAGGAATAAGTTTTGTTTCTTTGAATACCTGAAAAAGATCAATGTGGGAGGAGCTTAGGGTTCAAGGAAGAAAGTGGAATGAGATGACCCTGGGGGGGGGTAGGTGGGCTAATCGTGCTGGGATTGATGAGAGTTTGGGTTGGAATGAAAAGATGCTGAGACACATGGAAGGCTTGCAAGCAGAGGAGTGAAGACCTGTGTAAAGAAGGAAGCTCTGGATTGCACTGACCAAGGGGTCAAGGGCAGGAAGACTTCATATTCAGGGCTAATCACGATCATCATTCCCTTGATGCCAATTCCTGGTCCCCTGTTTGAGAACACTAGCTTTCAAAGAAGATACAGGCTTTATGGAGAAGGGAGCCCCCCAGACAGACTGATTCCTGGCTTCGCAAATGAAAGGGTCAGAAAATGAGAACAAAAGGTAGGGTCCCCTGTGGGATATATATAGACAATTACCACTTAGCTTCTCCTGCTTCCGAGGTATTGCATAAGAATAAGAATTTCATCATGACATATTGTCAGGGGAAAAGATTTTTAAAAGATACGGATCAATGAGGTGTTTAGAAAAAATCTACAGATGTGACAAGGAAGATGTGCTAATGAGGTCAAATACAAATACCTGTGATATACAGGCCCCTCATGTTCTGGTCTCTGTCAGCATGTCCATGTCACTGTTATTATATATTGTCTCGTATTTTAAGCAGTGGTAAAACAACAAAACATGCAGTTCTTGTCACATATCAGGCTCTCTGGCCACTAGGTCTTTGCAAAAATGTTCTCTCTGTCTTCTCATATGTTCACCTGGCATCTAGATGCCATCTTCTCCCTTGTCAGGCCCCCAGGCAAAGGGTTTCTCCCCTAAGATGCATCACCTGATTTTCCAGCAAATTTCACCCCCACTACAATTTAGTTTAAACAATTACAATGTTCTACAATAGCTGATTTATTGTTCCATTATCTCCTGACTAGACCAAAGACTCCTTTAGTCCTAGAACAATGTATCTTTTGATCTTTTCACCTTAGTTCCCAGAGCCCATCCTAGACAGCTGTTATATATTGGTCAAATGAATGGGTGAAGAGTGAGACTCTGGAGGCTGTATTACATCATTGTATTAATACTCTGTCCACAGGATGGAAAGGCATCTGGGTCAGAAAGTTACATGAAGTAGCCAGAAAATTGGAATTTTAAGGAAAAAAAGAAGGCTACTGTCATCTATTTTTTTTTTTTTTAACAGTACTGCAAAATTACACAAGGCAGTCCTAGGTCTGCTTCTAAGCTAGTGTGCACATTAGAGAAATACATATTCTCAGTCTCTGCTCCAGGCCACCAAATTTGTGTTTTATAAGCTCCATAGATGGCTCTTATGCAGCCATCAGCCAGCCCAGCTCAAGTCACTGACCAGCACAAGGAACCACTTCCCCACACACAGTTCTGCGTGCCTATGAAGGCAACAAAGCATGTCCAATAGCAGCTTCATAAATAACACTCTTGGTAACTGTAAGAATTCCCCCTCATAGCTCAGTGCTTTTCTGATTTTCCTTATCTTCCCAGCAAAGAGCTGAACTAAACTGGTTTATGAAAATGGGCCAATTTCTGTCTGCACTGACAGTTATGAAATATGACCAGCCTAAGGACATCCGGCTCTGTACCACTGGTATGAACCATCACTTCCGTCAACAAGCATCAAATGTCAGCAAAGGGGCAAAAGCTCTCTCAGGCCCTATGTACATCAGGGGATAGATAGTAAGAGCTGATCCAAGTGGAATTAACACCCTTGAGATGGTGTCGTTGGAAACTCTTCAAATGGTAATTAAATAAACCCTTTCTGCCTCAATAATCAGGAATCTAAACAGAGCTTAAAGATGAATGAATGATAGTCCCATTGTAGGTTTCAAAGAAGGGAGTAACAAGACCTTTGCTCCATGGGCTATAAGTATTAACACTATTATTGTTTGTTTTCATCATGCAGAGCAGAAACATCAAATCCTAAACTCACAGAGCTCAAACAAATGCTTCCCCTAGGGGTTCCCCAGCTTGCCCCCCAGGAAAAAACCACTTGATTAATTTTAATTCTTTCCATGCATGGGGGATCCACTACAAAGGGCAACTTAGACAAAGCAGCCATCAGACACAGAAGAGTCTGAAAGGCAATTCCTTGGCTTGGCACTGAGGAATGTGAGGGTTGGGTGTGACATAACTACTGACCACTCCCAGGCCATATAAAACCAAACCTTTTTGGACACAAAAACTGTTTCTCTATGAATTCATGGACCAGCCTCATAGATTAACACATGCTTGTCTCAAAAACCAGTAAGTTGAACAAACCCAACACCTGTGATTAAAAGTCACCCTTGGTGATGAATACAGCTTTGTGGGGCTCCTCACTTTCTGTTCCTGGGAGCTGAGGCTGCCAAGCATTCATTGCCTGATGCCTGGAGGAGGTAAAGTGGTCCCATTTGGAGCTTAGTAATCTTTCTCGTGTAATGCTGTACATGATATTTCTAGGGCATGAGGCGGGTAATCTGGAGGGTATCCAGAACCCAAAATGAAGCTATTCAGGGCTGGAAGCAACCAGCCGGGGACTCTGCCATAGGCCCTGCATGGTGACCAAGGGCTGATTATGTCACTGTTTTGCAGCCCAGTGGGGTGCCAGGCATACCAGCTGGCAAGCTGGAGTCCAGCTGGGTTCGCCCACTACTGGGAGAATCAGACCAACCACTTAACTAGGCATATGATCTTGAGTTAGGACTTAACCTCTCAGACCCTCAGTTTTTCATTAGCCCAGAGTGGATAATAATACCTAGTTACCTGACAGGGTGGCTGCCAGGAATGAGAAAGAAAAAGTGTGTGAGTGTGTGTGTGTGTGTGTGTGTGTGTGTAATCTAGCACATAGTAAACAGCTAATAAATACTACATTTATCCCATTAATATTATTTATGGTGCTTTAAATTTCTTAAAGCCTTAAGAAATACGTTGGAGGAAGACTATCATTTCCATTTTATAAATGGGCAGATACATACAGAGAGGCGAATGACTTACTCCAAGTGAGAGAGTTGATTAATTCCAGCTGGAAGGAGATCCAAGTCTCCCACCTTTTGTCACCGCACCAATTTCCCTAGGCCACTGTACCAGGTGTATTTAAACCATATGACAAATGGCTCTTTCTGACAGGGCTCTCTTCTCTGTTTGATGCTGAATCTGACTGTTCCACTGTTGAAACTGCTGACCAGTTTCTGCGGTAGGTAACTTTAGGAACTCAATAACTTTCAAGCCACTACTTATAAAATCAGTGCATTAAACCTGCCTTTTGTGGTCTGAGTGTGTCAATACAGTTTATAAAGGGATCTAATTTACAATCCAGGGTAGCATAGGCCCTTAAAGTGTGATGAAAGTCTAACCCTTTTTTCTTCACTAGGATATGATAATGATTAGGAAAATCAACTATAAAAAATTCATGGTTTGAGAGAGAGAGACAGAAAGAAGACAAAGAGGCAGAGGACAGAGAGAAGACAGAAAGAGACAGAGAGATAGAGAGGAACAAAGAAAAGAACAAAGGAAGGAAATGAGAAAAGAGAGAAAGAGAAGGGGATGAAAAGAGGCAAGGTAGAAGGGAGGAAAGGTGGGAAGGAAAAGGAAAGAAAGAAAGAAAGAGAGAGAGAGACAGGGAGGGAGGGAGGGAAGGAGGAAAAGGGGGCAGGGGAATGGACTTAACAACAAGGGATGTTGTTAAGAATGACTGATTCAAACTGGAATAGGGAATGAAAGACAGAATCTTGAACTAAAGCCTATTGGAGGTGCTGGTTTCCATTTTAGTTTTCTTCCCCTAGTCTTTCACTTAAAGAACGTAAATTACCACCTCTGTCCATCTGAGGTGATGAGAATATGCTTCCCGGAGAAACCAAAACCCTCCATGGCCTTCTTCCCAGTCAATAAAGTCAGCCTGAGAACAGTACTTAGGACACATCTGTTCCATACTCTGCAGACATTCCAGCAGCTCAGAATAAAAACTATAATCCTGTGAAGCGGATACGAAATGAAGAACAAATCTTCCAAAATCAAATATTTTGTTACCTGCATTCACAAAGCACAGACTCTGACCCTCCCAGTGGGGATTCAAAGATACTTTGAAATCCAGATGAAGGCGCAGGTGGTTATTTAAAATAAATTCCCATTTGGGTAATTAGATTTGACTTCCTAAAAACACTCTCACTCTTAAGAAAACATAAAGATGGATTAGACTGCATGGTTGAAATCTTGTTTTTCTTCCTCGAAGCAGCACCATTTGAAGAAGAGAGAGGGAACCAGGACTTGAGCGGGTATTCAGGAAAAGATACTGAACAGGCTCTCAGTGGACCATAGTTCTCATTCCAGCTCTGTTATCAAATGTTACCTTGGGTGAGAGACGCAGACATGCCTTTGAATTCTAGCAGTAACACTACCTGTGATTGGATAAGTGACTTCACCTCTCTGGGCTTCAGTTACCTCACCAGTGATCAACGGGGACAAGGAGACCTTTTTCTGAGGGTGTTGTTAAGGCTCACGGGGAACACCACACGTAGAGGGCTGAACTCTTCTTGGCATGTTGTAAATGGTCACTACACGTGATCTATCACCATTTTTATTATATCTTAGAATTATAACCCACCACTGTAAAACTCCTCTTTCACAAATACTCAAGAAGAACTGAACTAAGACTTTGTTAATCAAAATATAGCAGCCCTTGCCATAAAGGGAATTCCAGAGACTCCAGTCTCTAACCAACCCTCAGCAACTGTTCTCAGCTCCTGGCACCAGTAGCTAAGGTCAGCCAAGACTTCCCCGTTTAAGCCCACCCCCACAGGGCAAGTTCCCATGGCCCCTCCAGGTCATTCTTCTGGAAATATGCTCTCAGGAGGAGATAACAATCTGCTCTCTTCCAGCAGGAATGGAGAGTGGGCGGCAAGGTCTTAAAACAGCCTCCACACCCACCCTCCCTACTCAATGTATGGATCTGTTTCTAGGACCCTCAGTGACAAGCAGGCCATTGAGACAGAGAGAAAGAGGAAGAAAGGCCTGGGAGAAAACATCGTGAGGAGCAATGCAGTTTCTTGGCTCTGAGTCTTTATCGAAACTGAGCATAGTTCAACAGGGTTGGCTATTCGAAACCTCCGAACTGCTGCAGATGAGAGTCTCAAAAAACATTCCTCCTTTCCCTCATCATCTAAACATACTTACGACCACCGAGGTGTGCTAGAAGGAGGTTAGCTTGGGGCACTCCCTTCAAAACATAACACATGGGAAGCACTGTTTTCAAGTCTCTTTATTATCTATGGTTTGGCCCTGGAGAGACAGACACAAGGTAGGAAAAGCTGAAATGTGCAGGAAGCAGTAGCCAAGGGCAGTGCTAACCAGGGCAGAGTGGCTGCTCTGTCTTCTGAACTGGAGCATCAAAACCAGCTGTATGCATTCTTCGCTCCCCAGAACTTCATGTTAACCATTTTAAAGATGTGGTTATCAAAGGGCCTGACAAGTGATGTCGCCTGCCCTGGGTCAGAGTGGACGGGGGAATGAACTGTGGATGGCATCTTAATCCCAGCCCCCAGATAATGCTTTCTCAATCTTCAGCAGGGTTCCAGACACAGATAAGCACAAGTGGCTCACCAGGCCGGGAGTGAGAGGATGGGAAGGGGAGGGACAACCCAGCATTGGACTAGGGGAGCCACAGAGTGATTCTGTTCTCAAGCAGGAATGTCAGCTGGGTCTGTGTCGCCCAAACCTCAGTTACTGTGTACTACTTGCATGATATTTGACACATCCTGCTACAAACTGTGCTGCTATTCGCTTAATATTATCTTTAAAGAAATGTATTTTAAAAGAAAACACTATCTTACGCTCATAAATTCTAATCCAGTATCACTTGCCAAAAATAGACACTGGACCTAGGAATGAATACAATGAAAACATCCCTAAATGTTGTCCACATTCCTGCTGCCTTCAAGAGCGTTGAGCTCAGATCTGTCATTTTGTTACAAAGGAAGATTATCAAGCATCAGGAAGGTGTTAATGAGAAACTAGCACCAAACAGAAACTGTTTCCTTGATCTACTCAGAAGATTTGAAAAAGAACTGGAAAGGGGACAAAAGTTCTCCTTGTGTGATTTAATGTTATTTAATGCCCTCTTCCAGAACCACCTAAAACGATCTAATGTACCAGCGGGAATTCCACCCCTGCTACCGAAGCCTGGGCCAACATGGGTCCACGTGGGCCTGTCAGAAGAAAAAGCAGGGCCCAAAGCAGAGTGCCAGGGACCTCCCAGATATCAGGCAGCACTGCAGAGGTGCTGGAATATGGGGACTGTGCATCCAGGTCAGAGGATTAAGGGTTTGGGAAGAGAGGCAGGGTGGAGCAGGGTCAAGGGTGGGAACAAACAAGCCTTATGAGAAAGCAGGATATGCCAGAACTGGGTAAAAGAAGAAATGTGGCATACCCTTAGCTGGGCTTTTAGTTGGGAAAAATGGAAATGCTGCTGCCTGGGATGAAAACGAGCACCAATATCAGTTTGCGGAGCTACCCAGAACCATAGGTAGCAACTGAGAAAGGCGGGAAGCCAGGGCTGCGTCAGCATCTCTGCCACTGACTTACTGTGATTTTAGACAACTAACTTGATCCGTTTTTGTGCCTCAGCTTCTTTGGCCGAGTGAAGGTATCTCTCTCCAAAAAGGCCCATTTTCATATCTGTAAAGTACAGATAATAATTCTTACCTCACAGGGATGTGAGAATTAATGTCATGATGCAAGGTTGGACACTTACAAAAGGCTCCTCACTTGTAGACATTACAAATATTACTACTACTCCTAGTAGTAGTGCTACAACTTCTATTTCATTGCTCTTATTATAGAGATGTACTATTAAAGTCAAATGCAAATGGCAGTAAAAACGTAAGGTAGCTATGTATATAAACTGCCTGAGAAATACGTTGCTTGGGACCAGAATATAAAGTCCAGTATGGATTAAAGGCAAGAGAGAACTAATTCACACCCCTCTTTGGCCTGGATTTATATGCTATCTTTGTGTTTATGACTTTTTTGTTTTGTGCTGCCTTGCTCCTTTCTAGGCCTCAAACATATGTACTAATGGGTGAAAGCTCTCTGTACATATGCACACTAGAGAATCGTGATCCAGAGTGAGTCTGTGTCCCATTAGCCCTTGAGCTTGTGCAAAAATCAAATGCCTATTCCATCAGGAAGAAGTGCCTGAAATTTCAACCCAAATCTTGACTCTGAGGATAAACGAGTTTAATAATTATTTCCTGAAACATCTACTTGTATAACTACCAGCCATGAAGTTCTACATTAGGTGTATGGAGCAGCCAAGATGAAACAATAAGAAAAGGAAGCCAGGAAAACAAATAATAATACAAAGGATAAAACTATAGGAACAACGGAATGATCAGTGGTGACCAGTGGCAAGGGGCAGGGGTGAGGGGGGGATGGACTGGAGAATAGGTGCAGTGCTGAGGATGTCCAGGGCAGTGAAACCATCCTGGACGATGCTGCAATTGTGGTTACAAGATACTATGCATTTGTTAAAACCCACAGAACTGTACAACAAAGAGTGAGTTCTAATATAAACTGTGGACTTTCCTTAATAATGTATCAGTATTGGTTCGTCAGGTGTAACAAGATGATACCAATGCAAGATGTTAGTAATAGAGGAAACGGGGGTGAGGAGGGAGTGAGAAGGAGTATATAGGAGTTCTCTGATCTTTGTGCACCATTTTTCTGTAAACCTAAAACTGCTGTTAAAAAAACAAAGTCTATTAATTGAGAAAGACAGAGAGGGAGGGAGAGAGAAATGGGGAGAGAGAAAGGCAGAAAAATCTTCTGTCTGGCAGAAATCAAAGAAGGGTCCACAGAGACCTTGTCTGAAGTGGATCTTGGGTAAATGGCTGATTTGGACACACAGGTATGGCCAAAAGCAATTCTGGTCAGAGAAGGGGAACAATAATTCATACCTAGCATTTGCTAAAAACTTATGTGCCAAAAACTATTAGGAGCTTTAAGTACATTTTGGTCAATTCATCTTCAACAGAATGCTATGAATTATGTGGTGTTGTCCTCCCCACTGAATTGGTGAAGACACGGAAGCTCAGGGAGGTTGCTCATGGTCCAATGTCACAAAACCAGTCATTGGGAGACCCAATGGTACCAGGCCAAGAAATGCATTTCAGTGGGAAATCATGGATTTGGGTGGAGCCCCTGAGGCCCAGGACACTGAAATGAGGGATGCAAGAGGCAGCCAGAGTTTGAGCTTTATTCTGTGGACACTGAGGAGCCTTAGAAGGATTTTGAGAAAATAAGTAAAATTCAACCTCAGAGTCAAAAAAAAAAAATTTAAGCTAACAAAATGACCATGCTGGAGATAAAGGGAAAAAAGACTTAGAAAGTAACAAGTGGCAGGAAAAAAACAAAAACAAAACAGGAAACAACATTTAGCACGCAGGGCACCAGCAAGAAACAGATGGAATATGCAGATTGAGTTATTAAGGAGAATTTAACAAAAGGATTATTTAACCAAGTGTGGGCAGGGTTTAGGGAAATTAAATGAATATGCAGCACCCAGGGCCCACCAACAGCAGGGAGCCACTGCCAGGGCAGGGGAGTGGTTACTGGACATGGAGTGGGTAGTTGTGTAGAGGGAGCTGCCTGGCAGGAGCCGCAATCTTTAGTAGAGACATGCAGCCAGGCTGCAGGGACCCAGCAGGAAGGAATCAGGGGAAAATACCCTGACTTCATTGTTCACCCTCCCTCCAGTCTCCTACTGATGCCCTATGAACTAAATGCAACCAGGAGCCCAAGAGCAAAGAAGCCTATTGATGCAGACCACACAGGCTCAGGGCAAGGAGCAGGGCAGACAAAGGTGGAGAGGGTATCTGGAGAGGCAAACAGAAAACACCTAGAACAGTCCCTTAATAGCCAACAATGGGACATGATGTAATAAACTGCAATATACCCACACTATAGATTACTGTTATTATTTTTAAAATAGGTTAAATCTGTATCTAGAACAGAAGAAATATCTAACATAAGTAAGCTGCAGTGCAATGTGCAAAATATGATCCAATTCTCACAAAAGCAAGCAAAACATACCGTATGTAAATATGTTTATTATGTTTTTGTGTGTGCTGGTCTGGAAGAAAGGTCTAGAAGGATGCATATCAAATTATTAACATTGGGTATGGTAGAAGGAAGGGATGAAAAGGGAGGTGGTATGGGGAAATTTTTGAACTTTTTGTTCTCTCGCTTCTATTTATTCATTTACATTATTTCTCTAGCTGTACAATGTATATGACATTTTATAACTTTTAAAAGGGATTTAATAAAGATAATTATAAAAAGGAAAAAGAGCAAAGTGATTGCTATTGTCCAGTGTGACAACAAAAATACAGATTAGAAAATGCAATGACAGGCCAGGCACAGTGGCTCACACCTGTAACCCTAGCAATCTGGGAGGCCGAGGAGGGAGGATTGCTTGAGCCCAGGAGTTTGAGAACGGCCTGAGCAAGAACGAGACCCTATGTCTACTAAAAATAGAAAAATTAGCCAGGCGTGGTGGGCACGTGCCTGTAGTCCCAGCTACTCAGGAGGCTGAGGCAGGAGGATCGCTTGAGCCCAGGAGTTTGAGGTTGCTGTGAGCTAGGCGGATGCCACGGCACTCTACTCAGGGCAACAGAGTGAGACTCTGTCTCAAAAAAGAAAAAGAAAAAAGAAAATTCAATGACATAATGCAGAAGAAAGCTTGACTCAACTAAGCAACTGAAGAGGGAAAGAAAGTGATGCATCAAAGTCAACTGGAGTTTCAAAGCAAGATGTTCAAGAAAGACCCATTAACAGAAATGGAGAACAGAAAGAGAAGTCACAAACTGAGTGCAATACTGAATAATTTTGAGGTACTGGTCAACAATAGAGCCATGTAGCAGGAAGGCAAAAATGGGGGCCTGGGACTTAAGAGAATGGTCAGGTGTTAATAGATGGATTTGAGTTAATGCTACACTGAAAATAGCTATGCCAACTGAAAGGCAACAAAGGATGGTGGAAAGATCCCTAGAATGGGAGTCAGGAGCCCTGGATTCTGGCCACAGTTCCATGAGCCTGAGCAAGTCACTTCGCTTCTCTCAGCTGCTATGCCACGAGTGGTACCCACTTCCCTCTTAAGAAGTCATTCTCCTCTCTGATCTTTTCTGATGGACAGCTGACTTTGACAGGGAAGCCTAGTGAATTCCCATCCTATTGCTCCTCAGAGACAAGAAACCTTTTCACTCAACCTGAAAGCCAGCCAAAATGCAATTCCCAGAGAAGGCATGCAGGCTCAGGCCTTGGGGTGCCAGCAACACCTTCAAACGACAGGCGATTGTTACCCATCTATTTGGGGAGGCCACAGGGATTCCTCTCCAAGTCTGACATTATATTTCTATAGCTAGTGGGGGCTCTTCTTGGGGATTGTGGTTATAAGCACACAACCACTGGCTTATGCAACTTCCTCCAACTGTCCCACGTGGACGCGTCTAACAGAACGTACAGCTGTGATGCTTCTGAGGCTGCCACGGAAGGGGCCCAATAGAGAGAGAGCGTGGGAGGAGGGACTATTTCAAAGACCAGAGATGTCCCCCACTGTGCTCTGCCTTGGAGTCCAGACATCAGAAATTGGGTCTGTCACACAGGAAAGCAAAGAGGGGCCTCATCATTCATTCTGCAGCCGAAAACCCCAAGTGGTGACCGGCTGCCAGAGGAGCCTGGTGGAATGCTTAACAAAGAGAAGGGCTTTGGAATCCTGACTGCAAAATGAGGAAAATAACATGTGCCCTAAAGGACTCCTGTGAGGACTAAGCCCAGATTCTGTTGCACCACAGGTGCTCAATAAATGTGCGTTCCTCTAAAAGCTAGAACCCAAATCTTTTCAGGTCAAAGCCTTCCACCTGGATGCCTACCCACCCTCTCTCTATGTATATACCACCTGATGTATATCAACCACCTTCGTACAGAACCCAAACACACTTGCTAAAAAGGAATATGGAGAACGAAAGGAATGGAGGAGTTCACTCTTTTTTCTGGTTCTTTCTTGATAAAGTAGACAACAGTGATGACTAATTCCTCTGGTCATAGAATTCCATCTGCCTAAATACCTATATACCCACAGCTCTGTTTCCATTTGATAGACGGGTGATTACTAAAGCAGTGGCTATTTTTTACTTCCCCAAGTTACATCGACATAGAAAACTGCAGATGCTTTGAAAACAAGGACTTCAAGAGGTCAGGCAGACCTTGAACAAAACAAACCCTTGAACTAAACACAAATGAGACACCACTTAAACATTGTCAGAACTCAAAAATCAAAGCCTAGTGGGCAGTTAATCCTGTAATAAAAGGTTTCTTCACCTTCACCAAAGATCTAAGGCTTTACACATAATAGATAGCTTCTGGAACGTATTCAAGACTGCTTACGATTGGCAAAGACCATGATTGGCAAAGACCACATCACAGGAACACTTTGTGCTTAAAGGCCTGCAGACTTCGTCCGTACCTGCAAAACCAGGAAGCTGCTCTCTGCTCTTCCCAGTGATCACTGTTTAACATTCTGTGAGTCTCATACCAGGAGAATGATCTTCTTTTGGAAAAGTTCTGAAATAGTTTTCTCTTTTATGACATGTTTCTGCTCGGAAATGTTTCAGACTGAAGTTTATAGCTACAGATGCCTACTAAAGCAGGATATATGTTGTGACATGTATTAAATTATATCTTAAAAAAATAGCAAACAAGTTACAACCTCTGCCAGTGATATCAGACACAGCAGGTTTTCACCCATGCCTTTTCACTTTGTCCCGTTACCCCAAGCCTCCATCTTCCATTCACCATTCCATTCATTCAAAAGCAGACTGAGCTAGGCCTTGATGATATAGCAAGGAATGACACAGAGACCCTAGCATCATGGAGCAGGTAGTCTGGTAGCCTTTTGATCACACTGTTTCCTTGACACCTGTTTTCCTCAAACCACTTAGCCCAAGGAATGCACATGACTTTAAAGTAAAGGAGTAGTGTGACTTTTCATTCATTTATTGACCCATCCATTCTTTTATTTAATGTTTGTAAATGACTCCTGTTCACAGTACTATCGATACAATAGTGAACAAAATAAACTAAGACACCATAGCAGTTGAAAAGGCAAAGAACAAGTGAGCTACTAAACAAGTAGTACAATTTCAACAGTGATAGATAAAATTTAGAAAGAGGAGAAGGGGACTGTAAAGGCTTGGAAGAGAGTCTGGTACTGCTTTTGATTAAGTCTGCAAGGAAGGCATGTCCAAGAAGCTGTCACCTGAACAGAGATCTGAATGATCTGAGTCCTAGAAAAGGCTGTTCCCCACTCCAAGGGAACAGCAAGTATAGCAGCTTTGAGCTGAACATGAACTTGTCATGTCTAAGGGAGAACAAAGGGTGAGGACAGCTGATGCCAAGTATCACTAAGGGGCAGTGGCAGGACTGGAAACCAGAGAGGTAGGCAGGGACAGGTCACGTGGGGCCTCAAGAGCAACAGCCCGGGTGCTAGTTGAAGTGCCATAGGAGATGGTTGAGGAGGGGAGCAACTTGGTCTGATTTACATTTTTAAGGAGCCTCCCTGGTTATTATGCATGGAGAATGAACTTAGGGGTAGGCAAAGTGGAAGCTCAGAGAAGAGTTAGGAGGTTCTTTCAGTAAGACGACAGAGGCTCGAGCGAGGGTGGTGACAGGGATGAAAAATTTTGGTGAGCAGTGGTTGGATTAGGATTCTATTTTAAAGGTAGAGCCAACAAAGTTGTACAGTTAGTATACAGTTGAGCTGGGACTTAACTCCAGTTATCTGCTGAAAACAAAGCCCACCCACCTCTTAGGCTGACTGTGTCTTCTTACATTTAAGTCCAATTAAATTTAACCTATATATTTAAGCACTGATAGACCTCACAACTTTAAGACAGAGAGGAAGCAGCTTTCAACAGAGCCATCTACATTCACTATTTAAAGCACACTGTATTTCCCATATTACAACATCTGGGGTTACCAGCAGCTCACATTAATTTGGTATTTTTTGATCGATTGCATACTTATCACATCTTATTATTGAAAATACTTCTAAAGTACGTCACTGTAAAACTCTGACATACACAGTTTCCAGGTCTGCTCATGTTATAGATGTACAGGTCTGGTTTCCTGCTTTAGCAAATGTGACCCAGTGTGGGTAACTGATACTCCTTTGATGGGTCAGATTTCCTTAGGGGCCCAGGTCCATCAGTATGAATGTAAATTCTTCATTATGTGTAGCTGTTCATTTAGATGGGCGAAGGTGTGAGCCATTGGGAAGACTCTTTAGTGAAACCCAAATACATTGATTATATTTTTAAATTTCCCTGGTCTCTGTTTTTATCCTAAAATCAGGGGCCAAATGTTTCCTGTCTAATCAATTAAGTGGATTTCAGGTCACTGAGACTTTGAAGTACATTTTTTCTTCCTCCTAACATTAAACAACTTGATAAGCAACAGTTTGTAAGCAGCTTAAATTGAGTTCCTTATTGGGAAGTAGCACAGTGTAGTAAGAGAGGGTTTTGAAGTCAGACAAGAAGGTGATATTTGGACCTAGTTCTGCCAGTTAGTTAATTATGTACCTTTAGATAAGTTAACTTTATGAGCCTCAGTTTCCTCATCTGTAAAGTGGCTTAATAATGATTATAATCCAGGCATGTTATGAGGATTGAATGAAATGCCATATATAAAATCATGATTGAAAATCAGTTAGCATGGCCTCTGGCATGGCATAATTTCTTACCAATATTATTTGAGTCTCCCTTTTCTGTTCTTTGAGAACTTCCCAAGTCTGAATTTTGAAGTTTTTAATTCTTTGTTCTTTACTTTCCCCCTATATGACTTTCCTAGGGCTGCCATTACAAAGTACCACAGACTGGATGTCTTTAACAACAGAAACTTATTTTCTCAAAGTTATGGATGCTGGAAGTCTGGAGTCAGGATGTCAGCAAGGTTGGTTTCTTCTGAGGCCTCTCTCCTTGGCTTGTGGATCCAACTCGTCTCTTCCCTTTGTCTTCACGTGGTCTTTCCTCTGCATGCGTCTCTGTCCTAAGCTTTCTTCTTATAAGACTCCAGTCATATAGGATTAGGGGCCACCCTAATGACCTCATTTAACTTAATTACCTATTTGAAGAGACTATCTCCAAATACAGAAAAATTCTGAGGTATGGAGGGTTAGGACTTCAACATATGACTTCAACATAACACTCCCTCACTCTCCGCCCCCTCGAAAAAAGTGTAAGAAAAGCACTGAACAGGAGCAAGGGAAGAATGAGTCCTCATTTTTTTAAAACATATCTTACTGCATGACATTTGGCAAATTATTTTCCCTTTTCGAACCACATTTTCTTAATCATTCAAATGAAGGGGTTTGAATAACAGGTCCCTCATTACTCTTCCTGCCCTTAGCCAAGCAAGCAAAGCTAAGTTTTTCCCATGATTTCTCATAGTAAAAAGGGGTTTGAGATCGAGCATGCCATGAAGTGACTGAAATAAAAACAAAACAAAACAAAACATACCTTCTTTGTGGAATAAACCCAGGATGAAGTCTCTAGAAGCAGATTACATTCGACTGCCTTAAAACCTTGTAAGTTGTTTAAAGCCCTTTCTCTCTGTAAGGCCATAATTTAAACCAATTTAGTTGGATAAGCCAGAAACCCCACTCTGAATTTATCAATACCCCCAAACAAAGTAATCTCATCAAGATTTGGGGCACAGATTGCCTTTGAGGGAAAAGAGTGTATGATTTCAAACAAAGGTCTCCTTGAAAGAATTAAGGGGGAAAAAGTTTTAAAAACAAACACACATACACACAGAAAATGTAAAATTAAAACCAGCTTCCAAGCTTATAGGTTAAGCCATTAAGGAGCTGGGGAACAAAGAACTGGCCATGTTTCCTCTCCAGCTGTGCAGCTTCAGGTCCCAAGACACTGTGTACCTCCACAAATGTCAACAGCTTCAACAAGACAGGGAGGTAAGCAAGGTGGTGGGGAGAAAACAAATGTGCTCATTTGAGAGCTGAAGAAAAAGAGAGAAAGCAGTTGTCCATGGAAAATGGCATAACTGATGAAGTAACTGGAGTGGGGACAAGAATATCAGGCTAACAGTAAAGACACTGAGATTTAAATCTATAGTCTGATATTTGTGAGCTGAGTGACCTCATGCAAGTTACTCAACCTCTCATCCTGGGATAGCTTTTAATTTGACTTCAACTTAAAAACTGCAACTGAAAACAGATCTGTCATTTCGTTTTTGTTGTTAATATAATGATCTTGGAAACAACCAAAAAATTCAAACAAAATGGAATTAATTTAGCTAGATTCTCCAAGCAATGAAATAATATATAGCTGTTTAAAATTAAGTCATGGAAGGATATTTAAAACATGGAAGATGTCATAATATATTGTGGAATGAAAAGCAGGACATAAAACAGCATAAACAATATGTGGTACCATTTTAATAAATGGCACATATAGTCACAAGAAAAAATTCTAGATGGATATACTCCTAAAGTTTACAATGGCTATTTTTGAGTAACTTCATGGTAGCTTATTTTCATTGTCCTTATTGTTTGTGTTTTAGTAAATTTTTCTACAACCATCATACTGGTTTTGGTAATGGAAAAAAAAAAATTTCTAGGTAATTTTAAAATCTCAGTCCCTGGGCCAAGTGCAGTGACTCACGCTTGTAATCCTAGCACTCGGGAGGCTGAGGTGGGAGGATTCCTTGAGCTCAGGAGTTTGAGACCAGCCTGAGCAAGAACGAGACCCCATCTCTACTAAAAATAGAGAAAAAAATTAGCTGGGCAACTAAAAATAGAAAAAATTAGCCAGGCGTGGTGGTGTGCACCTGTAGTCCCAGCTACTCAGGAGGCTGAGGCAGGAGGATGGCTTGAGCCCAGGAGTGTGAAGTTGCTGTGAGATAGGCTGATGCCACGGCACTCTAGCCCAAGCAAGAGTGAGACTCTGTCTCAAAAAAAAAAAAAAAAAAAAAGTCCTATTTCATTTCATACCCTTGGGTCTCAGTTTTCCCATCTGTGAGGGGAGGCTAGACTTAAAAAAAAAAAAATCTGTAAGGATACTCTGACTGAATTTCTGAGAGTCACACTGAGTCAAACCTCAAGAGAATCTTGCTTAGGATTTATTTAAAAGGATGGGGTATGAAATGAGAAGGTGGCATTAAAATTTACAGTAAGAAGAATCCCTAATTGGTATTTTTGCTAATCTAATGCATAGGTGCTGAGAGTGAGGGCACCTCCCTGGCAAATTGTTTGAGTACAGCAGTGGGGAGCTGCTCAGGCCACGCCAGGAAACGAGACTGCCCGCTCCTACAGGGAAGGCTGAAGAGCTTCCTGATGCCAAGCAGTGCCTATGAGCCAACCCCCATGCAGAGGAGAGGCATCAACTGGCTGTTCTCCACGTCTCCCACAACCTGAACCACTCATGCCTCATGGGAAACAGACACAGAGAAGGACCTAACCCCACTCTTGAAGTGAACTCCAACTGCAACCAACATTTGTGACTCCGGAGGTGGGAAAAGATAACAGAAGATAGAATTTAAGGTAGCCCCGTATGGGTGGTTAAGAATGTGTTTGTACCCCCATAATATTCTGAAGTTTAAAAAAAAAAGAAAAAGAAACAAATTGAAAAAAAAAAAAAAGAATGTGGGCTCTGAGTCAGATAAACTTAAGTTTGAATTTTGTTTCCATCACTTAAGGCTTATATGATCTTAGACAAATGACTTAATCTCTCTAAATTTCCTCATCAATAAAATGGGAAGACTAAGTTGGAAATCCAACTATCTAATTAAGTTGTTTGAATTCTTATTATTAAACTGATTTTCCCAGAGCTGGTGGTCAATGAATATCTTTTATTCAATAAAAAAATAGCAAAATGCTTTTACTGTACCTGATTATATTATACATGATATCCTTACAATGCAAATAGTACTTTAAATGCTTTCTAACCAAAGGTTTTAGGTTTTGTGAATGTACTTTAATTCTCCTATTTTCCCTTTCCTTATAGATGTTCCCTTTAAAAAGATTTAGTGATTATTATTACACACAGATCCACTGGGACCATAAAATATTTAATATATACACCCAGAGATGAGCTTCATAAAATCTGCTTTAACTGGCCCGACTTCTCAAACCAAAGAATGAATGTTAGAATAAAAGCTGGTGGCAAGAATAGTTCCCAGTAAAGCTCAGAGAAAGTTGGCAGGTGCAGCAGGGTAAGAGACTGAAAATCTTTGAGAGAACACACACACACAAACATGAAAACATTCCACTTAAAAGGCCAACCCGAATAGGGAAACAAAAAGAACTATGAGCTGCTCCTTAACTAATATTTCTAACAGAAAGAGTCTGCTGTACAAATGCAGGCTGGCCCATCTAACTGCTGCTAACAATGCTGATGACTCTGTAGTATGTGTGCAAAGGTAGAAAGAGGCATCAGTTAGGATCTATGCTAGATTCTGGTTCAAAAAGTCAAAGTGACAACTTCCTCCATTTGAAAGAAGACATAAAGGTCTGTATTAATTCTTTTAAATCATTTGCAGGATGAGAAATGATGTGTCTGTTTACAAGCAAAGAAGTACCCAGGTGGGCCTCTGAAACAAGCTCAGAATGGGCTCAGATGCCGAATTTGGAAGAAGGAGAGGCATGGAGGTGAGAGAAGAAAGAAGTACAGTGATGGATGGACTCGCTGGCGCACGTGTCCAGGTCAGGCCCTGGATTACAATGACTTGCTTGTTCTGCTAAAATGCTGTCATGTTTCTCTTGGCCCAGTGATTCCATGCCAGTTCCTTAGAGTCTGGCCTCATCTTAAGTCTTAAAAGTTAATATTCTAGAAAGCTGCCGACGAAAGGGAGGATGATATACAAGAACAAATTTGTGCACTTTCAGGTCATCATCTTTCCTGAAGTCATTCCTGCAAGTAAGTGCTAAATATATCTATTTGTTCAACAAATATTTACAAGGGGCCTGATATAATATGTACCAGCCAAAGACCAAGTGCTAGAGATTCAGTGGTAACAAAACAAAAACCATCTCTATCCTCATGGAATATCCATGACATGATTGGGCCTTTGGGGGTAGATTATTTCCATTGGATGGCAGCCATCATATTTAAAATATTAACAAGAGCAGCTGAAAAAAGCTTGGTGAATACAGACAGACTCACAGTTGTTTCCTGTTTGTTGGCTTGTCTAGATTTTGGGCAATTGTCGCCTTTATGCCCTTATCAATGGTGGCCTTATCCAAAAAAGAGACTGTATGTGACAGCAAATGAATCACGGTATAGCTTTAATAACACTCATTTGAATTAATACTAAAGCTCAGCTAAGGAAAAGACCTGTCAATCATCATTATTCCATTTCTCTTCTGCACAAGGTCTATTAAGTAAGTCTACTCACTGAATGAGAAAGAGGCTGGGTTTTTAAGGGTAAAAAGCAACCAAAGCCCCTTATATCCAACACAGATGTTGGCTGGTCCCTCTGAGTTTCAGCCAACAACTGCCGCTCTCATCTGTTTTCTCCCTGCTCTCTCTTTCCTTACAGGAAGGGCTTCTAGCTCCTCTCTGTGAGTTTAGAACAAAGTGAGGAGGGGCTGGCTCACAGGGTCATTTGCACTGGCAGGGACCTCAGGGATCATCTAGTGCAATGCCCTCATTTTACCAATGCAGAATCTGAGAGGCATAATAAGGCTTTGCCCAAAGTCACAAGTAAATTAGAGGCAAGGGCAGGCCTGAACCACAATGTACTGACACGCCCTCCAGGGTTCTCTTCCTTACATTGCGTCATAAAACAAGAGGGCTCCTTGGCTCAACTAGTCCGAAAAACCCCTCTCTTAAAAAATAAAATCTCATTTTATCTCTCACATCTCATTCCCCAGCGCTTCCACCCACACAAAAAAAAGATTAATTAAGCCATGAGAAATGTGTCCTTGAATTCCAGATGTCCCAAATAGGTTCCTGGGCCATTCTATTGTGGAGCTCCCCCATCTGGCTTAGAGTACTGGGTATGTCCTGTCACTGTTTCTCTGCTTGGCTGAAGGCGAACAGGAAGCCTGGCTCCTTCTGTGTCTGGGAGGAGGACAGGGACAGAGTGAGAAGGGCCCTGGGACTTAGATCTGCACTTAAGCAAGGCAGAAAAATAGCATCTTCTTTTCCACCCTGCACTCATACATGCTCCTGGGAAAAAGCCAGAAGCTAACACACACAGCTGGCAGAAGCAATGCAGGAACCACTATTAGGAGGACATACACTCAGTTGTTGTTCCAATAGTGATGTGATAGGTTTGGCCAGACCGTCCTCACTCCTTCCACCCTGTGAACACTGAACCACATGTGTGAGGTAGCAGGTGTGGACACTGGAGGTGATGTAGGGAGAAGATAGTCACCTGTGCATATGGAACTGCTGCTTTCCTACCTATGAAACAAACTCACCTCTCTAGGGATCAGTCCCAGGCTCTTGCTTTTTCAGCTATGTGCCTTTAGTTAAGTTAATTTCCCTGACCCTCTCTCTAGAATGCAAAATGGTGGTTAATATTAAACTGGAGCTATAAGAGTTGTGAGTTAAACGAAATAATCTATGTAGTTTGTTGTGAGTTAAATGAGATAATCCACGTAGTTTGTGCTAAGATGCTCACTAAATGGTAGCTATTAATAATAGCTCCACTATGCTTAGTCCCGTATTTCTAACCACTGAGTTCCCTACAACAGAATTAACAGAAGAAAGTTCCTCAAGAGAAATAGTTTTTATACGAGACTCCACATAGGGACTGGGAACAAAAGAGAAGGCCAAGTTGAAGGACTCATCCTATTCCGTCAACTAGTTTTGGAGTTTTTTTTTTGGGGGGGGTAGTATATTTCATATATTGAAATAGACATTTATTGAGTTTGATGAAGGAGGGCCTTCAGAAGAGTCTCAAAACAGAGGATCGTATCTCTCTGGGTTTTCCAAGGTCTTTCTCATTTGTTTCCCATTGGCCTAGAGAAAGTGGGAGAAAAGGCAAAGCTGAATATTGATTTGAGGAGGGTGTAACGAGGGAGTACTTCACCTCTCCTATTAACATCCATCCCAGGAGGTGATGACATATCCAAATTTCCAGTCCCCTTCTGATTAGAAGCACTGATTTAATCAAAGAGAGGCATATTTACGTCCTAGGGGTACATTTCTACTGTAGTAAATATTCTGCAATTTTTTAAATGTAATAAGCAAACAAAAATAGTTCTACAAAACATGCCAATAAGAACAAAGGGCCCTTTAGGATATAAGAGGTGTTTTTGTTCTTTTCCAAATTCAATTTTATTTTTTTCCAACTGAGGAAAAAGAGCAGAAAAGCCACTGAAAAGCAATTCATGACGAAACTGCTAGAAAGAATATTCATAACCTACGTCACTCCAGGCTAGAAGCTGATTAGGACTGGAAAACAATACAGAGTTCAACTAAACTAGGAAAGTGTCCTGTATTTAGGTTAAGGGAGAGTCTCTGTGTCAAAGTCCAAAGGCATCCAAATGGACTCTACCGGATTGTCAGAAATGAATGACAAGCATAATTCTGAGGAACACTGTAACATAACCAAAGCAAGAAAAATAGCAAAGATTTTAAATAACATTGTGTTCATTTTTATTTGCTTTTGAAAATTCATGTTTAAAAAATCATTTCCTAAGTAGTCTCTTTGTAAACCAGACCCTTGTCATCCTCCTTGATTAATTTCCATACTCCAAAGTAGTTGAGATTTTATAAATAAATGTGTTTATTATCCTGAATACATCCGGGGATCACAGACCACTTTCACAGTCACTACTTCATCTGAGCTTCTTGATAGGCCAGTAGGATAAGCAGGGAGGATTTTTATCCATAAACTGACGGTTCTGCCACATAGACTTGAATTCTCTCAGGAAATCAATTTCTTCAGCATTTCCCCCGGTGCCCAGCGGGCTCAGTCACAGCTACTGATACTCAGAGCTCTTTACACACCTGAGGCATTTTGCTATTATTTGAGAAAAAGGAATAACCTGGCTGGGAATCACCACATACCTGCTCAAAATATAAAGTAACAAATGAACACCCCAGGCAGGGCCTATGCTGAGATTTCCATCACCAGATATCTAAGATGCTTTCCATTCCTCAGTGTTTGATACTTTTCTTCCCTCTTTTACTTTATAATTTCCCTCACACAGATAGAGCTGGTTTTGGGTGACTCCTTTTCTTTTGGTCTCCTAAACTCTAGTCCTCCATCTCCTAATATTTTCCTCCCATTCTTACGTGACACCTATTGAAGCAAGAGGAGGAATACACAGATCTAGGGGTGGACTTGTCCCTCCCTTCCTCAAGTTCTAGTCTACTTCTAGGCCCCAGCTCAACTGTTGCAGAGATCTGAATGCTCCTTCAGTTCATAAGCCCCCCTCTTTAAAAAAAAATTCCCCTGGCACCCACAACACTCACAATCACACCCTTTCAAGTGAAATCACAGAGCTCTGACTACGTGCCCTAGACTGAACTTTCCAGGTTGTATTCCTAACTGAGGATGTGTCTTCCGGCAATTCTCAAACATCACCCACACAACCCAACACAATTCCAACGTAATGGAATTACATTAGGTACAAAATAGTAGTTACAGAGATCCAATTAGTACCGTAGTTACAAAAAGCCAGTTCTTTGTAATTTGTTTCCTAAAGGGGATTCTGGAGTTCTTTAGCCACACCTTTCAAAATCTCAGCTGTAGGTGCCTCTGAGAGGCAGCTGCTGCATCAGGGCAGCTTCAGCTTTAAAGCTGAGTAAGACCTGGGTTTGATTTCCAGATTTGCCCTGAAATTCTGTGTTACTCTGGATAACTGACTTCACCTACCTTCACTTTCCTTAACTGGGAAATGGGTATTTGTGAAGATTCCAGTAAGAAAATACATAGAAAGCACTGGAGCCTAAGTGTTAGGGCACTGACTACTCCTGTGGTCAGCTTCGAGTTGTAGCTAATATCAGAGGAAAGCAATAACTGTAACTTGTCAAAATTTTCTACTTGTACAATTTATAAGGTGACTACTATTCCAAAGATTTTTCTTATATTTACTTACTTTGTAATAAGGTAAAAGAGACCACAGTAATGAATTTGTTGATGGTGGCAGAAAAAAATATGCTTCTCAAGTTCTTCCAGTAGTAGCGACAGTCTGTAAACCATTTGCCATACTAATGCTAAGGAACAGTGATGATAGAAGCAGAGACACCAAAAGGAGTGTGATGGTGATGTATCTGCGTTTTTATTTCAGCTGGATATGCAGGTTTGAGTCCTGCCTCTTAACACTTATTTTATCTCTGACCCTAAGCAAATGACATTTGATTTTCTAAGGTTTTTTTTTTAATCTATAAAATAGGGAGAGTTATAGTACCTCTCTGACAGTTTTGATTGATTCAAGAATTAAATGAGACAATGCATGTAAGGCACATAGCACAATACTTGATGCAAAATAAACACTTAGGCATGAGCTATTATTATTAGGAACAACTTTCAATTCATTCATTCATTTAACTGATAATCATTAGGTATCTATGTGCCAGGCACTGTGCTAGACAGTGAAGATACAAGGTCCTCTGCTCTGATCTGTCGAAGCTTCAAAACTGCCAGTTTCTGGCATTTAGAAGCAATGGCTAATGTTGTGATACAGCAGATGATCCACATAGGTGACCTGAGAAGACCTGAGAACTGAGCTACTCACAGGGAAAGGCCCAGCCAGTTCCCCCCAGGAAATCAATAAAAACAGGATAGTAAGAATGCTTTAATCTTAGGAGGGCAGCAAGAATAGGTGGAAGGGAAAAACAACAACAACAACAACAAAACCTAAACCCTACTCTGGCCCCAAAATGGTGGCAGAGGGTAGTGCCTACGGAGGCAAAAGGTACAGAGCCAAGAAAGACTGCCCCCATCAGTCCTCGGATTGTAGTGACACCTCAGCTATTGGGTGGGGCAGCCTTCACAGAAAGGAATATAGAGGACATAGGAAATTTAATTCAAATTCCATAATATTACCATTTAAAAATGTACTAGAATTGACAGTGGGAGATATATTTTATAACTTTAATAATATTTTCCATATATGCATGTGTGTCCATATTTTTATGTTTTTAACTATATCTAGAAACGGTATCTTAATACTTATATAGATAACCATGATCTTCTATAGACATGCAGATATACAAACATATTTTATTCTAAAATAGAACCCTAGTTCTTGGAAACACACACACAAAGCATGAAAAAAAATGACAAATGGAGTCTTATCTGCAACAACCAACATCCCTCTCCTGCCATGCTCCTTTTTTTATCCCCCTCATTTTAACAATGAATACAAGGCAGCCTGGCTTGAAGAAATTCACAACCACTGTCCACTCCTGTTACTGGTACTGGAGACACAGCCCCAGCTTCCAGGCAGAGGCTGCTATGCAGCACCACGCCCCACACGCAGAGAGAAAGGATGGAAGCTGCACTGAAAATGAAGGATGTACCCCAGGGAAGACCATTCAAACAGAAACAAAAGGGAACCCCTTGCAAATCTGGCCCTGGGATTAGGGCACAACCACATTTACTAGAGCTTTGAAGGCAAGTTATCAAGGCTGAATTTCTTTATCTTTCATTAAATGTGGCTTAAATGGTACCTAGAAGAATGGGCGGGGCCCTCAATGTCATGACACAGGCTGAGTCCACAAGAACAACCACTGCAGTCTAGGAGAAAAAAATATCAGTTCTTTTCCTATCCCAAACAGGAAAATTGGTACACGCATACTGTATGTAAAGCAAGTGGCATATACATGCAGCATACCTCCGGCATATAATAATAGCACCAGAACTGTGGCTCAATCTCCTGAGTTAGGCAAATAAGTATAAAAATTGAGCTTTTGTCCCAATCAGCTTTTTTTTTTTAAATGACACCTTCCACAGCTCTTTGCAAAGACAAGACAATTGGCACTGAGAAAATGTGCATAGTAAAAGGCCCATATTTCTTCAATAATGGAAAGTGAATGGTATCAGGTAGTGGTGAAGGAGGACTGGTTTAAACCCAAAGCCTCTACCAGGCAAAGGGATCCTGACCCATTTCAACTCTCCTCCCTGGGGAGTGTTTCTTCCTTAGGACCAGCTGGACAGCTGGAAGGGGTGGGGTGCATTTGTGTGGAGTGCAGCTCAGGTGCACGCAAGAGGTATGATGCTGCAATGGCAATAAACCACTTGGCAATAAAGTGCATTAGGGGCAAGAGAAGCTTCTTCCTGCCTGTGTAGGGGAAGGTCCTGCATCTCAATCGCAAACGCACAGGGTGTTCCAAGCATAAGGGAACAAGTGCAAACAGACTCATGCCCACAATAAAACCTGGCGGACCCCGCCAAATTAACTACTGTAGCAGGTAAAGCTCTGCCCTGGGGCGGCTGCAGAGTCTCCCAGGGGGCAGCTGATCACTTCCTTTGTTCGCCTTGCAAAGATGGAGTAGCCACCCATTCCCCCACTACACACATACACACACACACACACACACACACACACTCACACCCCATCCAATTCAGTATAGACAAAGCACAACCGCACAGCTTCGTGCTAAGCTAACAAATGTCAGTGGGGTTTTTTTTTTTTTTTTGTGGTTTTCTTTAAATTCCCATCCCAGTCTGCCATATGTCCCTACTATTCGGGAGTATCATTTCAGCGCATCACCGAGGAATCCCAGGCTGGGGCGCGGTATTTTGCCCAGGAGAGCGCCTTGCTTGGAGGCCAGTGAAGACCGGGTTTCAGTACCTGACAATGCACGTCCCCTTTCCACCCCGCCCTAAGCGCACACCCAGCGCATCTGACACCCTCTGGCTGCGGTGGCTCGGTCTTGCACACAATGGGTTGGATACGGCAAGCACACGGCGTGCACCTTCGACAGCAAACTAAATCTGTCTTAAAAACTGGGGCTTTTCCTGGGATGATGGGGAGAAATGAAATGAAAAATGTAAAATGCATCGAGGGCAAAAAGTTGATCATCCCCACTGTAGCCACGTTAGCTGTATAGTCCCAAATATGACATACCGAAACATGAATCGGGCTGAACGCAGGAAAGAAGGGGACATGGCGAGGACAGGTGGTCCAGACTCCCCACCACTCTCGCGGCACGGAGGGCAGAGCCCTGGGGCTGGAGCTAGGAGAGAGGGGCGCGGTCGGGCTGCCAAGTACCCCTGGGAAAGGTGTCATTTCTTCATACCTCGCCAAAAAGACCCTTAAACAAAAAGCACCTCAACCTGGGGCAGCACACACCGACACCTAAGGCGGAGCGGGGGTCCAGGGGGAGTCGTGAGCCCTGCACTCTTGGAGAACTACTGGCGGTGGGAAAGGAGGATAAATATCCAAAGTTCTCTACGCCACTGTTTGGGTTTTCTCTTTGTTTGTTTTCCCCAAGCCCCAGGGTCGCTCAGTCAGTGTGGCGCCCGCCGCGCCGGCTGGACTGACCGCCGCTCTCCACCACCGGGACCCCGGGTCCCCGTCCCTCCCCGGGGACCCGGCCAGGGAAGCCGGCGGGATCCTAGCTGCCCCCGCCCGCGAAGCAGCGGGCAGCGCACAAGCTAGGGAGGGACGCAGGCAGCGGCGCCCGGCGCGGGGACTCACCGTGATCCGCGGGATGTTCTTCTTGCCTTGGTAGGACATGGTGGCGGCGGTGGCTGCAGCAGCTGCCTCCCTCCCTCCTTCTGCTCCTGCTCGCCCGCGCCTTCCTTAGCGCGCAGCGCCCCGAGATCAGGTGGAGTGAATGGTGCGCTGGCCGCGGCCGCCGCCTCCTCTCGCCTCCGCCCCCTCCCTGGCTCCCGCGGCGGCTGCCAGAGACAATAGTAAATCTCCCCGGTCCCCCTTTCACCCCCGACCCCCCCGCCTCACACACCCTCCTCCACTAGCGTTCACGCCCGGGTTTTGTTTTTTTTATTCTTTTGCGGTGCCAGCTGGGACCCCATAAGACAAGAATGGCTGATCTGCGACTCCTCCCTCTTCTCACTTATCCCTATTGATTTTCCTCTTTGCATCTGCCTCACCCACTTTTTCTTTTTCTTCCTTTTTTTTTTTTTCTGACTTTCGAGTGCGGCGAAGCCAGCCAGCTCCACAGCCACCAGGGGGCGCGAGGGACTTTTCGGGGCGGGCAGGCGGCAGCCCCGGGCGCAGAAACGCTAGCGACGCCCTCCCGGCCTCGAGGGCCAAGCCCCCGCCGGCGCCACCGCCTCGCGTCAGCCCCTGGTCCGATTTCCCACCGTCGCCACCCTCGGTTCAGAAAGGAGCCAGCCCCGGACGTCCCTCCCGGAACCCGCTCTGCTCCGCCGTCGCGCCGGCCCAATGCGGCGGCCGCCGCCTTTGTTAGAACCGCGGGCCGGGCGCCGCCTCGCCGCGCGCCGGATGTGTAAACAGCGGCGCAGTCCCCGAGAAAGCCGAGCGGGGCTGACTCTGCAGCCTGGCCGGCCTGCGGGGATCCTGAGACCACGGAAATATACACGTTGGGAAATGTAAAGCAATGATTCGCTCTCGGAGGGCTGCGAGGAGCACGGTATCGGTCATCCACCATTCTCTGTATTTTTCAAATAGTCTCAAAGTAACATAGGTATATATTTTAAAGACACTCCATTGCTTGACTGTCTGAATTGAAGAAAGAGCATTAATGCTGCTCTGTGAGTAAAAAGTAGAAAACACCTGTAGAGTGGGAAGGCAAAAACCCAGACACGTCCCTGGTCTGCAGCCATGGATTTTGAATAGAACTGCGATAGCTCCCTGTCGGTAAGGAACCCCGTGCACTGCTCGCAATCCTGAGTTTACTGTAGGAAGAGCTGACTGACAAAGGTTAATATGTTACTAGAAGCAAAAACATGGCCTTTCAGCGCTGGACTGTATTGTCCTTTAGCTACCGGCTACAGTCAAACGCCCAGGGGAGACCTACTTGGAGAGGCCACTGTGGGTGGGGTCTGAGTGGTGGTTGGGGTAGGGGGAGCTTCCCCCACCCTCCTGAAAAATAATCCCAAACATACCATTTAAATAACGACAAATGGCTTGCTATGAGAAAATTATAAAAACGTTTTAAGACAGGTATCCTACCACCCCCACTCCCAAATCCTAATACCCTACTAAATAGAAATTCTGTAGATGACACTAAGCATGACTCAGTGTTAGGGATCTTGAATTCACATTTCTATAAGGCAGGCCACTGATCACACTTCTGGACGTCTTGTCCTTAAATTGAAGGCTTGCTTGCAATCGAGAAGCTATATAAGGCACCCACAGAAAGGGAGGACACAATACTCCAGCTTGGGCTTTCCATAAACCTGAAATGAACCGGCCTGGTCACATAATCCAAGGATACACCCCGCTCCCCCCCCTCCCCGCAACACTCCCTGTCAAGTGAGTTAATCCAGGCTTCTGGTTTTCATGGGTAACTGGACTGAATGCAGCCTTCACAGGAAAAGTCCACAGCAGTCTCCACTTTATTTCTGTGCTACCCTGGAAAGGAGGATGGATGCCAAGCAAAGGTCACCTCCCTATACTCTTGCAAAACACAGGGGAAAAAAAAAAAGACTGGGCCAAAGGCACGCCCTAAACATTTTGCTTTGTTCTTAAAGCATAAGTGCTGAGACCACTAGCCAAGAGTTGTGAAATTACAAAGCATTCTGGGGATTGGCATGCAAATGAGCAGGATTATATTTAGAACGGAGTAAAAAGAGAATTAACTACATACTGTGGAATCCTGCAGAGCTTTCTCTCTCTCTCAGTAGCTTTCTCTTAGATTTTACTGCCCCAAACTTGCTGGAAGGAATTTTGCAAATTTTTCTCAAGAAAAACAAAAATACACAAGGGATATTTACAATCCTTAAAAAGAAAAATACTACTGCCTCTTTTTTTTTTTTTTTAACTTCTTGGGTTTCCTTGCCTTTCTTGCATCCGAGTCATCTCCTCTGCTAATGTCATTATAATCCAGAATACTCTTTACTAAATAGATTTATACCATGTTTTTGATCACGTGATGATTTTTTGGGTGTGTGTATGTGTGTGGCTTCAAATTACAAGACTTGGTTAAACTTGTTGAGGTCAGGTTTGCATGCAAAAGGCCATGCTGGAGGAGAATTGTGAAGTGTTCCTCCGGATCAGACCGCTGTGACAAGCCACGCACAGGAACACATAATAACCAGCTAATCGGTTCAAGCTGTTCCCATCATCAAAAATGTACAAAAAACACTATTTTTTCCCTGTTTTGTCCTCTTCAATCATCTTTCACTTTCTTAAATCAAAATAAAGCATCTAAGATGAATTTGAAGGAAAAAGCCTTCCTTGGTTATGCCTTTCTTATTCCAAGAATAAGAAAGACAGCCATCAGCACAGGATGCCTCTGTGTCTGGCCAAGAGAGAGAGGAGTGGAACCAGTATGGCTGTTTTCCACAGTAAAATGGCTCTGAATGGTTTTCCTTGGATACACAGCAGTGCTTGGCTTTAGATATCTCAGGAAACTATGAGAGAGAGAGAGAGGAAGACACAGAGTCAGAGACTTGATTTACAGTCCCAAAGAAACTTAATTTTGGCCACCAAACTTGCCATTCTCCCAGACCTCAGTCAATGGCTACTCTATTCTGGTTGCTAGGGACAAAGGTTTGGCATTATTCTTGACTTCTCTCCTTCAATCACACTCACACACTCCAAATCCAATCTTTCAGCAAATGCCGTTGGTTGGTTTTAGCTTTTAAATATATTCAGACTATGGTCTCTCCTTGCTATTTGCACAGTTTCTCCCTGTGTCTAGCCATCAACGGCTATCACCTGGAGTACTGCAGTAACCTCCTAACTGGGCTCTCTTCTTCACCATCACCCATTCATTCATTCTCACAATATTCACACAATATGTACCTTGTCTTACTACATGCCATTGTTTTTCTAGGTGCTAGTATTACAGAAGTGAATAATAATAATGATAAAGTCCCAAATCTCATGAAGTTTGCTTTATACCTTTATTCCAGAGTACCACCTGTCACTTGCTAGCTCCCTTCCCTGCTTTATTTATCCTCATAATACTTTCTACTACATGACATATTAATTTATTATTGTATATTACCCTCCTTTCCCTCACCAAAACATAACCTCCTTGAGGGCAGGTTATGTATCTGTTTTATTCATTGAGTGCCTAAAATAGAGTTTTGCCCAAATTGCTCAAGAATTACCAGATGAGTGAAGGTAAGAATTTAAAAAATTGTATCTGAAGAAAGATTAATAGGTGGAATAAGAATTCTTCTGTAACTAAAGGGCATGTAGTTAGAATTAAGATTTTAAAATATCTATTTTTGCTTCTCTATGGCTTCTTAGAGTGTCCTGATTCTAGATTTCAGAGCCGGTGAATTCAAGATGGTGAAGAATTACTTTGCTAATAAGATACAGTCCGAAAATGCCAAGGCAACATATGAGCCAAACAATGGCTCAGTAGAATAGATTTGGTACCTGAGTGCTGACTAGAGGGCTGTGGCTTCGAAAGGAGATGTCATCAAAACTTATGGGGAAGATCAAAAGCTTTATGTTAATTTAAAGAATTTTATTAAAAACAATAATAATAATTGATATTGAGTTCCAAGGGAAAAGTATGGACTTGAATCCAGAATGGTGTATTGTCTAAGGATCTGGACTTGGGAGTGAAAGGAACCTTGGTCCATACTCCAATTCACTCACTTCCTCCTTCTATGACCTTCAGCAAATTACTGCAACTTTCTAAGCCTTGGTTTCCTCATCTCTAAAATGAGGGTCTTATCACCTACCTCACAGTGGTTCTATGATGATTTATTAATTCATTCAACTAATATTTATTGAGTACCTTCATGAATACCTAGGTACTAGGGATACAAATATTTGAACAAACAAAATAAAATCCCTGCTCTCATGAATCTTACATTTTAGGGAAAGAGATGAGTCAAAAATAAAAAATTAAAATACATAGTAATTAAAACAGTGGTAAGTACATTGGGGATAAATAAAACAGGGAAGGGGAGTTAAAAGTCATTCAAATGTATTGAGGATGAAGTGGCAATTTACAGACAGGGGTCACTAAAGGACAAGCGAGATGATGGTAGCTTGGACCAAATGATAATAGAGGAAACAGTGAGAAATGGTCAGATATTGGATATATTTTAATGTAAAGCCAACAGTATTTGCTGATGGATTTGACCAGGGTGTGAGAAAAAGAGGAATCAAAAATCACAATGAAATTTTTTTCATTTGAGCAATTCAGTGAAGGTGAAGGTACATCACTGAGATAGGGAAATTTGTGGAAGGAATGGGATTGAGAGGAACGGCCAGTAATGTTTGCGGACATTCCCATTAGACAGTCAAGTGAAATGTTCAGCAGGCAGGTGGATATTCCAGATTGGAAATCTAAGGGAAAGTCTTGACCAGAGATACAAATTTAGGAGTTGTCAGCCTATTGGTGTTATTTAAAGCAACAAGGCTGGATGAGATGACCAAGGAAATGAGTGTAGAAAAGACATCTGGGGTAAGGAGGCCTCCTGGGGACATGAGCAACCAGGGAAAGCAGCAGAGACAGTGGTCAGGGAGATAAAGGAGCACCATAAGAGTGTGTGGCATTCCGAAGGTCAAGAAACAAAATGAGTTCAAGGAGGAGAATGTGTTCATTTTGTAAAGAAAGGTCAAGGGAGATGAGAACTGATAACTAACCAGTGGATGAAAAACACCATCATGGTCACAGAAGACCTTGACCAGAGCACCTATAAAATGAGTATCTTAATACCCACCTCCCAGTGGTTGTTTTTGTTTGGTTTTGCTTTTTGGGTTTTTTTTTTTTTTTTGATGAGGGTGTATTCAATTATTCAAGTAATATTTACTGAGTACCTACTATGTAAACTGCCAGAGAAGTTTTAATAGAATTGTGGGGGTGAAACCTCACTGTGGTGTTTTGAAGAGAAAATCCAAGTGGAAATTGAAGACAACTCTTTCAAAGGATTTTGTTGTAAACAGGGACAGAGAAATGGAGCAGTAGCTAGCAGAGAAAGTGGAATCTAATTTGAGAGCATGGTTGTATTCAGTGGGGCTGATTCAGTAAGGAAAGGAAACTTTATGAGGCAGGGAAGAAATGGGACAATTGCTCTGTGGACATTCTTGAACAGGCAACACAAGTGACATCTGGTGTTCGAGTGGAGGGCTTGCCCTTAGCTAGGAACAAGACCAGTTCAACCCCAGTAACTGAAGACAGGAGTATACTGGCAGAGGGAGGTAGGTAGCTGGGAATATTTCCTGGAGGGACTTCATGGAATTTGTCTTCTGATTGCATCTATTTTCTCTGCCATTAGCTAAGATGGTGTAGGAGAGAAAATATTGGGAGAGGGGAGGAGGAATTGGTATGAAGTCATTTTCCAGTATTGTAAAGGGACTAAGGAAATATGATATGATTATCTGGCAGCACTAAAAATTCCCTTCGGATAGTGGCCATACATTTAAAGAGAGACCAGCACAGGTGTGGATGTTCCTCCAGCTGTGCACAGCTGCATACGTGCAGCGTGGAGCAGGTAGGGTGTAGAATAGGGGTTTTTTTAGATGAGAGCTAAGAATAGAAAAAGAAACTCCAGGGAACTGAGGATGAAGCAAGGGATCTAAGCTGATTATGAGAGCAGGTAGGACACCGTATAGGGGAGTAAAGGACAGTGAACATATTGGAGATTAAATAAGATTATTCTTGTAAAGCTCTTAGCACAAAGTAAGTTCATTAGATGGCAGTGATTCCTACCATTATTTTTAATGTTTTGATTATTTTTTTGTTAAACTCATTTATGTCAGAGAGTATGTGTTATTTAGCTTTGTGGCCCCCAGCTCTTTTATAGTGCTTGGAATAAAGTAGAATCAATGGGGGGGAAATTAATTGAATAGACAGAGGGGAAAGTCCAGAATATTCTCCGTCTTCCTTTTAATCTCCAAAATATCTACAATAAATACTTAGCCATTAATACAGTTTTGAACATTAAAAATACTTTCTACTTTTAAAAAATGCATTTATATTTTGCTATATTAATATGGGGAAACATTTCCCCTTGGTTCTGATTTGAAAGATGGAGAAAAAAATACAGTTCTAATATAAATATAGAAGTGTTTTGAAGGGGAAAAAAATCTATAAACTAGGTCTTTGTTTTAGGCTATTCTAATATTAAATAAATAAACATTTAATCTTAGAAGTGCCAATTAAGTAATTTGGGTCTATTAATTTTACTTACAATTCAAACAAAGGAAATCTCAGTCATGTAATTCCAGTGTTACAGAATGAAAATCAAAGTGATGATTCACCTGCTATTATTAGGTGTTTACATATTAAATAAACTCACAAGCTTATCTTTGATACACATAAGCCAAAAAAAATAACAGCCACAAAAAATATTTCCATTGGGTGATTGATTGTAAAATGAAATTCACACCAGCTTGTGCAAACCTTCTCCCTAGATGGAGAAGGGTTCTAGCCTGGTCCATAAGCTTGGATAGCAGCTCATTTCAAAGCCACAGGCTAGAGTTATAGGGTGAGGTTAGGAGGGAGGGATAAATTATTGTATGTTGATCTCCTTTTTTGGCCCAGCATATGTTAGACACACAGGTGAGGTTACATTCATACTAGTGGAAAAAATCTTGACAGCTTTGTCTTGGAGATCATGCGGAGAAATACTGATTAACTTATTTAAATAACTTCAGAAATTTTTAAAAGATTTTTTTCTCCTAATGTTGTTGCTGTGAGTCACCTTTCAGCAACGAATCCCAGGTTTCTCAGCTATGTATGTGCATGGGATTGGGAAAGAAGGCAGTCCAGTGCATACCATTCTGATTTGCAGTATCTAGGGTGAGCTGTAGATGCAGTCTTATGTACATTCAATGCCCCATAGAAATAGTTCCCTTTCCTACTAAAACCATTTTTGTACCATGACATTCAGGTGAAATTCCCATATAAGAAAATCAAAGCGGTGGAACTGGATGTTTTTTGAGGAGTAGAGGGGCTTGAACTTGGGACTCAGTATCAATTCACATTTTTATTTCATTCATTTATTCACTTACATATGCAAAAATTTGGCAAATAATCACAGGATTGAAGGTAGGAAATGATCCACAAAACTAGGCTCTGAAACAACAGAGGCAGGTGGCAGCACTTAACTGTCAGAAGCCAGGTGGGTGCATTATGCTAATAAATGCCAAGGCCAGTGTGGTAGCCAGGAAGACCCGACCTGAAGAGTTAAAGAGATGCTTAATAGATGATTAATATCGCTACAAGCAAGACAGATGAAAGATGCTCCGAAGTGTAGTGTGGTAGGCAGAATAATATCCCCCTAAAATGCCTACATCCTGCCGGGCACAGTGGCTCATGCCTGTAATCCCAGCACTTTGGGAGGCTAAAGCAGGAGGATTGCTTGAGGCCAAAAGTTAAAGACCAGCAAGACCTAGCAGGACCCTGTCTCTACAAAAACTAAAATAATTAGCCAGATGCGGTAGTGCACACCTGTAGTCCCAGCTACTTGGGAGACTGAGGCAGAAGGATCGCTTGAGGACAGTAGTTCAAGGCTGCAGTGAGCTATGATCCCATCCAGCCTGGGCGACAGAGCAAGACCCTGTCTCTAAAAACAACAACAAGAACAACGACAAAACAGTCCATGTTTTAATTGCTGGAACTTGTGACTTGTGAAGACGTCACCTTACATGGCAAAAGGGACTCTGTTATTAAGTATCTTGACCTGGGAAATTATCTTAGACGAATCCTAGATTATCCAGGTGGGCCCAGTGTAATCACAAGGGTCCTCATAAAGACAGAGGAGGGCAGGAGAGTCAGAGAGAGAGGGAGTTATGATGAAGGAAGCCAGGGTCAGAGCCAAGGATGTCAGATGTGGCCAGGAGCCAAGGAATATAGGCAGCCTCTAGAAGCTGGAAAAGGCAAGGGACAGATACTCTGCTAGAGCTTCCGGAAGGATTGAAGGTCTGCTGACACCTTGATTTTAGCTCCATAGACTCATTTTAGCCTTCTGACCTCCAGAACTATAGGAGAATAACTATCGTTTTAAGCCTCTAAGTGCATGGTAATTTGTTATGGCAGCAATAGGAAACTAATATAGGTAGTAATCAAAATAAATCAAAGATTCATGATCAGGAGGCTAAGGAGAATCACTCCTCTAAAAAGTCATGATCCCTTGCCCAAATTCTGGATCTGAGCTAGTCTTTAGGCCTGCAATCTATTAACTGAAGGAGAAGCTGGTTTATTAGGAGGAAGGAGCCTGCAACACCATGCCTAGTATATACAGTGATGACTCCCTTAGTCCTTCCACAAGAGTTCCTATGGCCACATAATGATGCCACTGTCAACTTGGAAAGGAGCCCACATAAGAATCTTGAGCACTGACAGATACAGGTTCCCAGTTGACATTGATACCCAGAGCGTAGCTCCTCTATTAGAGTGCTCACATGTGCAGACCAGGTAATAAATGGACTCCTGGGCTAGATTTGGCTTACATTTGGCCCCTTGGGTTCACAGACCCACCTAGTGGTCATTTTCCCCAACCCCCATTGATTAATTGGGTTAGACAAATATGGCAATGAGCACAACTTTCATGTTGGTTTCTTAGCCTGTGGAGTAAGAGCTATCAAGTAGAGAAAACCAAGCAGAAGGCTATAAAGAGACCCCCACCCCCACCCAAAATAATAAATAATTTTTATCCTAAGGGAATGGCAGAGGTTAGCTGCACCCTTAAAGGCATGAAGGATGCAGGTCTAGTAGTCCCCATCATATCACTACTTAATTGAACTGTCTGGACACCACGAAACCCACACAAATCCAAGAGCATGACTTAATCAAGTAAGAATCCAAACCTATGCAGCTGTGATATTTTTCTAGCGCAGATTGTCATGGCCTCAATTACATTGTACACAGCCATCAGTCTAGTGAATGAGTGCTTTTCCGTCAGACAAGGGGATCAAAAGCAGTTTGCACCACTTGGAGCAGACAGTAGTGCACATGAGCAGTCTGGACCCAAGGCTATGTTAATCCTTCACTCCATTAGAATATAGCCTGAAAGATCTAGACTGCCTGGACATCTTGAAGAACATCCTAGTGGTACACTTTATTGATAACATCATGAAAATCTGACTAGATAAGTAAGAAATGACAAGTACATTGAAGGCTTTCCTAAAACACATGAATGCTAGAAAGAGAGAGATAAAGTCTACAAAGATTTAGGGGCTTGATAGCTCAGTAAAATTTTAGGAGTCCAGTGGATTAGGGCATGCCATGGCACTTCTTCCAGAGTAAAGGACAAATGATTGCACTGGACAACTCCTGCGAAGAAGGAAACACAATGCCTGGTAGGCCTCTTCAGATTTACAGATAACATATTCTGTATCTGAAATGTGTTACAGCCCACATGCACAAAAGGCTGTCAGCTTTATGTGGTACCCGAAGGGCTCTGTATGCAGTGCAAACAGCCTGGCCACTTGGCCCTATAACCCAATAACTCCTATGGTATTGGCAGTATCTGTGGTGAGAAAAGATGCACGTGGAGGTGATGCAAGTCCCAAGAGAAGAATTATAATTTAGACTCCTAGGACTCTGAAACCAGATAATTATGCACTATTCAAAATGTAGGTCCTTGAGTGCTACTGGACCCTGGTAGAGATGGAAGGCCTGACCAGGGTCATCAAGTGACCATGCAGCCAGAATGTCCGGCATGAGCTGGGTGCTATCAGGCCCGAGATGTCATAATATCAGGTAGACCTAGTAGCAATTCACTGTAGATGGAAGTGGCACATCCAGGATTGGCCATGAGAAGGGCTGAAGGGCACATGTAGGCTACTTGAGCAGGCGGTCTAGTCTTTCATGTCACCCACTACTGATGCCCCAGTACCTTTCTGGGAGCACACACCTGGGACCCTTATGATCAGCTGATGGAGGAGGAAAAAGCCTGAGCCTCAGATATTTGCATTGCGTTGTTAACGCCCTCCAGAGAGCATCCATCACAGAAGAGGCACTAAACAATGATGCAGACAAAGTGACCCTGTCAGTTGACATCAGCCAGGCTCTGTCATCAGCCTCCCCAATGTTGGCACAATGGGTGCATGAATAGAGTGGACACAGTGACAGGGCAAGTGGCAATCCAGGAAATCAACATCCACTCCCAATGCTGACCAGCTACTGGTGCTGTCAAATGTCCATCCTGCCAGCAATGGAGAGCAACCGTACCTCCCCAATATGGCACCAGCGCGCAAAGACACAAACAGCCACTTGGTGATAAATAAGTTGAATGCACTAGACCCCTTTCACACCAGAAGGCACAGTGATTCGTTTTTATAGAAATAAACACATCCTGGGTATGGATTTGCTTTTGCCTTTTCTGCTGCTAGGGTCTCAGTCAACACCACTATTTGAGGGCTTAAGAAATGTCTGATGCACTGGCCTGAGATCCCACTGACATCACGTCAGACCAAGGGGCCCGTTTCATAGCAAATAAGATGCAAAAAAGGCCACATGATCATGGGATCCATGATTTGTATCAAATATCACATCACCCAGAAGCTGCTATCCTGAGCATGGAGCAGCAGCCTATTGTAGGCACAATAGAAGCATAAATTCAGAACGATTCTGTGTAAGGATAGGGCACCACCTCCAGGATGCACTGTACGTTTTACATCGATGCCCTTTATATGGCACTGTGCCCCAAAAGGAAGAATATATGGATGCAAGCACCAAGGGGAGGAAGCAGGAGTGATCCCTTTTACCTTCACTCCCAGGGACCCAGCTGGGAAATATGTGCTTCCCACCCCTACAATTCTGGGTTATTTAGTGCCTTTTCCCAGAAGGGGAAATGCTTCCATCAGGGGGCACTGCAAGAATCCTACTGAACTGTAAGTTGCAACTGCTACCTGGGTTGCAACCTTTGGGCTCTTTGTGGCCAGGAACTAAACAGGCAAGAAGGAGAGTCAGCATCCTTGTAGGACCCCAATTATCAGGAGGATGCAGGGCTGCTGTTACATAATGGGGGTGGTGAGGAGTAGGTACAGCACCCTTGTGATCCACATGGGTTCTTTTAGGTACTACATTGCCCAACCTTGATGGTACAGACAAGCACATCAGCCATAATGTACTTGAGGCTGAGAATGGCATGGTGACCCGAGGCTCTGACCCCTCACAGATCCAGGTCCATGTCTCAACACCGGACAAATCACTGGGAGCAGCAGAGGTGCTGGCTAAGAGTAAGGAGAATCTAGGATGGTCAGTAGAGGACGATATGGGTCTTACTGTGGTCTTAAGACCAGCTATGAAAACAGAGGCCCTGAGACCCTCAAGAGAAGAGACCCCTCCCCACCAAATCCTGGACTTGTTGTTCACAGAGAAGTGAATCCGAGCAGTGTGAGGAGCGGTCTGTAGTAGACACCATGGTGCACCACCCAGTTCCCTATTTAGAACTGAAGGACTTGTCCACCTGGTGCTCTCAGCCCTCAGCTGTCAACCCTCTCTGGAAATCACCCTTGCCAAGATATCCCCCCCCAAGGGCAGCCTGATCCCATAATTGATTAATGTGAGCATATAGAGGCCTGGCCTTCTAGCCACAAAACTAGAGTAACCTCAAAGAATTATCCCAGTTTCAGGTCTGCCTGCAAGGTCAGCTGAGGCCTTTGTTAAGACCGCATCACAACTCAACTTGTCCCTCTGCCCAAGTCTTCTTTCCCTTCCTTTCCTTTCCCTTCCACGGATGCTGATCCGAGGAGCACTCCCTAATAAACTTCGTACATCCTAGTCTCCTCAGAATCTGCTTTCCAGGAAACACGACCAGCAACAGTGAGACTGATACTAAATAAATATTTACATGCAGAGACATTTTTTATTTAGCCAATATTTTAAATGTTATAGGTTTCACACTAAAATTTAGATTTCTTTAAAAATTCAAAAACCTGGCAATTCTGGACTCATAAACACACATTAGTATCCGTCAGCTAGAGTCGAATACTGGCTGCCTTTTGACCGAACATTTATTCTCCAATTAACCATAATGTCTGATGCTTCCTCTTCCTTTACATAGGGCTGGCTTCCATTTATTTATGCCACCTGCCTCATTTATTATGGTCATTTAAATTTTTGACATCAGACCAGTTGGACACTCTGAGTTATTTAGGAATTAAACAATAAGGATTCTCTGTCTCAGAGGTGAGGGTTGTTCTATTCTGAAGCAGTCTTTGGTACCTGTTCAGAATTGAGAAGGCAGTGAGTTATCTCCAGGGAACTACCTCCTCCCCAGCCCACTCCTACCCCACCCCTACTGAGCCCTAAACTACAAATTGAATCCAGGAACTCCCTGCCCCTCTGTTAAAAGCCTGTTTGAGAAAATACACTGGAGCTGCTGAATCTTCAGTTAAGTGCAATCAATTTCACCCTTGGGTGAATGGAAACACACGTGACCGGATTCAGATCTGTCCCTGGATAGCACAACAGCTCACTCCCAGATCAATGGTACGAGACATACTCCTGGATGGACGCTCAGAATAGAAAGCCAACCCCCAGGTTGCAAGGCCACAATCCCAGTTTGTATTTTCCAGGTTTCCCATCCGTCTCCAGGAAGGAACTTTGGCTGTGTGTTTTTTGTGTTTTTTTCCCTTCTGTTTCCTGTACTCAGCTATAGCAAATGCTCCAGGGCCATAGGGCCTCATCTGCCTCTGGTTCCCTATCTTTTCAGAGATGTAGGAATGTCAGAGACATATGCCTAAGCGTCTCGTAACAGGTTGTGCTGAACCAATTCCCGAAGGAGCCGTGGAATGAGAAACAGGCGCCTCTTGCACGGAACTGCTCTGTCAACAAATGAGTACTTCTTTGCTGAACTGGTTTACCTCCATACACTGATCCCAAATGAGACCCTGGATTTCTGACCTCAGGAAGTCCAGTATCAAATGCTCACGTGGCAGAATACCTGGACAGTTTTAAAGGTCCAGGCACTAATTTTTCACTGGAGACATGAGCATAAGAGGCAAAAAGCAGAGGCTGAAATAGAGAAAAACAGATTTTCCAAATTCCTTTCAAATTATTTGACTTTGGAATTAACAACCTGAAAAATCTTCTTAGCATCACTTGTTTCATCTATAAAATGAGTGGATATACTGACACAAACATGAGGAAACAGATGTTAGGAAATAGAAAGATGAGTTGATTCATTTAGAAGGAGTTGCTGGTGCATATCATTATAGCACAGGGTGATTAAAAGAATAGATTTTGGAGTCCTTATAGCAATGAGTGGATGGAAAATGAAGGACCCCTGCCCAACCTAGCCTAATTCTCTGATGACTATTCTACTAGGATCTTGCTAATAGAGTACTCTTTAACCAGTATAACAAGATGGTAACAGAGCTGATGGATAGAGCCGCTGATATTCATATTACATTTTTTTAAGTAAAATAGAAAATAGCCAATTAAGTTGAGAACACAATGTAGGCTCTCTATTTTCCATGACCACACCAAGAATAAAGAAAAATATGGGAGGCAGCCAATCACCCACCATCAGGGACAGACTGGGGGACTCCCCTGCCCAAATTCCTATGACCACTGGAGAACCCTCCAGCTAACACCACACATTGGTAGCCCTGGCTGCTTCATGATCATCAGCACCCATGACCCAAACACCTCCCACCAGGCCCCACCTCCAACATTGAGGATCAAATTTCAACCTGAGACTTGCTGGGTCAAACAAACCATATCCAAACCACAGCACCCTCTGAAGCTACACTGTCATTCTCTCTATTCTATTTACATTAGCCACTTTTTTTTTCTCTACACATTTGGCCACTCCATGTTTCTTCATTTTAATTACAATGAGAGAATAAAATGAGTGTCCGTTGGTTCCAATCCCCAATTGGAAAGAATTTGATTGGCTGTGTTTGGGTCAGTTATTACCCTACATTCTAATCACATGTGGAGAAGGGATGGAGGAATCACAGGACATAAACAGGGCAGGGATGTGTCCACCCATGTAGACATAGAGGCATTTCTCAGAGAAAGGAGCTATTATGATGTTGGCAGAATCCAAAGACATCTCCTTGCACTGGTTCTTACCTGTTGTCCGTACCAAAGGAGCAGATAAGCCTGCACAGAAATTCATACATCATTACCAAGGAAAAGAAAAAGATGACAGGATCAACTTTAAGATAGGATCTCTATAACAAGGGCACCAGAGAACGGATTGAGGTAGATAATGCAAAGGTTATTCTTGAAAACTTAAATCTGCCTGCTTGTCATATGCTAATAAGTGTTTTCAGTCCATGTATTTACATATCTCTGTCCCCCTATTCTCCTAGACTCCTCTCAGGCAGGCTTCATGGTCTCTGTTTACACTAGCTTCATTCTTTTAGAGCTTCAAAGAGCTCAATGCCATGAGACAATAGTGATAAACCCACTCAGTCTACAATGGAAGCACGTAAGACTACAGAAGGCACATAGTTTGCCCACCCCAGCCCCACAGTTAGTGACGCCATTTGCATAGGGGTCTGACTTCTAATCCAGAGATCTACATCCATTACAACACTACCTCACTTCATCCTAGAAAGATATTATATATAGATATGGGGGAGGAGGAGCAGTTCATGCATGTTCAAAGGTTTACTAATACTATGCTCAATCTCAAGTATTAATAAAATCAAATTGTGCACAATATCAGAAATAGGTAAATGCTAAACCAGAAATAATTACTATTCTGAGAGCCAAAGCAAAATGAGGAGGTACTGTAGTGACAGAGAAAAAGAAAAATAAGTCAAGAAACTCAAGTTTTAGTCATGTCTATTTTATTAACAAATTAACCTGAAGCAATTCATTTAATCTCATCTCATCTTTTCAATGGATAACAAATTCTTTGCTTCCAATATCTTTGGGCTGATGATCAAATAAAATAATGGAAATGCCTCCATTTGGGAAAAAAATGCATTCTAAAAAGCTACAAGCACACCAGGCCTGAGCATTATTTTTCCATCATGTTACAAACAAATCCAGGACTAATACTGGCTCAAAGACTTATTTATCATTGTTGCTTTCCAAGTATGACCCTGCCTTTAAGCACCTCTCTGTTTTTCAAATTATGTATTTCTCCAGATGCATGTTCCCACTTTTCAAGGCTGATCTCATTTGTTCATTTCCTGCCCATATTTCTAATCTCTCTAGGTTGCTCTGTACTATGTCTCTTCCTCACTAGTGTCTATAACACCATCCTATTTACCCTCATCTGCAGATATAATTACCATAATAGGTTTATGGCCTCTTTCCAAACCATCAATAACAGTGCAAAATGAAATGCATCTGAAGCTGATCTCTGCAGCATCCTCCTGGAACTTGCAGCATGCCATTTTTCATTCTTGTTGGGTTTTTCAGCCAGTTTTGAGGTCATTTCTTATGGCTCAGAGAAGCTCCCAAACCAAACCCAAGACTTTTTTTTTTTTTAAATCATACAGATACCAGTCCTTGTTTCTCCTGCTCATAATAAAATAAATAAAATAAAGTAAAATAAAATCACTTATAGCATGCCAAGACATGAAGCAGGGAGGCTACTTAAAGCCCTGAGAATAAATTGGGGGGTTCCTATCCAGAGATCTCCTATCACATCAATGTGAGAGTGCTCATAGTGATTCTGTCTCTGTGTTGATCCAGAAATCAGGAAAACCTAAGTTTTCCAGGTGGAATTCCAAATCCTTGTGTCTCTTTCCAGTGAAGACCTGCAGCCAAGTTCCTCTATAAACCTGAGGAATAAGATGCATAATCTTTGTGGCTCCATACAAGGGACACAACTTTTCTTTGTTGTTTTTCTCATTAAATTTTAGGCTGATATTAAAGTCCCTTCTTTGTTTCCATTACAACACTTGGCAGTTTTTTAAAGAGAAAGAGTTTGAAGAAAGAGAAAGAACACAAAGACTAATCCATGGGTGAATAAACTTGAGAAACATATTATTGCAAACAATTTTCTTTTATTTTTCTTAGTTTGAAATTAGTTTTTGGTTTTTAGGAGGGCAGGCTTTGTTTTGGCTTTTGATTGGGCTCAGCATGAGATACCTTGTCTTGTTCTAATCTCGAGAATCTATTTCTTCACTTCTTCGTGAACACTTCTGGTAGTGGACTTTCCCACCAATGGATTTGCCTCTTGCAGTTAAATTGTGATTCAACTTCTAAACAGTTGGAAATTTAGGTTAAATAAAACCTTGGGGCCCTTTGTGAACTGCTGTGTGGATTTCCAAATTTCTTTTTAAAATATATTTTAAATATATTTTAAACAACCTTAGAAATGCTAAATTTTAGTTACCCGATAAGGAGAAAAGAAAAGCTGCAAGTTATCTTAATACCCTAAGTTAATTGCAGTATTGGAAGAAAAGTCTCATTTTTATCGATTCCTTTCATCTTTTATAAAGGAAAAACATGAACTTTGGACACAGAAAGACCTGGCTTTCTATCCTGGCTACGTCAAATACTGCCTTTATGAAACTGGGAAATTTTCTTAATCTTTTTGAGTTTTTTTCCTCTTTTGTAAAATATAGAAAAATAATACTACCATCATGTAGCATTGTTTGGATTAAGTGTACAAAATCGTGGCTAGTAAGTACAGTGTTTGGTGCATAGTAGGGGATCAGTAAATGTCATCTGTTTCCCTTGTCCTCCACATACATAATGGCAAAATCTGTCATCTTTTATTAATACACATGGCTCACTTTCTCATAACATTATTACCAGGCAATTATGAACTGCTAAGAGGAAAATGTCTTTTCATGAATTTAATAATAATGATAATGATACTATGCAGGCAGAATTCTAAGCGATTTTATATGCAATATTTCATTTAATCTTCACAAAGGGAGGTACTTTTACTATTCCCATTTACAGAAAAGGATTTGGAAGTTGACAATGGTTAAATGACAAGCTCATTAGTGGATGGGTCAGGATTTGAATTCAAGCAGTCTGGTGCCAGAACCTCACCTTGTTAGCCACTCTATACTATCTTCTATTACAACAATGTGTATTATGAATTGGAGGTAATGATTATATGAGGACTCCATACAGTGATATAGATAAAGCACTGTACATAATGTCTGTCACATGGCAAATTCTTACTAAATTAGAAATTCAGTGAACAAATAAGATCTTTTGCAATATAATTAAATTCTCTCTTGTAATATCCCTTTATTTTTTAACATCTTCATTGAGATGTAATGCATGTAATAAAATTCACCCATTTAAAGTGTCCAATTCAATGTTCTTTTAAAAATATATTCATAGAGTTCTACAACCATCACTATCTAAGTGTAGAACATTTTCATCCCTCAAAATATCCTTTATTTTTTAAAAATCTAGATTTTCATAGATTAGGTTTTCTTAAAGAAAATTATGTATGAAAAATCGCACTTCTCTCATACATTGCTGCTTGAAACGTAAAATGGTACTGCCACTCCAGAAAATAATTTGGCAGTTTCCCATAAGAGTAAACATGCACAAACCATACAACCTACCAGTTTAACTCTTGGACATTTATTACAGAGGAACGAAAATTTACATTTCCACAGAAACCTGTACGAGAATATTCGTAACAGATCTACTCATAATAGCTAAAAACGAGAAACAGCTCAAATGTCCTTAAATAGGTGAATGGATAAATAAAGTCTGGTATATCCACACAATGCAATACTACTCAGCAATAAGGAAGAGCATGCTAATGATACATGAACCACTTGGATCGATCTTTAGACTATTTTGCTTAATGAACAAAAACAATTTCAAAAAGTTACATAATGTATGATTCCATTTATATAGTATCCTCAAAACAACAAAACAATAGCAATGGAAAACAGATTAGTGCTTGCTAGGGAACAGGGACAGGGTAGGTGTGGCATAGCATGATGGTGTTCCTTGGATGTAATTCTGTATTTTGATTGTACGGACTGAGCATCCTTAATATGGAAATCTGAAATCAAAAATACTGCAAAACCAGACACATTTTGAACACTGACATGACACTGCAAGTGGGACATTCCACACCTGATCCCATGTGATGAGCTGCAGTCAAAAATCAGTGAAAACTGTTGCATTTACAAAATTATTAAAAATATTATATACAATTACCTTCAGGCTGTGTACAGGTATATATAAAACATAAATGAATGTCATGTTTAGACTTGGGTCCCATGCCTAAGATATCTCATTATATATATGTAAATATTTCAAAGTCTGAAAAAATATGAAATCCCAAACACTTACGGTCATAAGCATTTTTTATAAGGGAAACTCAACCTGTAGTGGTGGTTATACAAATCTATACATGGGATAAAATTACATTGAACTATTCACACACAAATACACACTCATACACAGTCACACACAAATTCAGGCAAAAATTGGGGGAATCTGAATAAGGCCCTGCCATCTAGTTATCAGTATTGTACAGATGTTAGTTTCCTAGTTTTAACATCGTATTGGTGTTACATGAGATGTGACCATTGGCTAAAGCTGAATGAAGTGTTCAAGGGACTCTGTGAACTATTTTTGCAACTTCCTATGAGTCTACAATCATTTCAAAATAAAAAGTCAAAATAATAGCATTTCAAAAGCAGAACCAAGGCAAGTTTTGAAGAAGATACTCAGACCTGAAAGCTGTCATGTATACGATTTTTGAGACTGTTCTTAGAATTGAAACAATTTCATTATTGCTAAAGACCTGATATAAAGATCAAAATCCCAAAATAAGTTGCTCAAAATGGAAAATTATTCAAGGGAATGGAAAGAACACCTTGAAAGAACAGATAAATGCAGAGCTTCAAAGCTAGTGTATAAATATAAATTACATAATAAATAAAAGCTACCCTAGGAAAGAGGCAAAGATCAAAGTAATTAGAAACCATAGATGAGTTTAGTTTTAGAATGTGATCTCTGGCTCTGGAATCAGATGTCAGAGATTCTAACTCTGACTTCTTCTGCTAGAAGCTTGATGATGTTGGGGCTCAGAGAACAGCACCCCAAAGTATGGTGCTTTGGTATGCTGAGCACTTTTGAATTAAAGGAAATTAAAAGGCCTTAGGAGCTGCCTCAGAACCGAAGACTTTCTAACCTTCTTGTAACAGGCAGAATGGCCTAAAAAGGGTAAAAATGTTTTTTGTCTCTCTAACCGCTCCCCACTCCTTTTGGGAATTAAAACCTACATCCCTGCCCCAGGCCAGGGGTCTAGAAGGGCAGGAGAGTGCCCTTTGTTCTTTGTACCACATGAGATGGCTCAAGGGAATTGTCCCTTCTGAAGTCATCAGATTGTCTTAGCCGAAGATGGGATGAATCAGAACCATCAACTGTAGTTGAACAGCAATAGCCTGAAGCTGAAAATCTCCCCTTTAAAAGCTCTGTATTCCTGCTGAGAGGCAGGATATTGGTACTTTAAGACGGGAGTCTGCCAACCTCCTCATTTGCCAGCAAATTAATAAACTTCTCTTTTCTTCTCCTCAAACCACTTGTCCTCATTCTTTAGATGAGGCGTCAGGGACAAGTGCCAAGCTTTCAGTAACATTCTCGTTTCTTCTCCCCTAAGCTCACGTGAGGGCCTTCTCTGGAAGTTCCCATATCTGACTTATGAAACATCTTCCAAAGGAAATGTAATTGTCTTAAGACCCCCTCCCTAGGAATCTCATCAAATAATCAGGAAAAATTAACAATTGCAGAAGAGAAAAGACTGAAGGAAATTAGAAATATTTACCCCAAATATGGCATTTTGACATGCTGGACTGACTAGAGAAGGCTCAAAGTCTCTCTGACCTTCCCCCTCCATCATCATCTCTCCCAAAATTGTTGAAGTGTCTTTATCTGTCTGAGATCCAGACTCCTCTAGGAAAACAATTGCTCTTTTCTCCCTGTCCCTATAAGACAGGAACATGACCACACATGAACAGACTCTTTAAGAAGATAATGTCATGTCTCTGTCTCATTTAAATTCCAAAGAGAACTATTTACCAGTTAATGTTTATTCCCATCCATTCCTCCTCCCTAGTAATCCTTTATTGTCCCTGAACAGAATTCTTCATTTCCCTCCTCCCATAATTGCTATTGTTATTATCATTAACATAGTTGATTTGATTATCACAATAGCACTGTAATAGAGGCTTTGTTTCCATCTTCCAAGGAAAATCATTATTTGCTATTATTTGATAGTTAACAGCTCATTCAGAATCACATTTTGACTTTTTTAGAGCCAGGACCAGAATTTATGTGTCCTACATTGAGCTCTTTTTAAAATTTTTGCTGTTATAAAAATATTTTTCAATAAACGATTTATCCTGGGCTATGCACTGCATATAGTAATATAGGTCTCAATCTCTCAGAACTTTAAACATTCCCTTTGTATTTATTGGTCTGTTGAAGGGAGTTCACAGATCTTCTTAATATACCCTCTAACTGTTGAATTTTTCCTGTCTCCAGCCTGTACACATCAATGTCAGTTAGGACTTGCATTCATCTGCACATAACTGTGTCTATAAGGGAGGCTAGAAAATGTAATTTTTCAAGCTGGGCATACTGCCTCCCTCAACAAAATTAGGGTTACCTTAGTAAGAAAGGAAACAGTTGATTACTTGTTAGAAAAACACCATGATATCTAAGAAGTGTGGTCTCGGAAGCAGAAGGGATCTTCAGAAAGAAGGAGGCAACCAAGAGAATCCAAGAAGGCTCTGAGTTTGTGCCCCTACATCTACTCTGTAAGGCCCTGTGTAATTTGGTCCTGGGCGACTGCTCTGGCTTTGAGGGTTCAACATGCGCCCTCACTATCTATAGGGTTTCAGGTTCCTGAGCATGCCATGCTTTCTCTCTTCCTCTGCCTGGACCCCCCCCCCCCCACACACACACATTTCCATTACCATATCATACATGCATATTTTTCCAGGCTATCTCAAATGTACATTGAGACCATGGGGAGCCTTCCCTGACCTCCAAGTCCTGGTTCGGTTCTCCATCTGCCTCTGTGACCTCGGGGTCCTTTCTGCACACCCTATTGTAACACCGATCCCACTGTACTGTAACATGTGTCTGGGAATGTGACCAGCCTTCCTCTCCCTCACTCCCGAAACTGTTAGCACCTGGAAGGCAGGGACTTTCTTCTATATTCACCAGATCAGGTTTGCATTTTGGTCATTTTTCTTCACTAAGTATTTGCATAGTATCTTGCACCTAATAGATGAGCAGTAAACTTTTGTGGAATATATTAATCAATAAATTCTACTCTGAGTAAATCAGGAGTTTGTAAAAACAATAGCGTAGACAGGCAGTAGTAATAGTTATTACTTACTGAAGGTTTGCAAAATATGAGGCATTCTGGGTTTAGTACATTACAGGGATTATCTTCTTTTATTTTTCCAACAACCTGTGATACACATACAATTACCATGAGGAAAGTGAGGCTCAGAGAAGTTATTTGCCCAAGGTCATAGAGCTAATAAAATGTTAAGCAGGGATTTGAACCCTGGTCGTGTCTCCTCCACAATCCGAATACTTATTTACCAGGCTATGCTGCTGAAACTGAAGTCTCAGCCCCTTTGGCTGGATATTCTGAGAGGATGCTGCAGCATGAAGCTCCAGAGCACAGAACAGCTGTTCCAAAGCATGAATCCTGCTCACTCAGTGAAGGACATTTTATTTTGTCTGAAGAGAGAGTGAAAAGACAGAAGTGGAAGGCAAGGGGGCTTTATTTTGGGAAAGAGAGGGAGCAAGATGACAAATGAAATAAACTGAGAATCCCACATCAGAGCAACCACAGATGCAATCTGAGACAGGCATTTTATCTATCGACACCGCTCTGACAACCAGCTAATTAAATATCTCTGGGGAGAAAGTTGCCATCTTGACTCACGGGAGCAAGTACTGAGTTCTGAAGCCTGTTCTCTGCATGGAGCTCAGCGAGGCCAGCTTCCCAGATGGCCTGATAATCCCCGCAGCCAGCTTAACACCCAAGTCCCACTGGAGAAGAGGCAAAGGCAGCAGAGGATACTGAAAGCAAGCTGAGCGTAATTAGAATAATAAAGCCTCATATTTAGTGGGCACTTGCAATCAGTCTCAAGCAACTGAGTGGTTTTTCATTTAATCCTCCAAAAGAATCTAATGAGATGGATGTTATCCCCCTTTTACAAATATGGGACCAATGGACAGCAATTGTACCTGTTATTGGCCTCCTGTTTCTCAGCTCCTAGCCCATCCATCTACACTTTATATTCTCTAATTTCTACTCAGCTGGGACTCTGCAAACTGCATGACCCAGGATCCTCAACCAGCTAGCTTTCTATTAGGGTCTGCAAACAGAAGGCAGAAAATGGAGAATAGATGGACAAAGGAAGAGAAACAGAATCTCTTTCCTGTTTCCCTGGTCCTGCCAGCATCACTCCTGTAGCTGCAGTTGTCTCCAAGCTCCAGCTTCTTTTGGCACGTCCACTCCCAGTTCTGCTACACCTCCCAGAAGTATCAGGAGTGGGTGGAGATTGCCCTCAGCACTGTTCCCAGTCTGAGCCCTGATCCTGAAGGACAGCTCTCCCCTCTGTTTGTTCACTCAGCCTTGGGTGGTTACTGCTTCTTCTAGTTATTATATTATCTCTGATCAACCTCTGTGTTCCCTTTTGCTCTTTCAACTTCCAACATGTGTATAATCAATTCTTTATATTAAATCCCTTCTCTCTGAAATACCTAGTAGGGTGTCTATTATTGTAACTGAACCTGTACTGATACAAAGGTGTTAAATATCTTGTCCAGTGTCACCCAGCTAGTAAGCAGCATGGCCATTACAAAACCCAGGTTTTCTGCAGAAGTTTTTTTTTTTTTTTTTTTTTCAGACAGGGTCTCACTGTGTTGCCCACAGTAGAATGCATTGTTATCAGAGCTCACTGCAACCTCAAACTCCTGGGCTCAGGAGATCCTCCTGAGAAGCTGGGATTACAGGCATGCACCACCATGCCTGGCTAATTTTTTAACTTTTTTTTTGTAGAGACGGGGTCTCGCTCTGGCCCAGGCTTGTCTTGAACTCCTGGCCTCCTCCTGCCTCAGCCTCCCAAAGTGCTAAGATTATAGGAGTGAGCCACTGCGCCCGGCTTTCACAGAAGTTTAAATGGGCAGCTTCATCGACTGTGGGGAGCTAGGACCACAATCAATATACATTTGTTGAAATGAACCAATTTCTTAAAGCTTATATCACAATTATATTTTTATTAAAAATAAAACATATATGTATAATGCTTTAGAGTTTACAGGGAATTTTATAGTCATTATTTCATATAATTCAGAGGGGAAATATATTATAGGTAAGGGTGTAACTTTTAGAATAAGATAGTCCTTAGTTTAGTCTATAATAGTCATGTGATGTTTGGCAAGTTACTGAACCTTATTGAAACTTAGTTTTGTTGTCTATGAAATATGGTTACTAGAACTACCTCTTCATAGGGCAGCATGATATAATATAATGTGATATACTACAATATAATATATATAATATATTAAGAACTGTGTAGGGTCTGAGACTTTATGCGACTTACAGTCTAACAAATTAGTCTGTTTCTATTTCATGGATGCTGGCAGAAGACAAGAGACCCCTGGGTGGGAGACAAATGACTTTATTACTCACAACAAAAGCATGAGCCAGAGTTTTATGGGGTTTTCATCAGTTGTTCAATGAAAGGGCCTCCTAAGTCTCACAGGGATGATGCAAAAGGCTTGCTGTGGTTTAGACGTGTCCCCTATAAAGTTTGTGTTGCTAAATTTAAGCCCCAGTGCAACAGTGTTGGGAGTTGGGATTAATGGGAGATGTTTAGATCATGAGGGCTTCACCCTTATGCATGGATTAATGCCGATTATAAAAGGGCTTGAGGCTGTGAGTTTGATCTCTTGATCACTCCCACCTCTTTTGCCCTGTGCCTTCTGCCATGGGATGACACAGCACAAAGGCTCTTGTCAGAAGTCAGTCCCATGCTCTTGGACTTCCCAGCCTCAAGAACTATAAGCCAAATAAATGTCTGTTCATTATAAATTATCTAGTCTCAGGTATTCTCTTATAGTAGTACAAAAAGAACTAAGCCAGGGTTTGTCATGAATCCCCAGTCCACACTGTGGACGGTGTTACGGGAGAATAACACTGATCTTGGGGGATTTGCCCACTTTTATAGTAAGCTAAAGCAAGACTACTCTTTGTCTGGGGGAAACATTACCTCATCACTTAAGATTGCTCACTGAAAGCATAACCACGAGAAATGATTCAAATAATTAGCAGTCAGGGCCTTGCATTTTTTGGTATAACAGGCAAGAACATGCAAGGATCCTTAAAGTTCATGGTGGATTGCCTCTCCTAGCATAACTTACCAAGGACTTAGTAATTACATAGCAAATGGTAGCTATCACTATAATCTCATAAAACCCAATCATGAAAGAATACTTTCCCCAATTTATAGATGAGGAAACTGGGCTCAAGAAAGTGAAATGAGTTGCTCAATGCTAATATCCATTAGGGGAGTGGTGGATCTTGGTTCAACAATCAGGAAGAATGACCCCAAATCCCATGCTCATTCCTCTCCATCAAGATGCCTATTTGCAAGGGTAGGTGGCACATACCATCAGCTTAGACTGGCTTCATAATTTGTGGAGCTCAGTGCTCAGAGCTCAGTGCTCGACCTCTTCAACTTTAGAACCAGAAAGGCCCTAAATATAATCTATTCTAGTGGATTCCAAACTGTGTTCACCAGGGATCTCGTTTTCCACTGAGCTTCCTCAGAGGTTACCAAGGGGTGGGATAGGGTACATGGAGGAAAGGCTGGAGAAGTCTCTATTCAAGAGGTTCCACTTTTACTGGGATTATGCATAAGATTACTTCTGATTTTTTTTAAAAGGGAAGGAGTACTCCTAGAAAATCTCATATTTAACTCAACTAAAATGGGGAAACTAAGGCCCGGAAAGGTGAAGAGATTTGACCAAATTTACACAGTGAGTGAATTTTACACTCTCCTGGCCTTCAGGCAAGTGTCCATTCCACCAGGCAAAGGGTGTCCTCAGGTAAGTGTAAGAGCTGTTATGAGAGGTACTTCTAAAAGCAAACAGTAGCAAGCCACTAACAGGAAGCCATGCACTTTGAATTACCTGGCCAGACATAACAATGACCTCCCGCTAGCTAATGCAACTTTGTGTCTAAAGTCAGAAAGGCTTTGTGTCACTCCCTGTTACACCATGTAATAAGCTGGCTGGTGTTCATTCATTCACTATTTCATTCAAATGTTTACTGAGGGTCTGTATATGCCAGGCACTGTGCTCTCAGGTGTACAACTGTGGAAAAGATAGATTTTGAATGAATTACTGACACTTTCTTATTCATTCATTCACTCAAAAATATACATTGAGCATCTACTATGAGTCAACCCTGTGTTAGGTGCTAAGGGCATTGTTGGCAAAGGAATCCCAGGCTAGCAGGAAAGAGGTTAACAAATGTTTATAATACAGAAAAATAAGTACCAAATAGAGGTGCACTCAGAAACACAGCTGCCCTCACCCAGCTTTCAGAACCCAGATTAAGGTCCCTGAAAACAAGAAGAAGCTGAGCTCTCAAGGAGAAGGAGTAAGAATAGCCCAGTTACCTCATCTGTAAAATGGGAATAATATCTTCCCTTCAGGGATACCAGGAAGGTCCAATGAGCTATTCATGTCAAGGGTCCAGCCTAGCTCACAGGAGTGGCATTACATGGTAATTTCTGTCCCTATCTTCACAGACACAGGAGTTGACCAGGATCTTATGTCTGTCTGTCTGTCTGTCTGTGGCTGATGACCTGTGAAATCAGCAGCCCACGGAGGAAGAAATCTGTCTCCAGCCTCATTAGCACCAGGGTCCCAGCAAGTAATCAGGCCCAGACACTGGCCTTGGAAAGCAGCCCGCACTGCTGGCCACTTCATTCGGGAATTTTACCCTGCGGCAAAGACTGCACCAAACACAATTTTTTCTCCTAAAGTAGTTTCCTCCCCCATCGTCCTCCCCCTCACCAAATGATTTATGTCTCATTGAGGGCCTTTCCCCTTCGTAGTCCATCTGGCCTTCCTGCCTCAGCCTGCAGGGAGGGTGTAATCCTGTGTTTGCAGCTTTACAGATGGTTTCTATGGAAATTATGACAATATTACAGCTATTGTGGAGCCACATCACTGCTGGCTAAATGAGGAGACAGGACTTGAAAGGGGAAATTTGGAATTAAATATCAACAACCTAGGTCCTTAGAGACAATGACTGGTTTTCATGGAGTTCTTCCTATCAACAGTAACAAACAATAACAAACTGATATTGTTCTTGTATTAACAATACGAAGAAAGGTTATTTCTCAAATCCTCTGTGGAAACTACACAGTGTAGACAGAATCACACCCCAAGCAAAGGCTCACTGTAATATTCAGAAATGAGTGCAAAGTAAAATTTTGGACAGGGGTTAGAAAATTGAGGCATACAACTTACATAACTGAATGCTTCCAACCTCCGCCACGTCACGCAAGACCTGGCTACATTGCATATGATTGGGCATGGTTTGTTAACTGTGCTCTCAGACCATCAGAACTTTGCAAGGAATTGGGAAATAGAAATGCTTATTTAGGGAAAAGAAGTGGTCAGCATCCATTAATGGTTCCCAAATGTTGAAATGGTAAAGAAAGTAACCACAAAACTATACCTCCTGTTTCTTGCCAGCATACTTCCTTCCTTTTGCTGTGGACAATATTTTTTATATTTTTATGTTTTCTTATGGCCAGTGAGAGGTTGACTGTCTTTTTCAGTCAACTATGTTTTCAGGTTGATTTGAACAGAAATCTCTTCTTTGTAAGAGAACTTGCACTGCTTTTATTCAATTGCAAACATAATGCACAGCATTGTAAACAATGCGGAAAATGGAGCTGAAAAAAGAGAAGAAAAACACCAGTCACCTATTATCCCTCTTATTGCTGCTAAGATTTTGTAAAATGTCCATTTAATTTTCTGATTGTGGCTAAGAGTATGGGTTTGGAGATTTAGACAGAATTCTGGCTTTGTGAGTTGTTTGAGCTCGTGCAAGTTTTTTTTTTTTTTGAGACAGTTGTGCTCTGTCACCCTGGGTAGAAGGCAGTGGTGTCATCATAGCTCACTGTAACCTCAAACTCCTGGACTCAAGTGGTCCTCTTGCCTCAGCCTCCTGAGCAGTTGGGACTACAGGCATACGCCACCACACCCGGCTCATTTTTCTATTTTTAGTAGAGATGGGGTCTCACTCTTGCTCAGGCTGGTGTTGAACTCCTGAGCTCAAACGATCCGCCCGCCTCGGCCTCCCAGAGTGCTGGGATTACAAGCTTGAGCCACCGCGTTTGGCCTTGTGCAGGTTTTCTCACAGCATTCTTCTCCTACAGTGTCATTTTTAATGGCTCTGTAGTATTCTGTCATTTATTTACAACATCTTGTTATCAAGTATTTCAGATGTTTTATCTATTTACTATTAAAATGCATAGGGTGACTTTTTATGAGTAACTTCTAGTCCTTTCTTTTGTTTCCTATGTATTATTCAGCAGGGAAATTTCATTCAACTAATTTACACCAAATATACTGGGCACAGGTGTCTGTGGTGGACCTTGAAGCAGAGCAGACAGGAATGGGTGGCGGCCCTGCCCTTATGCAGCTGAGCTGGGGGTAGGGTGGAAAGAGCGGTGGGCTGGGAAATAAGAAGTTTGGGTCTCAGCTCCACCTCCCCAAACCCCTTCTACTAATTGTGTAACTTGGGCAAGTGACCTAACCTTTCTTTTCTCATCTGGAAAAAGAGTATAATTGTAGTAACTCCTTCCAAGGGTTTTCGCAAACAGAAATTAATAAATGTAAAGTGCTTTAAAAAGCGTCTGACACAGCACCATCCACCATAGCCAGAAAGTGGAAACTACCCAATGTCCATCAGCTAATAAGTGGATAAACAAAATCTGATATATCCATACAATGGAATATCCATCCAGTCATAAAAAGGAATAAATCACCGATACATGCTACAACATGGATGAACCTTGGAAACATTATGCTAAGTGAAAGAACCCAAACACAAAAGGGCCCATATAGTATGATTCCATTTATATGAAATATCTAGAATAGGTAAATACATAGAAATAGAATTAGTGGTTGCTAGATGCTAGAAGGAGGGAGGAAAAGAGGGTGACTGCTTAATGGGTACAGAGTTTTCTTTTGGGGTGATGGAAAAGTTCTGAAACTAGATACTTGTGGGTGATGATTGTACAATATTGTAAACGTACTTAAGGCCACTGAATTGTACTTTAAAATGGCTAAAAAAGTAAATTTTATGTTATGTGTATTTTATCACAATTTTAAAAAAATGCCTGGAATATAATAAACACTCAATAATTTTTTATTTTTCATCCTTATTCCCCTCTCAAGGCCTTAGTTTCCCTATTTGTAAAGTTATACAGTGAGAAAAAATGATCTTTGAAATTACTTCTAACTCTGAGATTCTACAATCTACTTGGACAGTCTCTGCCGTGTGATTGATGATGGAGAGATCTTTTCGTGAATATCAGTTTCCTGCCTTCTCCTTCTCTGGCCTGAAGGAGGACCAGTGTGCCCTTCTGAGGGCCCATTTGTGAAGCTGCCATCACTTACTTCTTCAACACAATCCCTTCAGGTACCTGATAGATCTCTGACCGTTGTGGACCCTGAAAACGGTCATGGGTAGATGCGAGTAAATACCTGTTGGGCCTATGAATGTATGAAAGAATACATGAATAAAAGAGCAAATGGAGAGCCATTGACTCTCACTGAATGCCTCTCCCTGGCTGAATTCCTGACCTGTATGCCTGCAAGTCAGATTTCCTGAACAGTGAGCACACATCTCCTAAAAGGTAATCAACTCACCTTCCCAAGTATACCCTTTCCCTGCAAATTCTTGACCATACTTTTATTGGACAAGCCATTATTTCCACCCCTAAACTCCATATACTTAATCTTTTGACAAGTTTTAAGGGTGAGTGAGCCTAGCCATTCTCCCCATTCACTTAACAGTGCCATGTCTGATTGACAACTCCAAGAGGCCTTCTTTTCCACTATTCTCTCTCTTCTTTGCAGCTTTGGGCTGTTTGCTGCCTTTCCACTTCTCCTTTTTCTAGCCTCCAGCAAAGTTTTACTTTAAGCTTGACCTTCTTCCAAATCACGCCGACTTCCTATATTTGTTTCTTTCCCACTGTCATTTCCAGATTATCCTCTTCCACCTCCCCCTTTCTCCTGTCTTTGTTCTTCAACAAGCCACGCCTCCACTACATGAATTTACATTCTCTGAATATCTTGCATTGTTCTCCTCTTTAGTGTCAGAGAATGTATTTATTTTTAATTTCCTCCTCCAATCTCAGGCATCCTGAAAGGTGAACAAGTGTGTCTGAGCCTTTCAGATTGTTTTGCTTGGTTACTATGTCTACCTCAAATTTCTCAATCGTTTCATATTGAAAAGTTGCTGTGACTCTGCCTCTCGCTCCTGCACATATACAAACACGCATACACCTGTGCCCCTTTTCTTATATTCAAACAAACTTCCCATGGGTCAAATCCAGCCCACCACTGTTTTTGTATACAAAATTTTATTGGCACACAGCCACAGCCATTTATTTACATATTGTCCACAGCTGCTTTTGCTATACAGCGTTGAGTAGTTGGAACAGACACACACCTCATAGTCTGCAAAGCCTAAATATTTCCTATCTGGTTCTTTAGGGAAAAAGTTTACAGACTCCTATTCTAGATAATTGAGAGACATCTCACCCTTTATTTGCAATCTGTTAGTTGACAGCATGCATTGCCAGATACAATGCCTTCATTTCAAACCCCTCACATCCATTTTGAACTTCCCATTCCCCATCCTGTAGTCTTACTAAAAAGTTCCCTTAGTGTACCACAGTCTGGCTTCCTGACTCCCTGGGTGGTATGTAGGAGAAAACTATATCTGTGGATATACTCTTCCTTCCCTACCAATTCTTTGAGATTTCATCATTCATTAACTATATTTTTTTCCCTTCTCATCCAATATCCATTTATCATACAACTTTCCATGTCATTGGTTTTATTTGTTTCTATCCAAGTGGCAGGATGTGGGAATATTACCCAGAGCAAAAAAGCCCCTTCCTAGCCCACTCCCAACCCAACATAAGCATTATATCTTTCCCCTTTAGACATAATCTAGCTTCTTGGAAACAAACCAAGTGGTTCTGTCCTCCATGAAGATCATCTAGAATCATGATATATGGGCTCCACGATCATGGAGACCTAGATTTGAGCCCTATCTGTGCCATCATCGTTTGGATACTTTCTGCCCTTAGTAAGTGCCTTTAAATGAGGCTGACCCACCAGCAAGCCACAGCTGTCAATAAAAATTATCATTAGGCACTTGGGCATATCATGACAACTGTCTGAATACCTATCCACTTCTTCCTTCCCTTGCTCTATCTTCTGGCCTCTTTCTAGTGCTTCATAGCTTCTCATGTTTTCTGCTATAACTACTCTGGTCACCTTTTGGACTTGACCAAATTCTGATGTCCTATTTTGATTCCATGAGCTCCATGCTCTCACTCTTCAGAAATGGCCTCTGGTAGATACTTAATTTTGGATCCTTCTCTTAGTCAAGCCAGTTCTAGGTGCTGGTTCCCATTCAGTACTGATGCTTAGCTGCCACCACACCAGAAGAGAACAGCATGGTGGCATACAGAAAGCAATCAGACAGTCCTTGGGCTTAAATCCTGACTTTGTCCATTTCTAGTTATATAATTATGGGAACCTGAGTAACCTCTCTGAGTTTCTCTTCTAGATTATCTGGATGTTAATACTTACTTTGTAGAGTTGTCATGAGGATTAAAGACATCATTGTCTTGCAGGCTAAAGAAGAAAAATCACAGGATTGTATCAATAGATGCAGAAAAAGCATCTGGCAAAATCCAACATCCACTAGTGATAAAAACGCAGCAAACTAGGTATAGAGGGGAATGTCCTCAACTTGATAAAGAACGTGTACAAAAAACCTACAGCTAACATCATACTTAATGGTAAGAAACTCAAAGCTTTCCCACTAAGATCAGGAACAAGGCAAAGATACACTCTCTTACCACAGTTTTTCTTCATCATACTGGAAGTCCTAGCTAATGAAATTAGACAAGGAAAGGAAATAAAAGTCATACAGACTGGGAGGGAAGAAACAAACTTTCTCTGTGGATGACCTGATCACCTATGTAGAAAATCCAAAAGAGCCAGGTGCAGTGGCTCACACCTGTAATCCTAGCACTTTGGGAAACCAACACCAGAGGATCACTTGAGGCCAAGAGTTCAAGATCAGCCTGAGCGAGAATGAGACCCCATCTCTACAAAAAATAGAAAAATTAGCCAGGCATGGTGGCATGTGCCTATAGTCCCTGTTACTTGGGCAACTGAGGCAGGAGGATCTCTCAAGCCTAGGAGTTTGAAGTTGCAGTGACTTATGATGACACCACTGCACTCTAGCCTGGGCTACGGGTAAGACCCTGTCTCTAAATAAATAAATAAACAGATGAAAATCTGAAAGAATTGACCAAACAGAGCAAGACCCTGTCTCTAAATAAATAAATATCCAAAATAATTGACCAAATAACAAAAGCCCTCCTGGAACTAATAAGTGATTATAGCAAAGTTGCAGGATATAAGATTAATATACAAAAGTCAATTGCTTTCCTATATACTAGCACTGGACAAGTTGAATTGAAATTAAAACACATAACCATTTACATTAGCACTCCAAAAATGAAATACTTAGGTATAACTCTAACAAAATAGGTTCAAGATCCACATGAAGAAAGCCAGGAATCTCTGATGAAAGATATCAAAGAACTACATAAATGGAGATATAGTCCATACTTATGAATAGGAATGTTCAATATTGTCAAGATGTCAGTTCTTCCCAGCATGATCTATAGATACAACACAATTCCAATCAAAATTGGTGATACTGACAAACTAATTCTAAAGTTCATGTAGAGAGGCAAAAAAACCAAAAAAGCCAATATTGAAGGAGAAGAACAAAGTCAGAGGACTGACACTACTCAACTTCAAGACTTAAAAGAAAGCAACAGTAATCAAGACAGTGTGGTATTGGTGAAAGTATAAACAAATAAATAAATGGAACAGAATACAGAGCCTAGCAATAGACCCACATAAATATAATCAACTGATTTTTGCAAAGGTAATACAATGGAACAAAGAAAATCTTTCCACCAAATGGTGCTAAAACAACTGGACATCCATGTGCAATAAAATGAATCTTAAACCCAGATCTACACCCTTCACAAAAATTAATTCCAAATGGATCATAGGCCTCAATGTAAGACACAAAACTATAAAACTCATAGAAGATAACACAGATGACCTTAGGTGTGGTGATGACTTCTTAGATACAACATCAATAGCACAATCCCTGAAATAAATAATTGGTAAACTGGACTACATTGAAATTAAGAATTTGTGCTCTATAAAAAAATGTTGAGAGAATGAGAAGACAATCCACTGACCGGGAGAAAATATTTGCAAAATATATATATGACAAAAGACTGTTATCTGAAATACATAAAGAACTCTTAAAACTCAACAATAAGAAAACAACCAACCAGATTGTTAAAATGGACCAAAGAACATAACAGACACCTCACCAAAGAAGATATACAGATGGCAAGTAAGCATACAAAAAGATGTTCCATATCATACACCATTTGGGAATTACAAATTAAAATAACAATGAGATATCACTGCACACCTACTAGAATGGCCAAAATCCAGAACTCTGACAAAAGCAAATGCTGATGAAAATGTGGAGCAACAGGAACTCTCCTTCATTGTTAGTGAAAATGCAAATTGGTACAGCCACTTTGGAAGACAATTTGGCAGTTTTTTACAAAACTAAACATACTCTCAACCATGTGATCCAGCAATCATGCTCCTTGGTATTTACCCAAATGAATTGAAAACTTATGTTCACACAAAAACCTGCATAGGGATGTTTATATCAGGTTTATTTATAATTGGCAAAACCTGGAAGCAATCAAAATGTACTTCAGTAGGTGGCTGAATAGATAAACTATGGTACACCCTGACAATGGAATATTATTCAGCACTAAAAAGAAAGGAGCTATCAAGCCATGAAAAGAGATGGAGGAAACATAAATGCATATTACTAAATGAAAGAAGCTAATGTGGAAAGCCTATATACTGTATGATTCCAACTATATGGTATTCTGGAAAAGACAAAACTGTGGAAAAAGTAAAAAGATCAGTGGTTGCTAGGGGTTGGGGGGAGGGAGAGATGAATAGAGCACAGAGGATTTTTATGGCAGTGAAACTATTCTGCAAGATACTACAATGGTAGATATGTGTCATTATATATAATATTTTTCCAAACCCATATAATGTACAACACCAAAAATGAACCCTAATGTAAAGTATGGACTTAGGGTGATAATGATGTGTCAATATAGATCCATCGATTTTAAAAAATGTACCACTCTGGTATGTGGTGTTAATAGTGAAGGAAGTGGTGTGTTTTTGGAGACAGGGTACATGGGAACTCTCTGTACTTTCCAAATAACTTCACTGTGAACCTAAAACTGCTCCAAAAATTAAAGCTTTTTTGATTTTTCAAAAAGTGCTATCTTAGTCTGTTCAGGCTGCTATAACAAAATACCATAAATTGGGTGGCTTATGAATAACAGAAATTTATTTCTCACAGTTCTGGAGACTAGGAAGTCCAAGATCAAGGCAGATTCAGTGTCTGATGAAGGCCTGCTTTCTGGCTCATAGACGGCACTTCTAGCTGTGTTCTCAGGTGCAAGGAGCAAAAGCAGCTCTCTGGGACCTCTTTTATAAGGACACTAATCCCATTCATGAGGCTCCATCCTTATGACCTAATCAATATCATCATCTTGGAGGTTAGGATTTCAACATATAAATTTGGAGGTACACAAACATTCAGACAATAGCAAGTGGTAAAAAATAGTTTAAACACAGAAATAATGCATCTTTCCACTTTTGGGAAAAAAGTGCATGTGTTCCCCTCTCTCTCTCTCTCTCTCTCACACACACACACACACACATACAGCCCCCCAACACACACACAAATGGGGAATAAAATGCACCACCACTGGGTTAATGGCAGTTTTCTCCAGAAGATTATGAGGAAATGCAGTTTATGTTTTCCTATTGTTGATTTGTTTGGCACATCTTTGTTTTTCCAACATTTGTTTTTCATTGTGCACCTATATAGCTGAGGCCTAATAAATGCTTTTCGAATAAATGAGTAAAGAAACTATCAGTGGGTGAAGGGAGATTTGGGAACTACCTTGTTTGCTACAACTTACTGGTCCAAGTCTGCACATATATCACAAACAGCACTGAGCACTGATCAGCACCTGGTCTATAGCCTCATCACAAGCCTTCAAGAGTTTTGAACTTTCTCTTGGAGATTGTTCAGTAAAAGGGCTTATATCACTGAAGAACTCAGACTAACAATGAATTCACCAATGACTATAATGTTAAAACAACTGATGATTATATGTTTTAGTCTACAGATTATAGACTTCCAAGCACTTATCCAATTGGTTGGGCAAGACAAGGCACTGGGATAAAGTTAAAAAATCAGGACTTATATCTGTATTTTTAATGATATTTCTTCTTTTTTTGGTTTATATTTTTGATGTGCATTTTACGATGGTCATAAGAGATTAATATATTTTTGTGTGTAATTTATAAATATGCATGTGTGTACACATATGTATATACACATACACATATAAGTAATATGAAGCATACTCCAAAAATTTTTGGATAAACATGCAGAATCAAAGAGCTTATAGACCATTACCATCATGACCATCTTGTCTAGCCCCTACATTTTAGAATGAAGGAAACTATAGCTCAGAGAGAAGGGAAATATGTCTATGTGATTATCTCTATGATTTGGGGAGATACTAGTTATACAGCAGGTAAAAGGTTGGATCTGGAAGCTGAGACTGCTAATACTTATCCACTTTCGTGTTGTTTTGTTTTGGTTTTTGCTAATCTCATTGTTCTTTGATGGAGTAGAACTGTTTTTTGAACGCTGCGTGATTCCATGTTAAGAGTATAGATATATTTTGGCCGGGCGTGGTGGCTCACGCCTGTAATCCTAGCACTTTGGGAGGCCGAGGCGGGCGGATTGTTTGAGCTCAGGAGTTCGAGACCAGCCTGAGCAAGAGCGAGACCCCGTCTCTACTAAAAATAGAAAGAAATGATTTGGACAGCTAAAAATATATATAAAAAAAAATTAAAAAAAAAAAAAAAAAAAGAGTATAGATATATTTTAACACTACATTTTCCTAGAAGCTTAATTTAAAAAGTGCTTACACATCTAAATGGACCTTCTGCCTCTTCCTGAAAATGGACGACTGAGCCCGCAGTCACAGATTGTGTTCTCCTTAGCCAGATTTCCTACTCCTCGTAAGCTTTATCCACTGTCTCATAGAAACATTTGTAGGGATAATGCCCAGTAGAAATTAATCACAAAGAGAATCAGCCATAGCAGTCACCATGAGAAAACATCACAGACAGTGCCCTGGCCCGTGTTAAACCTTACTTACAAGAGCTGTCAGCAAAACCCTGTCTCCAGGGACCATTACTCTGAGGGAACTCTGCCAATCACAGCATTACTTAGAAGGCACTTTTTTTATGTTCCTCAAATGCCTACTGTCAAACTAAACCAAAGCTCTGAAGGATTTCAAACACTTCCAAGTTTGGGTAAGGAAACACTCCCAGATTCAAGTGTGGCCTGAGGGCCAGGTGAGCAGGAGGTTTTTTTCCTAGCCTAGGTGTAAACTTCGATTTGTCAGAGTAGCCTTGTAAAATTCATTTACACTCCAGAATTTGTATTCTGATGGTTAGAGAGACCTTTATTAGCCTAGAATTTTATTTCCAGCTGTCTTCCCTTGTGCAGGGTAAGGAGGAGAACATCAGTTTCTCTGAGTCATTTTGAAAACTTTTAGCTCAAGACAAAAAAGACAAAGGGCAAATGGTAAAAAGGTCAGAGCCACATTTCATTTGTTTCTAAGTCTCTCCCTTTACGCTCAAAGCCCCTGTTGACTTAATAAAGGAAACATCTTGCACAAAAGTGGCCCACGTGGAAAGCAGGGAACTAGAAACGACCCAAGGTTCCTGATAGGGAGTTATCAATGAACTCTCTGTGTAATCATAATGTCATTACTTTGTTTTTGCTGGATGACAAAGTCTTTGTAGTATCATTTGCTTTAGGCAGACCATATATCATAATTCTCCTCCTCTGAGTAATTTTTTGACTGCTAGGAAAATACTATGTGCATGGAAAAGCATCTTGAGAAATGGTGAAAAATATTTACTTTGTACTTAAAATTGTTTTTTATGCACTAAGTAACAAAAATTATAAACAAAAAGTCGTGTGAGTGAACCACAGGGGATTTTTGCAATATGAATGCCTATCATGAGAAAAATCTAAATATGTAAGTTCACAAGGTGTTTAGATGTAGATTGAGAACCATACTATTAGCACCCAGTGGTAACTTTAAACATGGAACTTGGCATTTGAAGTATAACTTAGAGATACTTTTACATTTTTATTCTACCAAACACTTTTGTTATTTAACCTCTTCATAATTTCTTAAACTCATTTCTTTAAGATGGGAGTTAATAATTAGGTACACTAGAGACAAAGCTTGTTTTGATTTTATCAAGACATTTTTTAAAAATGTCTTCTGATAGCTTTGCAATCAACTTGGAAGACTAAGAATTTTGCAGCAATTGTACTCAAAGGCTGAACAACTGGTCTCAAAGTTTGCCTGAGTAATGGGCTGGTAGCAAAATGGAGGAAGGTTTCTAGAGGTGTGGCAGGAAGATCTGTCTTTACCCTGCATTATGTTACATGTCAGGAGCTGATACAGTGGTCAGGCTGGTTAAATTAAAATAAAGAGGTAGCCTCCTAGTATGGAAATAACATGGACTCTAGAGTCAGAAAAATCAGAGTTTGAATTGTGGCTCCCTCCCTTATTATCTGTGTGATTTGGGGCTAAACATTCTGAATCTCTTATTTTCAATTTCCTTATCTGTACAATCATTTTATGTGAGAAAAAAGGAAAACAATATATATTTATGAGAGGCACAGAGAAGGGGCTCAAAAAGTGATACTATCAAATCTGCAAATGGTACAAAGCTGGGAGTAGAAATGTTACATCATAGAATTAAGGTTCAAAATTTTTATTATATAATAGAACGATGAGCTAAGATAGTGATGAATACTATAGAGGGAAGAAAAATAAAATCATGTAGTTAAGTTTTTTGTTTTGTTTTATTTTGTTTTCAATTGATCCAGCATAGAATGGGGATATCCTGGCTTAACAGTAGCTTATATAAAAAAGTTTCTGAAAGCTTGAATGACAAAGAATTGACTACGGTGACAATAGTAAGACACAGATACTTAATTATTAGGTGTAATCTTCTATTTATTACAGAAGCATGTATTGTGTAAACATCTAGAAAATTAAATAGCCTAATGCACCTTGCTATGGCCATGTCCCACCTGAAGCACCATATTCAGTCCTGGACACCGTATTTTCAGAAAAATATTTACAAAATATAGTATATCCTGAAAAGGAAATCAGAATGGTGAAACGCTTATAAAAGAGAATGATGAAGAGACTAGGAATAACAAGGCTAAAAAAGAAATTTAGGGAAAATGTGATAATTGCCCTCAAACATAAAGAGCAATAAAAATTGAAGAGAAATAGTAATAACTAATATGTACTGAGTACTTATTATGTGCAAAGTAGTCACTGTTATCCTTATTTTGCAGATGAGAAAACTGAGAAAAAGAGGCTAAGCTACCTACCTACAGTCATAGTAAGGGGTAGCCAGGTTTCACCCCAGTAGTCCATCCCCAGATCTGGGAGAGAGATTAGAGCTATTTGCCACATACTTCTAGTTTTACAGGATCATGGTAAGATTGCATTCCCCCAATTTCTTTGAAGTTGAGTATGGACATATGATTTTCTTTCACCAGTGAAAGGTGAACATACATCATGTTCATCATTTCAGAGAGGGATTAAGAGTCTATGTGCAACTTGCCACATACTGTTCCCACCACAGATGTGTAGAGATGGAGCATCCATCAGTTTAGATCTCTGAATGACACTAATGAACAGAGCTTCCCTGCTGACCCATGTTCAACAAGTAGCAGCAAGAAATACACTGTTATTGTTTGATTAAGCTGCTGAGATTTGGGGGTTGCTTGTTACTGTGGCATCACCAAGCCTTTTCTGACAGATACAAGAGCCCTCATACCTAAAAACCACTAAAATATCTCAGAATAAGGAAACATATTTACTCCTATATTTCCAGAGGTCAGAACTAAGAATTATTTGTAGAAACTACAGGTAGGCAAATTTGGGCTTAATTTTTTTTTTAAGTAAAGTTGTCCAAAAGTTGCTTCATGAAGTAGTGAGCTCCCTGACAATGGCAGTATTTAAGCAGGGGCCAGATGATCATTTTGTACCATCCATGTAGCAAAACAGATGGCTTAATTAAGGAGGTTTAATGTATCAAACATTTACTGAGCACCTCCAATGTGCCAAGCATTCAGCCACAAAGATAAATTCAAACGCTCAATCTCTATCCTCAAGGAAACAATCATCAAGTTTAGAACTTGATAACCTCTGTGGTCTCTTCTAAAAGTGTGATTCAACCAAATTAGAGATAATAACATGGCCTGGATGAAGCTGACAGCAAGCCCGAACTTACAAATAACCATGCAGCACTAGAAATCCTGCTGATGCTTAGGTTGTATTATTATTTTTCAATTAGGAGCCAAAAGTATAGGGTTTGCAAAAGGGAAGAAAATGAGAGAATTGCTGGGTTTCAAGGAGGAACATTTTCCCTTTCTCAAGTTACCATTCTTCAGTCTTGCAAACCAGGCATATTATCTGACTTACATCAGGCATCAGGGGTGTTCCAGCAAAGGGAATAGCACTGACTCACAGCAATTGTTACCGACCTTTTCCATCACTGCTCCATCCCTTGGAGTCAAAAAAGGAACATTTCAATACTGATCAAGTTAGACCCAAAGAGAGGCAATAACCTTTCTATAGGGCTGTTCTTCAGTTTAGAAATCAGTCAAAGCCTTTCCAAAATATCAGAAATTTTCCCTATAAGCGTGTGCAAGCAAGGCCTAGAGAAAGCCCACATTCAAAGGATGATGTAAAATCACAAACTAAATGAGTGATTCCAAGGGACACCAACATTGTTTCCTAAGTGATACCTTTAAACAGCACTAACTTCAATACTTACTTTCCCTGGTGGTATCAGTAGTTAAAGGTTGGTTGGTTTGTTTAAACTTTCAAAAATCAAGGAGTGGAGTAATATGCTGTCCTTTCACTGGCTACTTCATTTTAATGGGAAAACAACAAAAACCTGGATAAGTATTAACTGTAATTGCTCTGAGGCAGACAATTCCATTTCAGGTTATTATTCCCGATGATATTAGTGCAGAATAATACATGCGGATGGATTTTGTAGCCATTACCTAGACAAGGGTGAAGACATCTGATTACTATTGTTTCCCAACTCAAAAGCCTCAGTTTGAACTTTGAAGCCTCCAGCCCTGCCAGGACCTGTATTTTCTGAACTACAGCTCTGATTTTCAATGAAATAAACACAATAATCAGCTGGATTACAACACCATCTCTTCAGTCAGTTCAGTGTGACATGAGTTTCTCAAAAATACACATAGAGAAGAAATTGGCTTTGGCACGTTTACGAGCAGGAGGGAATTTGCATCTCGTGCTAGTTTAATGTGCACCCTTAATACCCTCGCCTATTTTAAAAGATACAATGCTATTCTTGCAGAGGCAGCTGGACCCCTGTGATACCCGGTCTTGTGCCAAGATACGTACACGAATACACTCTTTACAAACACAGATGTGAAATGTGTGCTAGGACAGAAGCGAAGCATAGAGATTCTGGTGTTTAGTCTAGTGGCTCCACACCCAAAAGTTTCAGGGACAGAAATGATGTTTGAAGAGTGCGAGGGGAGACCGCCCATCCTGTACTTTCATCTGGGCGCTACGGAGATGACCCCATTTTCTCACCATCATTTTGCCCTCTGCCCTAGTGACCCGGGGTTGAGATTTAATCTAGGGCCAGAGGGGGTCAAGACAATGGTGCTGTTGGTTACTTAGGCGGAGAGAAGGGCTGGGAATCACTAAGCCTTCCCGGGATGGCCGGCCTGACACACCCACCCACCACGGATGGCCCAGGGGTGCGGCAAGGCGGCAGGAATAGGGTACGCGGCGCACCCTTGCCGCGAGCGCACAAAGATGCTGCAACTGGGGACACCCGCGAATCTAGAGTCCGGGCTAGGAGGTCACGCTACGCTCAGAGGAGGATGCCCTTTTCCTCCTCCGACTCCCCCAGGCCCGTGCAAAGTGAGCGGGAGAAAGTTGTGCCCGGGCCATGGCGGCCAGGGCTGGAGAAGGGACCTAAGGCAGGCGGAGAAGTGACCGGGCCCCCTTACCTTGTCCTTGGGGCCGAGGTTCTGCAACACCTCCTTGCCGGTGGCGCTCCGAATCTCCACCCCGGCGGGCGCGGGCGACGCGGGCGCGGGCTCCCTGCTCTCCTCCCGGCCTTGGCCCCGGCGCGGGGAGTCCCCCTCGACCCCGGGCCGGCTCCCCGAGCTGCGGCTGCTGCCCTGGCTGCTCCGAGGAGTCTTAGCGCCCCGCTGTCCGACGCTCAGGGCATCGAAATCCAGCGTCTTGCTCTCGAAGGCGCCCTCCACGTTGCAGAACATGCCGCCGTACTTCTGCCGCGGGACCTGGTCGGTGGTGCCCGGCCTGGCCAGGTACACGGGCAGATCATCTTCGTGGGAGCTGTCCCAGCCCCTTCGGCCCGAGGCCATGGTTCAAGCGCGACGGCGACCCGAGGGTTTTTCTTCCCCAGAGGCGGAAAGGGCAGCCGCCGGCAGCGTGCGCCGAGCCACAGTGAGTGAGGCGGGAGGAGGCGCCTGAGCCTTCGCGCCAGAGGCGGCAGTGCTGCTCCGATTCCTGCCTGTCCCCAGCGAGCCGGCGAGCCAGAGCCAGGGAGCGCGCGGCGGGCCCGGTGCAGCGGCGCGCTCGGCTCGCTCGCGGGACCTCTCGCCCGGCGGCACCTCCCCGCGCACCCCCAGCCCTAACGTGGCCTCCCGGGCTGACGCGGCGCTGGTGCCCATCACACACACAAACCCAAACTTGGCGCGCGCGCACGCACACCCGCGCGCTCCTTTCCCGCTCGCGCCGCAACCCCCCGACTTCACACACTTACATGCGATTCAGATGCCTTAATGTTCACACTGAAGAACTTGGACTCCCATCTTCACACACACCGCGCTTCACCCACACGGACTCCCGAGTTTACCTCACAAACACGAATCTTTCTGACCCCCTCAGGCACAAAGCACCAGCCTACCGCAGGTGGATTCATCTCAAAGCTAAATCCTGATTTACAACCACTAACACATGCAAACTCAGACTCAGCACAAACTCACAATCCTACCCATAACCCCTGACTTGCCGCACCCTGATCTTTGAATTGTCTCACAATTACACCCACGTCCACAATCTGCCTCACAAACCCACACCCTCACACAAACTCCTGAATTGGGTTACACACACACACACACACACACCACACACACACACACACACACCACACACACACACAGAAACCCTCGTATTTCATTGACAATCACAAAAGCCTGTCATTGACTCACAAATACACCCATTCTTACCTTATGTATATACCATCTTAGGTTTTGTTTTTTTACCCACCCCTAATTTGCCTCACACACAATTACATTACAGGTCACGGTTGTGCACACATCGCTAGATTTTGCCTTGCAAAATACTCTTCTTAATGCTCTGTCCTTCATACAACAAACCCCAGGTTTATACCTTAAGCACTGATTAGAGCCAGGTTTACCTCAGTCAGAACCCTACACTTACGTTCACACACAAGCCGACATTTACCTCAAAAACGCACAACCAAAAAAATTGCACTTTGCCTTCCATGTTACCTCACATATACGCAGACTTTACTTATATACATGCTTTCATAACCTGGTCCTCTTCCTTACATCCACCCACATATACTCTGGCCCAGACTTTACCACATAAACAGAGCCCACAAACTGCAGAGCTTGCATGATATCTGCACACACAGCCTCGACCCAGAACCTGCAGTACCCAGATTTAACTGGGCTCCCTCTCAGGAATGCATCCATTCATGTATTTCTTCAACCAACATGAATCCATTGCTCACTATGCCTTTCACGGGATAGTGGAGCGGGTCCTCACAGAGTGTAGTCCATAACCACCCACCTAGGTAGCACAGGCATTCACTGCTCTGCTCAGCACAATGAACTTTGTTTATTTCGTGAGCCAACCCCCACCCCCACCCCACTAATCTCCATGAAGCCAGAGATATGGTCTATTCCCTTCACCTTTATGTATCTTGTGCCCAGAACATCTACAGGTACATAGTAGGTACTCGATAAAATCCTTTTGGAAAAAAATAGATGATAATTGTAACAACAATAACAACAGGGAACATGTATGGAGCTGTTGCTATGTGCCAGTCGTTATTATGATTGTTTCACATACATTTACTCATTTAATGCTCATAAGCATATGGCAGGCTTTTTCGTGCACACGGACACAATGTTTGAAGGCATCTGCACTGAATTTGGCGAACTGAAACGTTGACCTCCATTTCTGGAGTGGAAAAAAGACACTGGAAACTAGAATCTCAGTGGCAGGCCTGTGACAGTCACAAAGGTTTGGAGGATGGAAGTTGGCCTGAATGCAAATCAAAGACAGGTATGTTGACGTACCCTCAGCAAAGAGAAAGCTTGTACTCTACCAAAATTATGTATGATTTCTTAAGCTGACTTCCTCTGGGCAGCTGCTCCTTTTTGACAAATGCTAATTGGTGATGGAACCAGAGTTTCATGTAAGTACTGCCTCAGAGCAATTTCAGTTAGTGCTTATCGAGGTTTTATTAGTGCCAGGCTCTGTGCTATGGACATCCCCTGCGGTATCTTAATCTTAATAACTTTAAAAGTCAGGTACTATTATTATTTCTTTTCTACTAACAAAAAAGTAGGGACTCTGAGTAAATGCCCAAGTTATAACAGAGTCATAAATTGACATAAGGCGTATGAAACGAGTTAAGGTTTCCTTTGAAAGAGGACACACTCTGAATGAAGTTGTGTGCTTGCATGTGCTCCTGTGTGTGGGCACATGGACTTGGTGGTTGTAGGTGAGCCTGTTAATAGCTGCATTGCCTCACCACTATTTCTGACACAATATATGCCTAATAATTACATTTGTTGACAAAACATCACATTTTTTTTTTTTTTTTTTTTTTTGAGACAGAGTCTTGCTTGTTGCCCGGGCTAGAGTGAGTGCCATGGCGTCAGCCTAGTTCACAGCAACCTCAAACTCCTGGGCTCAAGCGATCCTACTGCCTCAGCCTCCCAAGTAGCTGGGACTACAGGCATGCGCCACCACGCCTGGCTAATTTTTTCTATATAAATTTTTAGTTGGCCAGATAATTTCTTTCTATTTTTAGTAGAGACGGGGTCTCGCTCTTGCTCAGGCTGGTCTCGAACTCCTGACCTCCAGCGATCCATCCGCCTCGGCCTCCCAGAGTGCTAGGATTACAGGCGTGAGCCACCGCGCCCGGCCAAAACATCACATTTTTAAAAGTCAACAGTTGCTATACACATATGTGTTTAAGAAAGCAAAGCAACCTATTAAAAAAAAAAAAAAAAAGACTGAAATGGGAATGGCTGGTCTGACTCCAGTTCTGCAACTACATGGCCTTAGGCAAATATCTTACTTAACCTAGTTGTGTCTTTCTCCTTCCTATTTGCCTCACCCATCTAACAAGATTATTAAGGATTTCTTTCCTTGAACAAGACTTTGTGCTAAGAATTTCATATGCATTGACTTAACCTTCATAAGGACCCCATAAATCTGGAGTGATTATTAATCCCATTTTACCAGTGGAGAAAGTGAGCCTTAGAGAAGTTCAGTTCTTGTCCAAAGTATCACAGCTTGTACTTCAAGCTGGAATTCAAACCTTCTACTATCTGATTCAGAGCATGTGCCCTTAAAAAACACCCCATGATAGAGCTCTATTATGAGGATCCAGAGAAATAATAAATGGGAAGAGCAAAAGTCAAATGTTAACAAATGAAATAACTCTAAGAAGTTAACTTTAATTGACAAACGCTCACATAAAGAAATATATGACCACTGTCCTCCTAGCAAAGGCATATAGCCCTATGAACACATGAGACTTTGTCATGTCTTTTTCTAGTAAGGTAGAAGATACATTACTTGTGACAATCACAAACATGAGAGCAACAGTATGTCTACCGATGCTTTAAATTAGACTCCCAGGAAAGGGGTTATCCAAAACAATGTTCAAACAGCAAACTATTTCTTTAACATGAGCAAGAAAACACAGCTTTCTACTTGTCACACACCAGATCAAATTTGTATTTCCTGTAACTGCAGTAAATCACACGCCACTTTACATTGAGATGACTTGTGATGTGAGCCCATAGCATTTCCTATTATGACTCTACAACACAGAGGTTAGAAACCTCATTTTTCACCCACAGATGCCATATATGAATGAAGTGATGTTTGCAAAATATTCAGTACTCTGCCTGACATATAGTAGTTGCTCAATAAATATTAGTCTCCCATTTCCTCAGACTATAGATACATCATTAATATTATACAGACTTTGCAATGAGCTTGACCATGTCCTGTAACTTTAAATTTGCAGGATTCAAATTGATACTACAATAATGTTTGGTATAGATGTTAAAAATGACTTCCATTTTCCATATACCTCCATCACACACTATGAATTTTTGTGACAGGCCACTGTTGAGTTTCAGGTTAATATTTGGTGACCAGGTTGAGTGTAATCCCAGCACTTTGTGAAGCCAAGGTGGAAGGATCAGTTGAGCCCAGGATTTCGAGATCAGCCTGGGCAATATAGCCAGACCCCTTCTCTGAAAAAAAAAATTAAAAAATTAGCCAGGTGTGGTGGCTTGCACCTGTAGTCCTAGCTACTCAGGAGGCTGAGGAAGGAGGATTGCTTGAGCTCAGGAGTTTGATGCTACAGTGAACTGTGACTACACCTCTGTACTCCATCCTAGGACAACAGAGCAAGGTACTGTCTCAAAAAAAAAATTGATAAACAAAGTGTTAATTACAAATCTAAAAACAGGTTGCAAATATGTGCACAATGTTAATATCAGGTTATAAAATATTTTCAATAATCTTAATTGTGCATGCAGAAAAAAAATTCCTGCTCTGATAATATTAATAATATATACATATAGGGGGAAAAAAACCTATAAGAAATAATAGTAAAGGGTGAGTCATAGGATTATGGGTCACTTTTAGTTTCTTCCTTCATGCATTTCTATATTTTAAAAAATCTTTATAGTAAGTATGAGTTACTTTTATAACCATAAAGAATGTTATTTTCAAACGTGTGTCCAGGATGTTGTTTTAGATAAAAACACATTTATTGAGTACTGTGAAAATTGCTGATGGAAAATTATTGAACCAAGCTTTTATCTCCATACTCCATTAGGTAGATCTATTATTTAAAATGAGAAATAAAAATAAAATAAAAACCTTCATCAGAGTCAAATTGTCACCTCATGCAAATCATCTCGGCAGTTGGACAACTGAGAGGGAAAATGATCATTATGACGAGGGTGTGAAATGAAGGCTTACAAACATCCTCAAGGTAAATCCTTTCCACCAAAGGATTAGTTAATAGGACATGACATAATCACCTTCCTGGTGGGCAGTGGTGGAAGTTTCCTTCCCAGTCTTATACACCAAGCAACTCTCTTTGATTTTATTATTCTCAAATGTTCTAAAACCAATTCCAAACACAGAATATCCTTTTGCTTTAAGTGGGAAGGAGACAAATTTTAAAGTAGTTGCTGACCAGTATGATAAAATAGATAATTCACTTCGAATGCTCTAATGCTCTAGTTTCCTTGAGGCAGGCTTACAGGTGCAATTTAATCTCCTAAATGAAAATCTCTGAGTAAGGGCCAGACAACAAATCGAGTTACCGGATATAACAGGATGAAAAAAAAAAAACCATATAACCTATCTAACCTTTTTCCCAGCAACCATAGTTCGCAGTATTTTTCCCAGGTTTTGGAAAATGTACTTATTTTGTTACTTTTCCAGTTACTATTCATGTATTTTGTCCATTTACAAAACAATCTCATTGATTTTACATTATTGTAAGATTCTCATTCTGATTATTTAAAATAAAATGATTCTCTTTTACCTTTTACTATTCAAAGATAAAAACAATAACAAATTGCTTTTTAAATCACTCACTCCCTCCCTTCCTTCCTTCCTTCCTTCCTTCCTTCCTTTTCAATGAAAATTTAGAAGTACAGAAAAGCAGGGGGTAATTTAGCAAACGCCTATGTGCTCATTGTCTAGTGTTTATAAATGTTAACTTTCCATATTTTATTCATATGTTTTTAAGTTAAAAATATTATAGAGTTCAAGTGTCCTATGTACTCTGAAAGAGAACCACTTAATCTATATTCATTGCTCATATTCTTCTACAATCTGCTGTCTGTTGGAAGTTGATCCTTTAATTGGAATTTTTAAACCTGTTTTCCTTGCCAAACAGATTACTGTCTTAGTCTGATTATTTGCTTTTAAGAATAACTCTTGGTCAAGAATGATATACAGAAATCCCTCACTCCTAGAGAGGTGAGGCTTGCAACAATAACATTAGATTCCCCCCCCCCCAGAATAAAAGTAATCATAACTCATATTGGAGCAGAAAATTTTCACCTCAAATTCTAAGAGGTGTGTGAATTCAGAAATCTGGGCTTCTGAATTAACCAATCCTGACTGTATTTGAGACAGGCTAGAAAACCAACCATTTTTCTCTTATTAGGAACATTTTTGTTGTTATGATAGCTTGAGTGGCTCAAGGAACCTAGGCATGAACTTAGACTTTTATTTCAGTATTTCCTTGAGCCTAAACTAAGCAATGTGCAAAGAAAGGTAGTGAAATGAGATGACAGTCTGAAAAGAGAAGCCCCTTTCATTCCAGACAGAAACTTGCTGGCTCCACAAGACTAGGCCACACATTCTGGCTCCAACATAAGTAGCAAACAGGCAAGGGTATGAATGACAGATACTAAAAGATATGGGAGAAAAAATGGAAACATGGTGAATAATTCTTTCATTGAGAATTTTATGGTCATGTGTACATTCAGAGAACATAAACGCATTGGTAATTCTTTCTGATTCCAATGCTTTTGTCTGATTCCATTTTTCTGTTAATAAATAACTCCTTGTCTAGGCAGCTCCCTGGAATGCCTATTCCTCCATATCTTTCCTAATTAAGATGAATGGATAGGAAACAGGATCCCTTCAATGTTTCTAAGCTTTCAGAATAATTTATATTGGAAACATGAAGAAAATATCTACAGACAATTAGTCCAATCATATAGCCCAAATTTCCATGTCTTGTTAAAAAATATCAGAATATTTATGTGGATTGCTATATGATTGAGAAAAGCATGGGATTTGAAGTCAGAAAATTTGGACCACAATTCTGGGTTCACCAACTAGCTCAGTGAATTTGGGGGAATTACATAATCTCTCTATTTCTGTTCCCTCATCAACAAAATGGAGATAGAAAGCTGTGGTACTAGAAAAAAAAGTGAGATGTTTCATGCCAACTGAACTGTTTTCTACAAATGTTATTATTTTATTTTCTTCAGTGCCCCAATTTCTGACACCAATAGGTAAATAATAAATGCACGTAAAATTAATGTTATCTGGATTTTTTGTTTTTCAGTGGTAGAACTGTATGTAGTATGTGGCTAATGATTACTAATCAGTCTAAGGCATGACCAAAGTGAAAAATGTATTTTGGGAAACCAAATCAGATTATCTTCAGTTATAGTCATAAAATTCTTAGACATTTGTCTTTTGAAGATACCCTTAGACTAAAGATGTAGTCAAATACATATATAAAACTTATCTTATAAAAATACACCAAAAATAGTAAGATACAAATTCTTTTCAAGGTGAACATTTTTTAGCAAAAATTTACTCAGCTTTCACTATCCGATGTATAGCAATTTATTTAATAATTCTTAATGTTGATCTGTGATTAGGAATTGTTTTAACATTTAAAGTACAATGTTAACTTACTAAATTGTTTATTTCTTATAAAAAGTTCAATGACCACACACTCAATATATTACAAGATGATTAGTTGTACCAGAAAGGAATTTTTGGCTATAAAAGTTATATCTATAAAAATATATGCTGCAGTCTTTTGCAATAAGGTTGACTAATCAGTTCTAGGAATAACTAGAGTATATCAAGATCTGACTAAAGTTCATAAAACCGTACATTTATTGAATACATGTTAGGAGGGCTTTCAATAGAGAATCTGAGCTTAAATACTATGTAAAAATCATAATGGATTATTTTTCTGGTGAAGTATTTTATCTTTAATATAATAATTTATCTTTATTTTTTTAAATTTTAACTAAAAATTAATTCTGAAACTAAAAAATTGAGTGACTTAAGAGATGGATAGTATTTATCAAATGTCTGTGTTATTGTGGTAAGTCTGGTGGATGTAGACCTTGGCAATTTCCCTTGCACAAAATAAAATAAGGATATAATATTGTTAAATTGATTATTCCTTGTTATGAATGTAATTGGTGACATTGGCTGGCAAGTTTGTAATTATTTATTTAAAATTCAATAATCAGTAATTAAAATGTAATCACAAATCATATAATGATGATTAATTTCACCATCTGGATTTTTATAACCAGTAATTTTTACATCTGGATTCTGAGAAATCTTTAATTCAGGAAAAGGCATAGATGAAAACTCCCCATAAGAATGATAGATCTAATTTTATTGGAAATATAACTTTCCAAAATGTTAGTATATGTGATAGTATAAAAATCAAATTTGATTCTTTGTTTTTTTACCTTTGAAAACATTGAACAAAATCCAAGAAACCACTTAGAAATTTGTTCTTATAAAGAACTGTGGACTTTTGAATTACCCTTATTCATCCTTTTTAAAAAAAAAATTACTCAGCTTTGACTATATGGTATCTAACAATTTATTTAATAATTTTTAATATTGGCTGGTCACTGGGAATTGGTTTAACATTTAAACTATAATGTTAACTTGCTAAATTGTTTATTTCTTATCAAAAAAATTCAATGTGAACATATTCTCACATAATACACTACAAAATGATTAGTTGTAACAAAAAGAAATTTTTGACTATAAAGGTTGCATCTATATATATATATATATATATATATATATATATCACAGTCTGTTTTTTGATGAGTTCTGTTTTTTTGTCCTAAAATAATCCAAATACTGAAGAGGTAATATCTGAGCCAAGTCGACTCTGCCTCAGCTATGAAGAAACAAAAACCCCGCTGGAGAAACAAAAGGGAAACAGTCTGTTTAATCAATTCATTACATATCTATTGGGTACTTATTTTGTACCAGGGAATATTCAAGGAATTGTGGAAGTTTACTATACAGTAGCTAAGACACATATTCAAATTTATTGCTGCTCAGACTGTAATGAATGTTGTCACAAGAGGAAAAGAGATCTATAGATCAGTAAAGGCATTCTGAAAAGTAAACCACATGTGATGAAGGAAGAGTGGGATTTTGACAGAGGAAGATGGATGAGGTCATTCCTGGCAGAGTAAGAAATGTGGGGAGAACAGTGAGCAATCCTGCTTGGCTGGAAAGCACAATGCTTGTAGGGTAGTAATGAATAGGGCCTGAAAGATTGGACGAGGGCTCAAATGTGGGGGACCCTGAATGAAAAGCAAGTATTTTTCAAATTTCCATGTCCATAAAGTTTTATTGGAACACAGTCATATCCATTTGTTTACATATTGCCTACAGCTGCTTTCCACCTGCAACAGCAGAATTGAACAATTTCAACCGAGAATATATGGTCCATAAAACTGAAAATATTTGCTGTCTAATCTTATGCAGTAAAAGTTTGCCAACTCTTGATCTATAGTGTGAACAGTTGGATGAGTGAGTGTGCAGTAAAATAGGTTCTCACATCCATCGCTTCTGGGAGTGTTTATGAGTGCAGCACTCTCAGAGGGCAGTTTGAGAATAGATGTCATGTGTCTTTACATATTCAGGAAATCTGCATGTTAATCTGCATCCTCCATGTGATTCTGCTGCAGGTGGTTCTCAAACAATATTATAAAAAATAGTATCTCTGATGTCTCTAATCTGATACTGTTTCTATTGAAACTCTTTTATGTTAAGTGCTGCTGGTGCTGCCTAACTTGGAGAAGATTCCCAGGTCTCTCTTCCCTGTCTGTTCTGGTATAGGTGAAAAATCTTCAGTAGGAACTGTTCTTTCAGCACCATATCCTTCAGGTCCTTTTAAATGCAGTTCACACACCTGAATGCAGTCTGGGAATTGATGGGTCCCTCTTCAAAAAGCAAATCCTCAGAACTCTCAGAAGTCTCTGTTTTAAATGGTAATAGCTTCATATTGATTGCAAATCATATAGCTTGGGATTATTCTTAATTCCATTAGAACGTTCTGATTGGTTTTAGATTTTTAAATTTTCTTGGAGAAGTGCTTTGACACTCTCTTGGGGAAGCAAAGACTTACAGGTTCACAATCAGGAAAAAGATCCAGCACATAAGTTTTATTGTTTTTCAAGTCCCAAAATTTTGTTTTGAAATTTAACAATAATTCCAAAGAGTTGAAATTGTGTCCATGCATTAAGAAGGACAAAAAGTCCAGACTAAAGTTAGCAATTTAATCAATCCATTTGCTCCTCATTCCTTCTTATAAATCTAAAACAAACTGATATTTTACCTAACATTTCTATGTTTGTCAAAAGGCAAAGGTTGGGAATGGCCCAGGAAAGGTGAATAAACGGAAAAGAAAAAAGAAAGTTACTGATTAAGTAAAACAGTTCTATAGTTCCTACCATCTTGTGCCAAACAGCTTTGTTTCTACTTCACGATGCTGTAAAAGCAGGGATTTGAAATCACATGAGGTGTAGCCTGGGAGGTTCAATGTGGATTATAGAAATTGTTATTAATTGCATGATTTTGAAAAGATTTCTTATGGATCTACCCTATGTGGGCACTTTGTTACACACATCTGATGCCTGATGTATTGGTCACTGTAGTATAAATACTCCCAACATGAAGGGAGAGACAAACAAATAGATCACAAATGAAAATATAGCCTGTCAAATGCTACCAGAAGGATCAGCCCAGACATAAGGCAAATAAAACCATCTTTGGAGGGTAAGGGAAACTGAGTTCTGAATCATGAGTAGGGAGAAAGTGGTATTGAGGAGCATATGGAAGAAGAAAAGAAGATTATGTGCAAGAGACAGCTTGGCTGGTTCTTGGGAATTGCAATAGTGTCCTATGAGCAGAGGGGAAGGAGCAAAGAGTGTGTGGAATAAGGTTAGTGAACATGGTATATGACTGTAATTACATACACATAATTTTGAACATGTAAAATATTTCATTAAAATTTTTTTTTAACATGAGAAGTCTACCAGAGGTAGTTCAAAGAAAAGAATAAGGCACATAAAGTACTCAGTGCCTGGTAATTCCTGAATAAATGTCAGCTATTATAGTAACAGAAACGCTAAAATTTCAGTTTTCTGAGATAGGAGATTTGCTATGTGATTTGAGCTAGAAAGAACAAAGGGCAGAATCTGGGTGGGACTTAATTTGCTGTGCGGGTCAAGAAAGAATTTGATGTAGTGGTTAAGTGCCAGACAGACTTGGATTCAAATCCAGGTGTTAAATATTGGTTCTGTGCTAACCTCTCTAAGCCTGTTTTTTCCTCTGTAAAATGGAGATAATAATATCTCTTTCAAAGAGCTGTTGTGAGGGTTAAATGCAATAATATATGTGATATAATTAGCACAAATTGGCACAGAAAATACATGCAAAAATGGTTGCTTGTATCATCACAAAAGTAGACATAGGACATGTGGCAGAGATTGGGGGACATTCCCAGAAGATGTGTGTTGATAAGGACAATCGTCTCAGCTGGATGTGAATTCATTTTGCTTTGGCCGGGTCTGTTTGTAAAGAAGAATAATCCCATGGCTGAATAGGCAGCCAGCCAAGATGGCTTGATCCTCAGCATTGGTCCTAGCCAGGAAATCTGAGTGTGAGTAGAATGTGAATCACCTGCTTACTGTAAATTAATTATTATTATTCACTCAGCAAAGAGGAAAAGATGCTTGGTCAGAATTAATCATCTAAAAAAACTCAGTTATTTTAAATTCATTACATTTGAATATGGTAATGAGACATTTGTCACTTTTATAACTCTTTGTGGGGGAGAGTGTCTATTGTAGGATGGAAAAGGATTAACATTTAATTTTTAGAGTGCGCCCTTCTTTTTTTCTTTTTTTATATTTATTAAAGCCTAAGATAATGTTTGTTGGATGTCCCCACTTTAGAGATAAGGAAACAGCCTTTGAATCTGGAGTGATTTCTAAAGGGACCACATCATTCTTATGAAAGTGAAATGGTGTTAAAAATTCAGTTGTTTCTTAGTTTAACCAGTGGTTCTCATGTTAGTTAGAATCACTAACCTTTTTAAAACTAAGGATTCGTAGGGACTACTCCTAAAGATTCTGACTAATTGTTCAGAGGTAAATAATTCCTAAATATGACATTCCTTGGTCAAAAGCAACCTCTTTTTAAAAAGCTGCTAAATATATGATTTTAAAATTTAAAATGTGGATGTGTTGTTTACTGAGGAAATCAAACTGGACAATACATTAATCTTTTATTTTTTTTCCTTATGGTTTATCTAGTTCAGGACATTTCAGAAGCAGGTTAAAAACAAGGAGAATGAATCCAACCATTTATGCCATATTAGAGGAGCGAGAATATTTTTTTTCCCGCTTGACCTTTGTGATGAGTCATTGATAGCCTTACTGCGGTGACTTTTCAGCCTCATCAGAGAACAAATCCCTCCAAACATTCTAAAGAATCAGAACATTATGCAACACTTGAATGAACTTGGTTCACATCACTTAACCAGATGACCTGGGAGGCTTACTTCTCCAAATGAAAGATGAACCAATTTCTCTTTATTTTTTATTACACTGAATAGACAAGAACTTTGAAAAGTGGTCTCTATTATCCTGTAAAATTGCATTGTATAGTCCTGTGGCTCCTTGCAATCACTCTCTTAACTCATGCCAAGTGCTGGCCTTGGAGAAGAGACGGAACAAAGGGTGAGTCAAAATCAGTTCTTCTTTCATGCATCTCCATTGTCCCCTGACTGGAAGAGATGATAAAATTATTCTATTTTTTTAGTCCTCTAAAACAGTGAGTCTTAAATTTGGAGTAGTCCTACATCCTTTTATGAAACTATCAAAATTAAGGCCCCCAGAAGAACTTATTAACATATAAATGCTTCAAATGTTTGCTTATCTTGACCTCTAAGAATTTATGAATTCATAATTAAGAAAATTCATTCTATGTGAAAAAAATAAAAATAAATGTTGCCTATGGATATGGGCACATAATAGGAGAACAGACCATAAAAAATAGAATTATGCATCAGAATCTTTTTTATCGATATTTGTTCTATTATAGACAAAGGCAGCCAAAAAAGAAAAAAAAAAAAAACCCAAACCAAAACCAAACCAAAAAAATCCTCCACCCCTATAAAAAACAGTGCAAGCATGGTGATTGTTTCCCTGAGATATAACTTTTTTCCACTGAGTATAGTTCACAGATTGCAGTGTGTATGCAGATAAATGCTGTTCTTCCCAATCTGGCATCCCAGGTCAATCTGACACTTCTTTTTCCTACCTGTACCGTTTCTGGATTCTTTATCCTCTTTTTTGTCTTTATTTTCAAGACATCCAATCAGAGATATCCATGAAGGAGACTGCTGTCATCTGGCCAAAAGCATAGATGGTAAAATGTGAGGTCATGAAGGGCCAAAAAAAATCTCTCAGAAAATACTTTGGCAGGAATTGACTGAAAAGAGATTCTAAATTGGTATCTTGAAAATGGGTTTCCTGAGATAGCAATGTCCCTGATAATTGTGCCTCAGCCCCATTTTATATTTGGAGTCAGAAAGGAGATTTGTAAGAAATCCAGGGGGTGGCGGGTGGGGGAGGAGTTGTGTCTAAAAGTGAGAGAGAGAGAAACAGGAAGTACTCATTGTCTGTCAATCAAGTGGCCTTGCTTCAGAAAATCCCAGGGCTAGCAAAGTGGGACAAACTTGCAGAATAATATCGCAAGTAAGCTTGATTCTAGTTTTTATCAACTCAACTTTTCCTCCTATAAATGAAACTATGGCTGTGAATTGAGACATGTGATTGGTAAAGTTTTTCTCTCTGTCTTTAACCTGCTAGAATTTAATGGGTTCCAGAATTTACTTACCTGTCTCCTTACTGATTAATAATATTAATATATAATATTTATTGAGCTCTTACTATATGTCACACATTGTTTGATGAATGTATATAATCCTTACAACCACCCTATAAAATAAGTGCTGTTATCTGCTCTCAGGCACAAAAAGGATAAGTAGCTTGAAAAAAGTGGTAGATCTTGATCGTAGGGAGTCTGACTGCAGATCCTGTACTTGTAATTATTATACTATTTCCCCTGAACTCATGCCTGTGAGGATTTTCCTGAGTTCACCTTCATGATCTGAGCAATTTAATGCAATTCAACCTTGCTAAAATATAATTTTCAAAAACAGGTAAAATCATGACTCTCATATAGACATAAAAAAGAACACATGCTAAAGATTTTATTTAACTCAGTTATGAGGAAAATAGAGATGTGTTAAAACCAGTAAAAATGAGCTAAATACATTTATATGTCAGGAATATTGAAATGAATGTATAAATAGAGGCAAAACTGGACTCTTCCACAGTGGGGGATGGAAGTCATTTAAACCTCTACTGAATAGAATTTGCACATCTATAGACAAGAGTTATTTGACCTTGCTATCATTTATCTACAGCTCACAGATTTGTAGGTCCCATAGAATCAGAATAAGATAGCACTAGAAGGATATGCTATAGACAATGCATAGTTTTACACTGAAGTACAAGTTTTTCCCCTACAGTATTTATAATTCCTCCTTACTTGTCAAACTTAGGAAGATTTATACCTGCTAGGTATAAAAGGCATTTTGGGAGATAGATATATGAATAAAAAAATGTCTTACAAACTATTAGAACAGACATTTATAAATAATTTCAATAATGCAGATTGTTAAATAATATAATAAGAAAAGGAGTGATTCAGTCAGGTCTGGGGACTTATTAGAATTTCCTTATAAGGGACATTTAGAGGAGTCAGTGTTGTTGGGAGAGGAGGCTAGAGACTATCGTGAGGATGCTTTTAGATACCACTTTACCCCAAATTAAGAAAAAATATACTATCTCTATCAAAGAATGGGATGAGGTTTGGTAGGACCATTAAACCTTCCCAAAACTATCTTATGTACTGCATTTGAAATCTAGAAATTTCTCTGGAGGAACTGACATTTAGACTGACCTAGGAGGTAGTAGGAAAATGTAGAAGTACTATTCAGAAAGAGCATCATCCTGATTGAAGGCAAAGAGACCAACAGAAGAGAGGTGAGTTGAGAATGGGAATGATGAGAATGAGGTAGTAGTAAGAGGAAGAGTCTGCCTCAAAACCAAGGGCTCCCTCAGCCTATGCAGGTCAAGGTACCTACTAAGCTCTGAGGTGTTTTACAAGGATTTTGAGAGCAAGGTCCTCTATGTTAAGGCCAGAGCCCTAGTCCCAGCATAAAAAGAGATACTCAATGTATATTTCCCGAATGAACAAAAGTATGGGAAGAAGGAAGGAAGGAAGCAGGGAAGAAGGAAGGAAGGAGCCAAATCTAACATTATCTAAATCCTCTGTTCCCAAAAAGAAATTTCTGAAGCTTTACTGTTTCAGGAAAGAGCTAACCACAAAGAAACACCCTTCAAAAATGACTCAGTTGAGGCCCACCCCCACCCCCTTCATGATTCTCTTGTCTACTTCCCTCCATAAAACTACAGGCCCCTTCCTTTTCTTTGAGATAGTCTTCATTAATAAACATTTTCGTATTGTAATAGCCTGAGTAAAATCATCTTTTTAATCGTCCTGTGCATTTTGTCTTTCACAGTTGGAAAGAAGGGAGTTCAGGACCCTATCTTTGAGTTTGGAGAACCCTTCTGTGGATTAATACAGAATAAAGGCATGCAAACCCTTAATTTGTTTTAACTGCATCTTTTATATATACATGAAAGAGCAGGGACTATACTGATGCAAATGCCTCTGATTATAACCTGACCAAGAAAGAACTATTGTTGGTGGCTCTGGCATGTGCATCTTTGTCTTTGGGACACAGGGCAAGTTCAGGGACTTGTTTGAAGCTCCTCTTTGGGGGGATCAAAGCATATAATAGAGGGTGTTTTTCCTTTTCCCTCTTGGATGATGGACTGGGGAGGGAAGATTTGGGTTGATTAAATTATAGCATCGACAGAAAGACCAGTTCGGGGTAATAAATACGCATGTGTTTTTACATGTCTAAAGAAAGTGTCCAAGATGTGCCTGAAGACAGTTGTAAGCAACAAAGCTACCCTTGATATGCGTAGGGAAAAAGCAAAATCAGGCAACTTATTGGAAGGATATGGTAGAACTCAATCCTTAAAGAAAAAGTTCAAGTATAAATGCCACTCTGTGATGTAGATGATAGAAAATTAAGTAATGAGCTCTGACTGCTTCAGTGTAGATGTCCCTCTGCCAGAGAGTCAGACTCCAGGAAGAGGCATCTGATTGGTAGAACTTGGATCACCTGCTCACCTCATAGCCAGGGAAAATCCTGATGAGCTGATTGATAGTTCTACCAAGATTAGCCAAAGAAGAAGAAATTATGCAGCAAAATGGAGAGGGCCACAGAGGGTTTTTACTAGAAGGAGTCAAGGATTTGGGACAGGAAAAATAGTGGCTTTACATGGAATTGCCATATGACCCCGTGATTCTACCCCTAGGTATATATATACCCAAGACAAATGAAAGCATACATTTACACAAAAACTTGTACATGAGTGTTCAGAGCAGCATTATTCATAGTAGCCATAAAGTAAACACAACTGAAATGTTCATCAACTACTGAATGGGTAAACAAAATGTGTTATATTCGTATAATGAAATATTGTTCCACCATAAAAAATGAAGTATTGACATATGCTACATGGTGAACCTTGACAATATCATACTAAGTGAAAGAAGCCAGACACAAAATACCATGTATTGTATGATTTTATTTATATAAAATGTCCAGTATGGGCAAATCTGTAGAGACAGAAAGCAGATTAGTGATTGCTTAGCCCTGCAGGAGGTGGGAGTGGAGACAATGCTGAGGGGTGGACATTGGCTGGTAATGGATACAGGTTTCTTTTAGGGGAAACAAAACTGTTTTGAAATTATATTCTGGTGATAATTGTTCCAATCATCACAATCCTGTGAATATACTAAAAACATTGAGTTGTGCTTTACCACTACAATACTGTTATTGCAATGAGGAACTTTGGTTCTGATTAACTTTATTATTTTTACGTGTTGGTAAAGTAGGTAGAAGATACTGTGGTGTGATCTTAAGAGATGGGAAAGAAGGTCACGAGACTGTCACAGTTTCTGAAACATAAATTACTCTTCTAGATTAGGGCATTATCTCTCTGTTAGAAACATCTACCATCAAGTGGTTCCTTAGTTAGCTTTATAAGTCATCAAAAATAAGGATGAATTATTCTGTCAAACCTGTTTAAATTTGTCAACCTAACTAAAACAGGCTGTGTGAAATGAAATTTATAAGAGGCAGTGTAGAATACAACAAAAAATACCCCCTAGAAGTGATATGAACTGTTACCATTGATAGATCATTGATATATATTTGGTATAAGACTGTGGCAACTTTCTCTCCTCTTGTCCTTAGTTTGCTGATCTGGAAAAGGAAAGTGTTGAACTGGATCAGTGGTTCTCAAAGACTGGTTTCCCATTAATGGTTGTGATTTAATATTTTCTCACATCAAAGTTAACAAAAAAATGAACCAATATAAAGAAAATTCTGGGAAAATAGTACCATAGATATTGTATACATATGGCAAAAACCATGAAGTTAGTATAATTACTGCAATTGGGCAAGTGCTACATGATACATCCTGCTGTAGCCTGGTTACTTCCTTTGACAGGTGGCAGAACCCATTGGCTACAAACCCCATATTTTGTAAAGCTGTTGTCCCCACCTCACTGATTTGATTTAGGCCATTAAGTTTTTAAATAGTAATGAGGTTAGTCATAATGATCATTTGTTAAGCGACTACTATATGCTAGTTCCTACAAATAAAGGGGAAGTTCAGGAAGACATTACGACCAGTCCATGGTGTAGGTGACCAAGGAAAGACCTCTTTGAAGAGCAGAGACAGGAAGGATGATGAGACTTAGTAAGGTGAAGGGCAGGAGGAGCACACCTGCAAGTGAAATGGCATCTGTGAAGGCTTAAGGTTGAAATCAAACATGTCGTCCATTCTAGGAATGAAGAAATCCTATGCGACTGGAGCACAGAGAATGGAGAAGAGAGAATTAATTACATCAGCACCCAGTGCTTACTGAGCACGTAGCTCACTTCTCACCACCATGCTAAGTGCTTTGCTTATTTCATTCAAGCCACACAAAAGCTCTACGAGGTCAGTATCATTACTCCATGTTATAGATGGGGACTGAAGCTTAAAATTAATATCTTGCCTGTGGTTACAGAGCTAGTAAAAAGGAAAGCCTGGACTTGGACACAATCAATTTGCCTCCAGAGCCAGTGTGTAAGCCACTACACAATACTGCCAGCTGACTGCACACAAGTCATTTCAGCTCCTCCCAAGCATTGCCATCCTCTGATTGACAAGTTGATTTAGCAAGATTATTTGCTCTCTCATCCTAGTTAGGAAGCCTGTTGTTAAAGTAAATAAGGCATTGAAAGCATAACCAAAACTATTAAAACTTTACCCAAGATTCTGTACTGGGGATGAATGTTAAAAGGACTTGTTTTGAAATCGTATCTTTCTGGACTTCCATATAATTTCTTTCTCCTTAACCCAGAGTTGAAAAAGGTAAAAATAACAGTGTTTTGTTTTCCCTGAGAAAATAGTATAGTCTTATTTGGGACAAGGATTGAAAATGAACCATTTGGTCAGTTTTTGCCCCACACTATGATTTTATGCAGAAAGGGCAAAAAGTCATTCGTCATTACATTTGTAAGAAGTTTGCTTAAAGTTATGCAACTTCTTATGGTTAATGTGTGCTCATTGAAATAGACTAAATCTCCAAGAATAACAACAGCACTCATCCCATTGCTAATGCTGAAGAGTTCCTTATTTCATACCTCCAAATGTATTGCTACTGAACAAAAGATAAAGAAGGTAATACAATCCAAGAATTATACTCTACCCAATTCCAGCTTCAACAGATGGAACAAGTGACCCAAACACTTTACTTCTAGTCCAAACTTTGAAAGAAAGCCCTCTCATTAATATTTGGACTTACTATTTTTCATTGGAAAGGCAAAAAGAAAAGAAACAAAAATAAAAGCAATGTTTACCCATGATAGCTGGGGATTGGACCTACATTTTGAATGAAATTGTTATTCTTTTGGTCTTTTCCTTAGAGGCATTTTAGAATAGAGTCATAACAGCTAAGAATCTATTATATTCTCTTAAATAAAATACTTGTTGGGAAAGAGAAACATTCAGGAAGTTTAAAAATCTGAGTGGTTTTTCTTTTTTCAAATGTGACCATGTTGATGGTTTCAATGTTCCCCAAAGAGATAGTTTGTATTCACTCCATTCTTTCCAGTTTTTATTTCTCTGTGTTTGCACCATGATTAGAGGTGATTCAAGTGTACGTCCTGTTTAGGAGTCTAGAGAAAATGATTTAGGATTACCAACTGTTTCTGTTTGCCCAGAATTGAAGGATTTCCTGGGATATAAGACTTCCCAAGAGCTAAAATTTTAGCCTGTGCTAAAATCAGGACAGGCTTAGGAAAATCAGAACAGTTAATCACCTTAAAATGGTGTTTTCTTGACCTGGTTACAAATCTTTGTTTAAACAAACCACAGAAGACTTCCATCCCTTGTCTACTGAGTCATAATCTCCTGCAAGCCCAGGCATCTTATTATTTTCAAAAGCTTCCCAGGTTGTTCTGATGACCAGCCAGGTTTGGGAATTTCTGAGATGGTGCAAGTAGTTCCTAAATAGAATTGTTGCTATTGTTTTCAAATGAAAACTGCAACTGATATACTATTTTCTTTTTAAAAACTTTTGTAAGGATCTCTGGAGTTTAACTGTATTTAAAAATAAATGACTTCTTTGAGAAGAGAGCTTGCTATAGTCTTAAAATTTCACAAGGTACGTACTCTTTTGAAACTACACTTTTGTTCAAGAGACCAGGGACTAAAACATTAGCTACCTATGAAGATTTGAGGTCTACATTTAGCTTGGATGCTCTTTCTGCCATTCCTTTCCATCTCCCATCTCCCAGGGAGGGAGAGATGGAAAATAGAACTCTGAACAACTTCCTTCACTCTTAGAATCCTCAAATAAAATGCTACCTTTTCTGGCTTTTTACTTTAAGTTCTTGATTATTTTTAAAACTGAAGTTTATAGCTTTCCATTATAAAATAACTCATACTTATTGCAAAACATTTGAAAAATAGAGAAAAATAAAAGAAGGAAAAAAATTATACAATGGATTGCCTTCTCCCCAACACAACAGTCTTAATATTCTGGTGTATATTTTTGGCCTTATTCCTATGTGCTGCTTTTTAAAAATACATAAATATAGTAACTGTGATCACATTATATATGCAACATTATATTTTACTTTCCTTTAAAACTCACCATTGTAAAGTAAACATCTTCCTATATCATGACAAATTTATCATAAATAGTTCTTTTAATGGCTGAATGATGTTCAAAGAGGATAAGCACAGCCAGGCAGACCTGTAGTCCCAGCTACTGGGGAGGCTGAGGTAGGAAGATCGCTTGAGCCCAGGAGTTCTGGGCTGTTGTGTGCTATGCCAATCAGTGTTTGCACTAATTTCGGGGTCAATATGGTGACCTTACAGGAACTAGGGACCACTGGGTTGCCTAAGGAAGGGTGAACCAGCCCAGGTCCAAAATGGAGCAGGTCAAAAGTCCCATGCTGGTCAGTAGTGGGATTGTGCCTGAGAATAACCACTGCAGTCTAGCCTGAGCAATATAGGAAAACCCTGACTCCTAAAAATAAACAAATAAATAAATAAATAATAAATAAATAAATAAAACTAATCTACCAGATGCTAGTAGATCATTATGAAATAGATACCCCAAAAATACAATCTAAAGAAGAATCACTATCTTAATAGCTCACCTACAACTGAAGTCTTTCCTTTAGGTTAAAAAATGAGTCCTTTCTTGGGAATATTTCTTTTTCTTTTTTTTTTTTTGAGACAGAGTCTCACTCTGTTGCCCGGGCTAGAGTGAGTGCCATGGCGTCAGCCTAACTCACAGCAACCTCACACTCCTGGGCTCAAGCGATCCTTCTGCCTCAGCCTCCCGAGTAGCTGGGACTACAGGCATGTGCCACCATGCCCGGCTAATTTTTTCTGTATATATTTTTAGTTGGCCAGATAATTTGTTTCTATTTTTTAGTAGAGACGGGGGTCTTGCTCTTGCTCAGGCTGGTCTCGAACTCCTGACCTTGAGCGATCCACCCGCCTCGGCCTCCCAGAGTACTAGGATTACAGGAGTGAGCCACCGCGCCTGGCCTCTTTTTTTGGTATTTTCTTGGGTTGCTTTTAATTTAGATGATAGAATAGCTTCAGCTGAAATTTTAAAAAGAAAAAATGTCACCCATAATTCCACCGCTCTAACACAGCCACTCCAAGATTTATATGCATAAAGATTTTGACACAGGTATGATCGTACAATGCATGCAGTTTTGTGTTCCTTTTTTCCACTTATATTACAGCCACTTTGCCGTGTTATTACATGGTCCTTATAATTATCACTTTTAATGGTTTCATCACCATCTGCAACTTATTGCTTGTGGCAACACCATTTTTTTCAGCTGAGAACTGGTAACAATTATGTAAAATAAGAAGAAAAACATGATTTAAGCACGTTCTAAAGCAGTGGTTTTCAATTTGTGATCCTTTATATATACCCCAAAGTTTACCATGGTGAGGGTAATGAGGAGAGAAATCTGGGACCACTCGAACTTCCTTCAAGCAAAGCACTTCTCCGTTAAGTTTTACTTAGGAAATAGAAGTCCTTGATCTAAGAAGGAAAAAAAGGAAAAAAGAAAAAAAGGTATGACATTACATAGTGCAACTTTTGGGGTAGAGTATGCCATTTAACACCTATGTGACATTGGAAAAATGCCTGAATTTCCTTATCTATAAAATGAGGATATTAATTTTATCTAACTTATTGGGTTGTAGTAAAGATTAAGTAAATATATGTGTGATATGCATATATTGCTAGAACATTGCCTGCCACCAAACTGTTGTATAAGTGTTAAAGAAATGTTGGGAAAAACAGCATCTGGCCAACAAACCTAGGGTGCGTTCATGTGAACTTTAAAGCAAGAAGTAGAGCAACTAGAGACAGTGATAGATCTGCCAATGGCAGTGATATTCCCACATTAGAAAAGGCTTATACAGGCTTCAGGGTAAGAATACCAAAGTTTATGACTAGACTCTGATATTTCATATCTTTGTGACTTTGGGCAACTGACTTAACATCTCTAAGTCTCAGTTTTTATATCTGTCAAAAGTGGCAATAATATTAACTACATCATAGAGTTCTTGTGAATAGTAAATGAAATCATTCCATAATGAATTTAGCCCAATTGCCGGGCATGATGACATGTGCCCATGGTCCCAGCTACTTGGGAGGCTGAGACTGGAAGACAGGAGTTTGAATCCAGCCTGGGCAATATAGCAAGACGCCTATCTCTAAAAGAAAAATTTAAAAATGAAAGAATTTAGCCTAAGACCTGGCCCATCTTAAGTTTTCAATAGATAGTTAAAGTCGTCCCAGGTGCAATGCGTTGTTGATCACTTACTGAGGGTTTTTTTTTTTTTTTTTTTTGCCACATGCACAATTTGTTTTATCTTTAAACATGCCAAATATGCTACATATGGTGTCCAGATGGCCAAGGTGGAAAAGAACTTTGGTTTCACTATTCAGTTTGCAAATGGACAATAGAAGAAGGAAATTCAGGCTAATATGTCTCTGGAAATCAGTGTGCCAAGATATTTTCTATAATTTCAGGTAGAAATTATAGACATCTGGGAGGTATGGGATCATGTGAAATGTACTGCCTTAGGAATTAGGTGATCTAATTCTGGCCCTAGTTTTGTCCTAAATTTGTTATATGACCTTAAATAAGTCAGTTTTCTGCTTTACCTTTAAATTATCTCCTCTCTAAAATTTGGTGGTTGAACAACAGACAACCTCAAAGGTCTCCTTATCTCTGTAATTCTTATGAAGCAAAAGGATCTGTGCCATTTTAAGAATCTATGGGACATCAAGGTTTTGTGGATAGGAAGTGACATTTTACAGAGTAGTATGCAATGTTGATAAAGATTGTTATTTGTAGATCAGTTGTATTAGCTCCATCTTTCCTCTCTATGGGGGAAGAATTATCACACAAAGTAACTAGGATTTAGTGGATACATTCCTGGAGTACTGAATGGTGGTGTAAGTTCCTGCTCCTAAAAAAATATTTTATCTAGATATTTGCAATTGGAATCTATGTATTTAACTTAAACACTCTTTGTCCATGAAACAAATGAATTACCACCCTGCCTTAACATTGTCTCTGGCCCTAAGCATAGGGAAAAAAACATTTTTGGTTAGCAATACAGTAGAATTAGAGAATGTTTACCTTATTTAGTCATGTTCTGGCTGATTCATTCCAACTGATATTATTTGGAATGAAAACTTGACCAGATGTTCACTTAAATGAACTAGAGAGATTAACTATCAGCCCTACCATATTATCTTGAAGGGTGAGTATAGTCATCTCCAAAGAATTTCCTGGAGCTGGACACAAAGGTTACCGATTATGATTGCAGCTAACACTTTATTAAATACACCCAATGTACTAAATGCCATTCAAAGTGCTTCACATGCATTCATTCATTTAATTACACAATAATCTTTGGAGGGAGGTACTAGTAGCCTTATTTCATGAGTGAAGTCACTAAGTTTCAGAGAGGTTAAGCAGCTTGCCTAAGGCCACTCAGCTAGTAAGTGGTAAAGGCAGGATTTGAAATTAGGAACTTTGACCCCTTGGTCCACACTTTTAAAACCATGTGGCATCCATTGCCCTATACAGTTCCCTGTTTTTGACCCAAGGCACTGTTAAAACTTGAAAATTTTAGGCTCATTACTAATTTATAAGTGGGTGAAGAGGAATTTGAACTATAATGAGTAGGAAAAAATGTAGTACCTGATCCAAGAAGAAGAAAGAATGATAAATTTTGGAGAAAACATTTATATACCTGATTAGGAATTTCTTGGGTTATCAAAACAACACATCCACTGTTTATTCATCTTTTAAAACAATTTGAGGAATGTGAGAAGAACTGAAGTTTAGACCTCTACTCCTTGTCTGCATAAGGTATCTGGAATGTTTTATTGTTATGATAAAAGCTAAGTGGATAATATTGGTTGATGCTTCTTGGTTAACCTTAAAGAAAAGCAAAAAGAAACTGTTGGATTCTCCTCTTTTATAATGGAATTCCAGATATTTCTTTGTTACTGGGGTTTGTTGGACTTACTATACTGGTTCACACTGACATTCTTCTGAGTTTAACTTAATGTCTGAGAGCTCCTTTATCTTTTGTTAGAACACACTCTCCAACAATATAAAGAAAGCATAAGACTTATGCTATGCACTTAGGTTTTAAAACAACAGAGTACTTTGAAAAGGGTGTTGATTCTGGATGGGGAGATTTGTGGATAAAGCCTCTCAAATCTGAGAATGAGAACTCATAATATATTTGAAAGGCATAAATCCACCTCAGACTCAATCCCCCATGATTTTTTTCTCCTAAAATACCCAAGGATTATGTTAAAGATATCTTTAATATAGCATACTTATTTTTTCTATTCCTTGAAGGTTTTCAAACTATTTGCATGACATGAAAGCTGTTGTCTATATAATTAGGATCCAAGAAACTTGCATCAGTCAGCTATGACATCTGCATGTATGCAATTTTGTTGGCTTGAGTATTGTGATATGACATGGATTAACAGCTTCAGTAATGGGATGAGAAAGATCACAAGGGAGACAGCTTCAACACGACTATAAATATTGTGCTAATCACAAGCAACCAAAGAAAGTGGAGCTCAAGATTAAGACTTTTATTAGCTAGGATACAGTCTGTCCTGAGAGTAAAAGAAACTATCTGTATTGTGCTTCTTACTAAATACAGAATTTCTCCAATAGGGAATAATCTGCCTCCTACCACCTGAAATTTCTTCCCTTGTAAGACTTTGTTTATTCTACTATTAAAAACCTATATGTATGTGTGCCGAAATAGCTCAGTTGGGAGAGCATTAGACTGAAAAACCTATATGTGGTCAATGAATAAAGCACAGAAAAGTAGAAAGATTACCTAGGGTCTTACCACCCTCATACTACTTAAATTTTCACATACTTCCACTTATTAATAGTTATAATTATGTTTTGCATATAAATACTCTATCCTTCATTTTAAAAGGTGAACATTAAATTGTATTTTCTCTGTGTGTGGAAACAACTTTTCAGGGTTTTCATAATAGTCCTCTGAGTGAATGTTCTATATTTTATCTACATAGTACTATATTCCTAAACAGCTAAAGTGTTTCCAACTTTTCTATTCTGATAAATAATAGTTCAGTATTCATCTTTCTTCAACATTTTCTTTTTTAGGGTTATTTATTTGGGTTAGTTTCCCTCAAGTGGAAAGACTGCTTAAAAATGTTCTATTCTGAAGTTTCTTTCAAGTAAACATATTTTATCAGCTTATACTAACTTCCTGCAATAAACTTGCCCACAATACACTGTTAATTGGTTTGTCCAATGCCCAAAATGAAGTTTGGAAAGCAGAAAGTCACTGTTCCCTAAAAGGATTCTGAGTTTTCTGGTGCTTTAACCAGAGTTTCTGAATTTATCTCATATGGCTTTAACTCCCTGCTTGGGTGTGTGTTTCTGCCATGCACCTAAGTCTTTGAGTTTACTCCCTGCAAGGCTATGGCTTTGACCCTGGCTCTTTCTGCCTAGATGAGTTCCTTCTTGTGACCCCAGTCTTCTGTTTCTCTCCTGGTGGGAGAGGATATTATGGTTGTTTTCCTACATCTATTCTGTCTTGCCTGTACCAATCCTTTGGGGAATTGGCCCTACCACACCTCCAGAGGTGGTCTCTGATGAACCTCATCAGTTCTTCACTTGCTCACCACTCCATTGAACCTGCTGTGATCACATCACCAATGACTTCCATTTTGTTAAATCCAGTAATCCATTCTCAGCCCTCGTCTTAACCTCTCAGCAGCATTTGACACAGTTAATTCCTCATTCTTCTTGGATATACTGTCTTCGTTCGGCTTCCAGGACCTAATTAAGTCAGGATCTAGTCAAGAAAACAGAAAGCATTCTTAGTATTTAACTAGAAGTAATTTAATGGAAGGTTTGGATAACACAGTTGACAAAAGAGCTAAAAAAAGCCAAATAGAACATAGGCAACCCATAGATTGGCAACAGCAGAAACAAAGCACCAACCTAGGCTGTAGGAACAAAAAGGAGAGGAGCTGGTAGCAGAGCCCACGGGCTGAGGTGACTAATCAGAATCTCAAACTGTGTAGGGCTTGCCTGGCAAAAGCTGAAGCCAGGGAGGAGATACAGTCACTACCGCAGACACCACCCCAGGGAGGGAGAGAGAGAGGGAAAACCTTGGCTTCTCCTTTTCCCCCTTGCTCCAATTTCTAGTAACTGCCCTCTTAAACTAATCTCAGCTAGAAACAGAATCTTGGAAAAGCAGCCTGCAGAAGTCAATCTACTGTAGGACAGACCAGATGGGGGAAAGGATGAGGAATGGATTGAGGGTCTACAGGTTCAAGTCTAGCACATCAGACTTGTTTACCCCTACTCTACTGGCAATAGAGTTGCACTCCTTCTCTGTCTTTCCACTGGTTCCTACTCTTCTCCCTGATCTCTTAACATCAAGGTACCCCAAAGCTCAATCCTTGATCTATCTTCTGTTTTGGTTAGCCATGGCTGCTGTAACACCAACTATAAATTGTTTGGAACACCAATTTATTGCTACTACTTATGTTTGTGTGGGTTGCCTGGGCTTAGCTGGGCAGTTCTCTCTTGGAATCTATCATGAAGTTTGTTTTAAACATTGTGATGTATCAATCAGATCTCACTTCAAAAATGAAGAACATATTCCCTCAGTTACTGGGAGTATGGCTGGCAGAGAGCCCTCAGCTGTCAGTCTCCTTCAGGCAATGCCTCAGCTCATGAGGGTCATCTCATGCAAGGTCTCCTATTCTTCCCAAGGTGGCCCACATCCAATGACTGATGACTGATTAATATGGGGATATAAATCCCAGCCTTCTCATTGCAACTTGAGACAGCTACAAGAGATCATCTCATCTTTGGAACTAGAGTCAGCTGAGGCTTTTGATGAGCTTGCATAGCAGTTCAGCTGCTCCCTTTGCCCAATCCTGCTTCTTACCATTGCCTTTCAAAGCACTCTCTAATAAACCTCCACTCTTTCAGAATCTGTTTTTTGGGGAACCAACCTGCAACAGAGTTGCACTCAGATGGTGGCTGAGGCTGGAGTCATCTAACAGGTTGACTGAGCTGGACATCTGTGATGGCTTACTGGTGTGGCTGGCAGTGGATGCTGTCAACTGAGACTGTCAGTTGGAACATCTAGACATGGACTCTCCATGGGACATGAGTGTCTCTCAGCATGGTGGTTTGTTGTAGGAGAGAGCTTTCCGAGAGTAAATATTGAAGAGTCCTGGGCATATTGTCACTTCCCAGAATGTCGTGTGTATCAGTCAAGCAAGTCATAAAGGCTGGCCTGGATTCCAAAGGAGGAATATTAGCCTTCCGTCTTGATTTGAGGAACAATATTTATATCCAGAGAGGAAAGAAATGGATGGAGATCATCTTATAGATTTTCTACCTCATCTTTTCCTCCTTTTGAAACTGCTCTTTATGGTTACCAGTGATCTCCACATTGCTAAATCCAGTGATCTATTCTCACTTGTAATCTTCCTTGATCTCTCAGCAAGATCTCTCACCTCTTTGATGATCTCATAATGTCTACATGGTAATGACTCCCAAATTTATATTCCAGCTCAGTCCTCTCTCACAAACCCCAGACTTTTATATTCAGCCTTATCTCAAACTAATATGTCAAAATTGAATTCCTGATTGTCCACTGAAATCTTGCCTCTCCCATAGCCTCCTTTACTTCATTTATTAGTAACACTATTATTACAATTGCTTAGATTAAATTAAGGTCATCCTTGACTCTTCTCTTTCTTTCATATCCCCATATCTAACTCAACAGAAAATCTTTTTTGTTCAACCTATAAAATATGTCCTGAATCTGACCACTTTTTACTACTTCTTGCTACCACTTTAGTCTAAGCAGTTGGATTACCTAGACTACTTCAACAATTTCCTTATCTAGACCCTCAGCTTCAAGCCTTATCCCACTATAGTCCATTTACATTTCACCAGCTAGAGCAATCCTTGTGAAGTAAGTCAAATGATGTAATGTCTCCACTGAAAACACTGCATTGTTCCCCTCTTTCACTCCAAATAATAGTCAAACCAGTGAAGCCCTTAAAAATGCTCACAAGCCTTGCAGGTTTGAGTTCCATTATCGCTCTGAGTTTATCTTGCCTTTGATCCCTCCCTCACACCACTCTAGCCTCATGCCATGCATACTTGTGCCTTAAGGTCTTTGCATTGGCTATTCACTCTGCTTGGAATGCTTTTTCTGAAGATATTCTGATAGCTAACTCCTGCCTCTCCTTCAAAACTTTCTCCATAGTAGCACCTTGTCTCAGGAAATTATATAGATATATATTTTATATCTGTCTTCCCCAGGAGGGTAGAGATTTTTGTCCATTTTTAAAAGTTACTATAACCCAGTACTTTAAACAATGCCAGATACATGACTAGGGACCCAATAAATATTTGTTGAATTTGTTACGTGAATGAATGAATGAATCCGCACAGTGTAGATAGAACCACTTTTACAGTGAAGTCATCTTGTGGACCTTTTATATTGATATTCTATGCATATATTATCACTTCTATGTATCCTGAGTAACTATCTCACAGTGTTTTGTTCAATAGCTTCTTGCAGGTGAAATATCCCACACACACACACACAAAAAAAAAAAACAGAAAATGTGTACATTATACATTGCACACTTTATACAAACCACAGAGAGGCACACAGTCCTATACAAACACTGATGTTCTTGCGTGGACTGAGAAGTTTATTGAGAGCTATTATGAGTCTCTTACATGTTATCAGCTCTTAGAGGTCACCTAATTCCCTTAAGATTAGAGTCACATTTCTTGGAAAAGTCAGTCTCTCTATCCAGGTCATTATTCTGACATGTTCTAAATAGTCATGAAATTATCTCTCTGGACTAATTTTACCCTAAAACACAGAGTATGTTTTAAATCCAAATCCAAGTCAACTCTGTATGTCTGTGAATTCTCTGACTCAAAGAAACACTGTACTTCCTAAATAACTTACCATATGGCCTAACAAGGAAATAAACCATGATTTGGAGGAAGGGTTCTTAATTGTTTCTTGAAGGGTTGGATGCTCTCATCTCTTCTTTTTATATTGTTTTACATTTTCCATCTGAAAAACCTGATTCTGAGGAAAAGACCTTGGGAATTTCCAGAGGAAAATGATGTCTTAAATAGGAATGTAGGTACAATCTGAGATCAGAAAAGAAACAATGAGACTAGAAGCTGATCATGTGCATACACGAAATATAGATGATAAGATGGAAAATAGTCTCTACTTTTCTCCCTGAATCACTTTGTGAGTCCCATGGAGTTAACCACAGATGGATGCCTGGAAATCCAGTGTTTGGTTTTTCTTATATGGTTTCTTTTGTTGCCCAATCTCTGCTCCATCAAGCATCAAAGTCAAGGCCATGGGCAGGGGACCATCCTTCCTACTCTATCCTGGGAAAATAGTGCTAGCTCCTTTACAGATCTTCTCAGGAGTAGAATTAGGATGCATGACATACAAGGCAAGCATACCTTTCTCTGACTGATGTTGAGTGTATCTCAGAGTAATATTAATGAAAATTTTTTAAAAAATAGTAAGCTACAAGACTTATTCCTCACTAGTGGTAAGAAGGAAAAAGAATAAAAAGAAATAGGATATAGTGGGATATCCTGCTATGATAGGTAGACACAAGACACTTATTTGTTGGTGGGATAGTAAAATTATTTAAGATACAGGCAAGAATTAGATCTAACAAGGCAGGCACTCCAAAAATATTTGTTGAATTTATGAGTGAACCAATTATTTTGATTCAAATCCCAATTTAGTAGATTTTTGACTTATGTCTAGTTTTAAAATCTCTTCTACTTTCGATTTCTTTCAGCTAAAAAATGACAATAAGCAGGATTATATAACAATGTGCATAAAGCACTCAGCATCGCACAAGCACAGAGTAAAATGCTCAATAAATAGGGTCTACTTTTATTTGTCTACTTGACAGCTTCACAGCTTTCAACAAATTGCTGAAAGATGTGAAGGGAGAGTCTACACAAAATGAAAGTTTTGGGTGGACTAATGAGGTTGCTGATGATGGATTCACAGTGGTCCAGTTTCTGCTTTGCCTTACTCTTGTTTATTTGTAGGTTTGGTAGAGGCATCCAGAAACTTTCCTGCTAGCTGAATAAATGAATAGTTCTACACAGTACAGAGAACTATATAAATACTTATGTAGGTATTAATAGATTGTCTTCCTATTCTGCTCTGAGGACCCTAAGGATTGCCTAGCTATAGCTGAAGACAACTGTGTGCCATGGTTCCACCTGGATGCACTTGATGCATCAGCGATCTGCATAAGATTTTATTTGTTGCTGCTTACTTCTCTCAAACATTTGGAAACATATTGGCATTTATAAATCATAAAAATATTTAGTCATTTATGTATTCATCTATCTTATAGGTGCAGGATATATAACAAACCAACAAAGACCTAATCTCTGTCCTAATGAAGTTTACACTCTCATGAGTGAGCAAAGAGAGATTAAAGAAGCAAATACACAATAAATAGATGACTACAAGTTGTAAGCAGTAATGAAGATGAGGTCTCTTTGTTTCAAGTTCTGGTTGTTAAACTGATGATGAAATATTTTCAGGACAAATGGCACCACCAAATATAGAAATGACTGGGTATCTGAACTTGAATCCTTTCTACATAAAGAATCACAAATTGCTTACTATTTTTTTGCAAGGATCTTATTCAAATGCATTCCACCATTGGATCTAAGATAGTTAATTTTTTAAAAAGGCAGAATAAAAATTCCTGCTGTGCACAGCAATGAAAATAGTGAGACAAATAGGCTTGTGGAAATGGAAGGTCTTTTCGGTTTTTTAAACCTGGGAGCAGCTCTGAGTGGAATTACTGGCCTATGGGGTACCAACTGTAATATGTGTTTTAGTTAATTAGTTGCTTTAAGAAATATCACTGTTTTTAGGTCATTTTGTGGGAAGGCAAGAGTCTTTTCTATAGTTTCATCTCTGAGCAATGGTGGAGACTTAAAGTTTGTAATCCTGGGAGCAGAGAGCGAGTACCACCCTGAATTTAGTGGGACTAACTCTAAACCTAAACTTATCAAAGGTCGTCTTTTTAAAAAACTTCATACTGATGTATAACAGAACACAAATCAAAAGTGTGTAGTTCAAGACAAAATGCATCTGTGCAAAATACATCTGTGCAACTACTTCCCAGAGAAAGGACTAGAAAGTTACTAAAAATCCTGCTGTGTCCCCTCCCAATCACTACCCCTGCCTGTCAAAGGTCATTACTACCCTGAAGTATTACACTGTATATTCATCTCACTATTGAGCATTCAACACTATATATTCATAGGGCTATATATTCATTGTATATTTGCAGCACTATTATTCATTGTACATAAATGAACCATATAGTATCTAATCCGGATTCTTTCTCTCAACATTATTTTTGTCTGATTTCACTGTTGTGTGTGACAGGAGTTAATTTTTATTATTATTGCTATGTAGTATTCTATTATGTGACTACTTCACTATTTATTTATCCATTCTACTCTTGATAGACATTTAGATTATTTCCATCTTGAGGATATTAAGATTAACACTGTAATAAACATTTTTTTAAACAGTTTTTAATAACCAAATACATTTATTTCTATTGGGTATACATCTAGGGTTGAAATTCCTGGGCCATAGGTTTGCGTATGTTCAATATTAATAGATAAAGGTAAGCAGTTTTCCAAAGTGGTTGTACTCCTTTTTATTCCTACTGGCAACATATATAAATCCCAGTTTGAATTTGAGAATGGTCAATCTTTTTAATTTTAGCCATTTGAGTAGGAAATAACCTCATTTTGTTAATGTTTCTTTAGGCAATCAGTTATGCTCTATCCATTAACTTAAAACTCATTTATAATCATTGAACATGTCATTTTATCATAAATCACTTCATAAAATTACATACTCTAAAAGCCTTGAGTTCACCAATACCTGGCTTCATTACATTATCTTCCACATGTAATAGTAATAATAATTATAACAATCATTATAGATGAAATCTGTTGAAGGCTTACTATATACTGGATATCATTCATTGCTCTTAACATCATTTAACTCATTTACTCCTCATAAAGCCACTAGGAGATAGGTTCTAATATTCTTGTTCTTTTTATGGGGTCTGGAATTGAGACCCACAGAAATGAATTAACTTGTCCCAAGTCACACAGTAACGTGTGATACTTAGGTTAAGTAATAGGCAGTCCAACTTTAGTGTGCAAGAATACTTTGCATTACTTATCCACAGGTAGAAAATTCAGCATCCTTCCATTGTCTCTAAAGATTCTTGGAGGCTTATATTTTTTTCCTACGTATTTCTTCCTCCTTTGCTGACTTCTAGTGAATTTTTACTGTCACTCTCATCTTCCTATCTGTCTTTATTCTTCTCCTGCAGGCCAGGTGTGACCCAGATGAATCCACAGCATATTTTCCTTGATTTCCTTAAGGTATCTCAATATAAGGAAGATGTATCACATTAGTTGAAGGGAGATATGTCACATCATAACAAAGCCAATGACATAAAAATTAATATAAGGTTTTCATGTTCCTAAAATCCTACTGTCAGCTGACCATTGAGCAGTTGTCACTGGCCAATTTCTCTGCAAGTCCTCTCATGCTGCTATTTTCTTCCATTTCATCCTCTCTTTAGCATTTTCCTCTTATATCTCCAATCTATATATTCAACCCCAATATTTGCATTTAAGAGCCTCTTCGCCACTCTTAAATTAACCCAGAAAACTTTTAAAATTCTTGTTGTTTTATTATGCAGACTTATTTAGTCCTTTTATTCTAATTTCTTGACTTTTCAGTTTATCTCCTAGGGCTTCTATTTTCTTAACCAAAATGGATGATCATGGTATTGTGCTGATATTATAGTCTTCTATTAACCTGATAAAATTCTTAGCCGTGGCCTTCTTCCCATTAGTCTTTCTTCAACTGGAAGAAAACTTGTATACAGTAAGTGAAAGTAGCTGCCATAACAAACAAACTGCAAAATGCATAGTGGCTCAAATACAAGAAAAGCTTATTTACTTTCCATAGAAAAACTCAAAATAGGTGTTTTTGATTGATGGGCCATTCTCCTCCACATCT
>CM052447.1:22215473-22231871 GCA_028533085.1 Varecia variegata | reverse complement strand
TGTGGGTTCAGTGAAAAATTGCATACATTTTGTGCCTATAGGCACGTTGTGGGGTTTTATTAAATTTTTAGTTTTATAATTATGGCTGAGGATGGATTTATGGAGGGAGGTTGCCTTGGGTCTTGGAAAGGAGAAAAATTATAGAATGTTTTAGGTCCAAGTCCAAGGAGTCACGAGTTTTGGAGGATAAAAAAATAAGTCTGCAATTTATCTTCTCACCTTAAAGGTACAAAGTTAGTAAAAAAAACAAAATTACAAGTCTAAAAGTTCTCAAGTAAGCTATACTGGTTAACACATTGATGCTTGAACATAATTTCCAAAACCACAGTTTCACAGGCTAATAATCTAGGACTTTTTTTTTTTTAAGTTGCCTCTCCCAACCCTGTAAAAAGAGTTCTTTGATCAAATATATTTGAAAAACCCAGCATATTTGGATTCATAATGACCATTAGGAAAAATGTTCTAAGCTGGCCTCCATGAAAATAACATAATCCAGCGTTAATCAAATAAACTCAAATATGAAGCATTTTTCTGTTGTCATTTTTATTGCCACTGCTGTTGTGTGGAGTATTGTTGCTGGAGTGGAGTGCTGTTCTTTGTAGAATGGAATATAATCGACATCCTGAAGAATAGTGGTCCACAGGACCTGCCTTTGGGACCTCTGCCCTCTGATCATTCCCAAGAATGGAGTTGGCTGTAAACTGACTCACCCAGCTCTAGTGTTTGCATCCAGGGTGTCTATTCCATCAAAGAATGTTCTTTGCAAAAATTATGGTGACACCAGGCATTGCTCTAAAGTAGTGGCTCTACAGAGGAGCAATTTTGCAGACTTGGGAGCTGAAAAGTCTGAGCTGGTAGAATCAGACTGATTTATTTCAGATGGAAATACTTTAACATGTTATTGGGACTTCATAGCAAAGTTTTGACTGGTTTTCAATTAGCTGAGTTTCCAAGATGTTTTCATTATCAACATGTTTCTGAAAACTTATGTAAAAACTTTACTCACTCCAACTTTCTTTTCTTTCAAAGTATGCAGAATGTATGAAAGTCCAGGGCATTGGGTGGAATGAAGAATGTAGTGGAGTGTGTGCTAGACATTGGAAAAGAATGCCCAGGAAGGAAGAAAGAGAGAAGTAGAGAATGGGGATGCTGTGGTCTCTCACTTTGAATTTACATAATATGTAATACATAGATTAAAACATTATCCTTATAATAAATCAGTAGCCATATTTCAGATCTATCTATATATATTCTGTTTTTTGGAGGGTAGAAAAATCCTATAGATAATTGATAAAATTTTCAATTTTCTGTTATGCATTTACAGCTATATAACTGTAGCCTAAGTTTTGCTATGCCTAAGCTTCTATGAATTACCTAGGATCTCATAGATTGCAGGCACTGCATCATGAAAACTTCCTAATACTGACCCTTCTTGGTCTCAGCCCACTCACTCTGTTTAATGCATTGTCTTTGTAAAATCTCTTTACCCCATGTATTCCTTAGTTTCTTCCTCTGTGTACAGAATAATATCTCTGTTTCTGTGTTTTTATGAAACAAACAATATAATGAAGTTATACCCAAATACTTTTCCATATAGTGGGCCATGCCCAGAACAAAATTTTCATGGGTCCATAGTAAAATAAGAAAAATAAGATCAGTGTAATAACTGTGAATCAAATTTTATACAGTTGAAAAAATGGAGATAATGCCCAGGGGCAGTGGCTCATGCCTGTAATCCTAGCATTTTGGGAGGCTGAGGTGAGAGGATCACTTGAACCTAGGAGTTTGAGGCTGCAGTGAGCTATGATGATGCCACTGCACTCCAACCTGAGCAACAGAGTGAGACCCTGTTTCAGAAAAAAAAAAAAAAAAAAAGAAACGAGAGTGAGAGAGAGAGAGAGGGAGAGAGATAAGGTTTTCCTACTCTTATGATCTAGAAGTATCCTTTATATAAAATACCCTTTTCAGGTTTCTTTCTATTATTTTCCATTATTTTACTAGTAAGTGAAATCTCAAAGTCCCAGAAACAGAGAGCTGATAGCCCAACACAGACATGAGTCAGTGTTCTTGTGAATTTTGCTTTCTGTTTGAAGTTATCCCTCCCTTGATGTTAGTGGCATGTTGGTCTGCAATTGTTTGTCTAGCAGTAGAGAGAGAGAGAGAGCTCTTTAGATGTGACTATTTTTTGGACCAGTCCCTCTCAAAAGCAGTGTTTTGGAATATCTGCCTTATAAATGCCACTGGAGCCTGTGGAAACCAAGCGAGGTGAATTATCACAAGGGCATGGACCTCATTGCTATTGCCTCATTAGCACTGAACGTCTATGAATGGTAATAGCCAACGGGGATGAGAGAGAGACGGGGATGGGAGAGAGATGTGGGACTTTCTTATCCAGATATCTCCGGCCACATCACACGGCCAAATGTTATTCCTCTCCTGTTAGTCACTGTTTGGCATTTCCTGTGTCTCTTTGCTCCCCTATTCGTGTTAATTTTTACAGACTCATTCCTTAATTCATTTCATGGTCATTTACTGGGGTCCATGGTTTATTAGGTATCATTCTGAGTACTTTAAATACTTTATTAACTCATTTAACTTACATAACAGTTTAGTGAGGCAGGCATTATTTTCATCCCTAATTTTCACAAATGAGGAAATGAGGCTCGAATGGCTATGTGCTTTGCAAGTGCCATTTATCAAGTGAATTACCGAACTGGGTTCAAGCCCAGGTGTTTCATATTCCAAAGGTCACAGCATCCACCATGGAAATACAAGTCCTTCAGCAGAGCAGTGAGACCATATGGTGGAACTATTAAGAGCAGGAATGTTGGAAATACATAGACCTCAGTCCTTGTTCATGTTGTTTTTAGTTTGTTTGGAAAACCAAGATAATAATTGTGCCTAACTTTATGGTTGTTGTCATAATTACATTACATAATGTATACAAAGACCTGGAACATAGTACATTTTTGTGAAATGGTGACTGTTATATGTTAATAATGTTGACAATAGTAATTAGACCATGCTGTAGGTTGTATGAGACTTTGTAGAAGATGAGAAAATAAATATACAATGTGGAGTAAAGCGGGTCATGGAGGAGGTGCGTCCAGAGTTGGGTGGAAGGCTTGAAGGGTTGTCATGAGAGACGGATGCAAAGGTGTCTGGATTCCAATGTGGTGAGGGCTTCCTTATTGAGTCCATCCAGGCCTGATGGGCCTGGGTAGCCTTAGACACACACAGTTCTAGTTGGTGTCTGTCTACAAAGTGCATAGAGCTTTTCCCCACTCCTGCTGGGAAGGGACATGACCAAGTAAGGAATGAGGTTCATGCAGCTGAGGCCCCCGAAACAAGTTTGTACCAGTGAGAAGCTGAGCTTGGCTTCCAAGGGGAAGCCCTCCACCCTGGCTGTCTGGCTTGTGCTAGGAGTAGAGTCAGTCTTTGATTACCTTGGCCAAAAACCCTTCCTCATCATGGTCCAGGAACTGAAAGATTAGGATCCTTTTGACAGCTGCTGGCATGTTCTGAACCACGAGGTTTGCATTTACTCCAACGCTGGAAACCAGCTGCCCCACGGAGTGAAAGAGGAGGGGCTTTTTACATGTGTAAGAACCTGAAAGGGGGAAATTGCTACAGAAGGAAATGAAGTCATGGCATAGCCTTTCCTCCAGATTGGGGGATCTTAGCCACAATCTAGATATCTCCAGAGACTAAAATCCACTATAGGGATGAATATGTAGAAGCTGGCAAAATTTAGGGAGTGTGTCATGTTTATTTATCATTTATTTGCATACATTTTCAATGTAGACAAGGCATCTAAGGAATTATAACTTCTCCAGAAGATGACTCATTTCTCCTGGCTTTTATCTTGGATGTGTCTGAGAAGTGTAAGGAGCAGTGGGCTTAAAATGCAAGAATTTTCTTGCATTTCTTGTACATTTATACATATCCCCTATATGAATTGCTTAGGTATTAGTTACTGAGTGTCTACCAGCTGCATTGCCATATATTAACATATATGCATACACACACACGTATAGAAATTCTTATTTTGGAATAATTATACATCCACAGGATGTTGTAAAGGTAATACAGAAAAGTTCCCTTGTACACTTCACTCAATTTTCCCCAATGATTACATCTTTTTTTTTTTTTTGAGACAGAGTCTCGCTCTGTTCCCCGGGCTAGAGTGCCGTGACATCAGCCTAGCTCACAGCAACCTCAAACTCCTGGGCTCAAGCGATCCTCCTGCCTCAGCCTCCCAAGTAGCTGGGACTACAGGCATGCGCCACCATGCCTGGCTAATTTTTCAATATATATTTTTAGCTGCCCATATAGTTTCTTTCTATTTTTAGTAGAGATGGGGGTCTTGCTCTTGCTCAGGCTGGTCTCGAACTCCTGAGCTCAAACAATCCGCCCGCCTCGGCCTCCCAGAGTGCTAGGATTACAGGCATGAGCTACCGCGCCCGGCCGATTTTCCCCAGTGATTACATCTTACCTAAGTATAGTGCAAGTACAAATCGACATTAGTACAAGGTGCACAGTTCTATGTCACTTTGTCGTATGCACAGATTATTGTAATCACTCCCCAACTCAAGCAAGATACAGAACTATTCCATCACCACAAAAATTTTGCTCATGCTACCCTTTAGAGTCATACCCCATTATCCCTCCACCTTCCATAACCTCTGGCAACCACTAATTTGCTCTCCATGTTCATACTTTTGACATTTTGAGAATGTTTTTTATCAGTCAAATCATACAGGAGGTGATCTTTTGAGACTGGCCCTTTTTACTAAGTGTAACGCCCTAGAGATCCAACCAAGTTGCTGTATCAGTAGTTCATTGCTTTTTACTGCTGAGTAGTGTCCTGTGGTATGATTGCACCACAGTTTGTTTAAGCATTCCCCTCTTGAACAGACATTTTGGTTGTTTCAGATTTTGGAAATTACAAATAAAGCTGCTATGAACAATCATGTACAAAATTTTTTTGGGCATAAGTGTTCATTTCTCTGGGATAAATGCCCAGAAGTGCGGTTGCTTGGTTGCACAGTAAGTGTATTTTCTTTTAAGAAAGTGGGACCACATATTGTATGATTCCATTTATATAAAAAGTTTTCTTTTAAGAAAGTGCCAAACTGTTTTCCAAAGGGCTACACCATTTTGCATTCCCACCAGCAAAGTATGAGAGATCCAGTTTCTCCACATCGTCACTAGCATTTGATATTGCCACTATTTTTTATTTTAACTGTTCTAATAGGTATGCAGTGATATTTTAATCATAGTCTTCATTTGTATTCCCATCAGCTGCTTGCCATATTTAAACAGCTGTATTGAGATATAACTCACATATTATACAATTCATACTTGCAAAGTGTATAATTCAATGACTCAGCAAATTCATGGAGTAGTGCATCCATCACTACCATATATTAGAATGTTTTCATCAACTAAAAAAATGAAAAAAAATCTTGGCCAAGCATGGTGGCTCACATCTATAATCCTAGCACTTTGGGAGGCTGAGGCAGGGGGATCACTTAAGGCCAGGAGTTCAAGACCAGCCTGGGCAACAGAGAGAGACCTCCATCTCCACAAAAAATAAAAATAACAAAATTAGCTGGGCCTATAGTCCCAGATTCTTGGGAGGCTGAGGCAGGAGGCTCTCTTGAGCCCAGGAGTTTGAGGTTACAGTGAGTTATGATCATGCCACTGTACTCCAGCCTGGAGGACAAAGTGAGACCCTGTCTCCGAAGAAAAAAAAATCTCCTTAGCCCTTAGCCATTAACCTCTCAACCTCCCACTCCACCCCAGCCCTAGGCCAATCACTAATCTATTTCCCATTTGTATATATTTGCCTGTTCTGGACTTTTTATATAAATGGAGCCATTCAATATGTGGTCCTTTGTGATTAGCTTCCTACACTTAGCATAATATTTTCAAGGTTCATCCATTTTGCCGCATATATCAATACTTTATTTCTTTTTATTGCCAATGCATGATCATACCACATTTAATTTATCCATTTATCAGTTGATGGACATTTGGGTTGTTTCCACTTTTGGGGTATTATTAATAATGCTGCTATGAACATTCATATGCAAGCTTTGTGTAGACATGTTTTCAATTCCCCTGGATATATGCCTAGGAATGGAATCACTAGGTTATATGGTGTTGACTCTAAGCTTAACAATTTTAGGAAATGTCAGAATACTTTTCAAAATGGCTGCACCATTTTACACTACCACCAGCAGTGTATAAGGATTTTAGTGCTCCACATCCTTGCAAATAGTTATCTTTCTTTTTGATTGGAGCCATCCTGGTGGGTGTGAAGTGATGTCATTGTGATTTTGATTTCTATTTCCTCATGTCTGATGATGTTGAACATCTTTTCATGTCCTTATCAGTCATTTGTATATCTTCTTTGGTGAACTATTTAGATCCTTTCTCCATTTTTAAATTGGGTTATTTGCATTTTATTATTCAGTTTTAAGAGTTCTTTTTATATTTTAGATACATGTCCCTTATTAGAGAAAATTTCCAAATTTTCTCCTATTGTGGGGGCTGTCTTTTCACTTTCTTGGTAGTGTTCTTTGAAACACAAACATTTTTAATTTCAATGATGTCCAGTTTATTTTTTATAGTTGTTGTTTTTGCTTTTGGTGTCATATCTAAGAAACTATTGCCTTATCCAAGATCATGAAGATTTAGACCTTTCTTTTAAGAGTTTTATAGTTTTAGCTCTTACATATATGTCTATGATATATTTTGATTTGATTTCTGTACATAACGTGAGGTAGGTGTCCAAACTCATTCTTTTACATGTAGATATCCAGTTGTCCCAGCATCATTTATGGAAAAGACTGTTTTTTCTCCCATTTAATTGTCTTGGCACTCATCAAAGATCAATTGACTGTATGCCATATTTTTTAGAATTGTTTTTTTTTTCCTATCCCAAATCCTTAGTTCCTGAGAACTGAGCAATTTAAGCTTCCAAAAGATGAGCTAAAGCTTGATCTAAAGCATCAGGAGAAATGTCTTACAAAGTTGGGAAGAGTCACTTGTCCTTTATCTTAAGTGAGATCCACACATTTTTTAGAGAGCAACTTTAGATATGGAAGAGAGGAAATGGGGTGGTGGCTTTAAGTAATTGGAGGGAAAAGGGGAATAGGAGAAAAATGTAGAAAATATATGACAATCTTAAAGGTCAATTCAATTTTCCTTCTTTTCAGTTATACTATTCATTAGTCTTGGGTTTTGTTTGCTTATATGGCCTTTCTCTGTTCTCCAGAGAGTATAATATGGCCTCACATTAGACAAACATGGGCTCAAATCCCAGATCCTCTTTTACTTCCTACCTGTATTGATCTTTTCAAACTTCAGTTTCTCTTTTTGCAAAATTGGGATAATAAGCCAGGTGTGGTGGCTCACGCCTGTAATCCTAGCACCCTGGGAGGCCGAGGCAGGCAGATCGTTTGAGCTCAGGAGTTTGAGACCAGCCTGAGCAAGAGTGAGACCCCGTCTCTACTAAAAAATAGAAAGAAATTAGCTGGACAACTAAAAATATATATAAAAAACTAGCCAGGCATGGTGGTGCGTGCCTGTAGTCCCAGCTACTCAGGAGGCTGAGGCAGTAGGATTGCTTAAACCCAGGAGTTTGAGGTTGCTGTGAGCTAGGCTGACACCACAGCACTCTAACCTGGGCAACAGAGTAAGACTCTGTCTCAAAAAAAGACACAAAAACAAAAAAACAAAATTGGGATAATAATAACTGCCTCAAAGGATCATTATGAGTGTTAGCTAATACAAACAAAGCACTTTGTACATGCCATGACATAATAAAAATACTAGTTATTATTAATCTCTCTCCCTATACAAAATGAAAAGTTTTCTGTCCTGTGTTCCATTCCTTTGGATCCTGCCATGTGAGATGGAATAAACTGCTAATCTGGGTTTTTTTAAAAAAATCTCTTAGTGGGTTTGAAATATTTTTCTTTTCTGGGCATAGGGAAGATTTCAATTCCTTTTAAGTTTGAATTTCCTGAGTGTATTTCAAATGACACTGAATTACATTTGCTATGTGGGGGTTTTCAGGGTCCTAAAGTCATAGTAGGCTTCTATTAACATATGATAGAAGAGACAAAATGCCAGCAATCTGTAAGACCCCATGGCCCCTTCACTTACTCCCTGTGGCTGTAGGCAAGCTGCTCACCTTCTGTGAGCTTCACTCCCTGCTCTTAAAATGGGGGCAAAATATCAGCCTGGGCTATTGTACAGAGTTACTATGACATTCAAAGGAGGTAAAAACTGGGTTGAGCTTTTAAAACTATAAAGTTTGCTACATCTGTAAGGTGGTTTTATTATCTCATTGAAATATGTAGCAAAGTGAAAACTCTATGACAAAATATCAATGTTAACTTTTTTGTTATTTTCCTTAATACTGTACTAGCATATTGGTGGCCTAAAGATACAGATAAAAAGAAAGGACCGTGTGATCAGAAGATTCAGCTATGAAGCAGAGCAGGGAGTCAAATATAAAAAGCTTAGTTATTGGTCAAGTTTCTAAAGTGTTTTGAAGAGTTAAATCTCAATGTTTTTTGCATCCTTTTCTGAAACGTTAGTGGGCGGGATCTCTCAATGCTTCCTTTCTTAGTGCTATGATCTCTGAGAACAGGAAATACATGAACTCAACTTATAATTTTAAAAGCCTTAATTTTAGGGTCAAAGAAATGGTCCCACAGGCTCTGGTCTGGTCATCTAAGAAACCCAATACTCTGTGGAGGAGTTGGGGGAGGTTAACAAAGTTATTTGAAGTGTATTCTTACAGTTTAACAGCATCAGGTTCTTCTGTTAAATTCAAGTACAATTAAATTATTTACATGTATTTTAAAATGGGATCTATTATGGAACTCTATTTCTCTAAAAGTAGCCTTGACTTTCCCCCTTTTATCTGTACATGTACACACAAAGATGTCTGGAATAATGTCCACCTAAAGTTAATCATGATTATTTCTGTGTGTTATGATTTAGGAGTAAATTTTCCTGTTATGTTTCTATTTTCCTGTTATTGTTGGAGGTTTTTTAAAAATAGCTTTTTGTTTTAAAATAACTATAAACTCTACAGTAAGTTGGAAAAATAGTACCTAGAGTGTCTCATGCACTTTTCACTTAGCTCCTTCCTATGGTAACAACTTACATAACTAGAGTAAAATGGCAAAACCAGGAAATTGACATTGGTATGTGCAAACGACAGACTTTATTCATATTTCACCAGTTTTTACATGCAGTCATTATTCCTCAGTGAGCCTTGCTAATAGCGGAATGGGCTTGGGTAAGGAGCATATTGAACTTTATAGGGATAAGTACATACCTACTTTGAAAAGTCGGATTATTTATCACCCATATTGTAACAAACTGGCAGGAAGTAACCTCATCCTTGCAGAATTACTGGTAATGATGTGCTTGAGCTGGCTTGTACCAGCTCTGGAAGCCAATCAGTAAACATTCAGGAATTTTGTCATTGGCAGCTTTAAATCAGCAGTGGTAAAATAATGACCTCAGAAAAATCTGCAAATAGAATACCCACCCCCTCGCCCCCACTTCCCAGAGCCCATTTACCAGCACTCCACTCTGTGTGTGGCATTTACGGTTTGTCTTGGTTAATCCCAGTTCCCCAAATACCTCTTCTCAACTAGGTCTCTCAGTAAAACCTTATTCCCTAGCAGGACATTCTCTTATCATTCATGACATTTCTTATCCTCTGGGTTGTAAGATATGGCGCCTAAATAACCTAACAAAAAGGCAAGGTTTTCTATTAATAGAGTCTGATACCTTATTATATGACTTTTATGGGTAACTTACTTCCATTTTGCCCAGGGACTTTCTGGAATATAGATACATATTTAACTCCAAGAGAAAATTTGAGGGCATGTGTGTTTGTGTGTATGTGTGGCGGGGAGAAGCCTTTCAGCCCCTCTCAATCCCTACAAGCAGGCAGCTGTTGATCTCAGGCATGCTCAGGGGCCTTCACCCCTCCCAGTCCCATCTCTTTCTTTCTAGAACTGCACTTACTCATTGGGTCCTTTCGGTTGGGCAAATTATGGGAACTGGGAAGAAAACCGTGGTTTAAACTTGAAAAGGAGTCAAAAGCCACAGGGATTCTTTGCAGATAATAGTGTGGATTCACAAGCGTCCAGGTAGCAAAGCACCATATCTTTTTATCTTTAGTGAAAAACTTAGCTACTTTTTCTCTTAACCCTTAGAACATTAATTGTAGACAGAAAAAGAGCTTCTACCCTGTACCAGGCATCATCTGTACATTTTTGCAATGCTTCATTTTAATTCATTTTAATTTAATCCTTACCATAACCCCACATTGTCTAATATTATTTCCATTTGATGGATGAGAAAATTGAGCCTCAGAGACATTCATTAAGTTGATCAAGTTCACATAGCTAATGGGGAACAGAGCTGGGATTCAAACATAGGATTCTTTTTTGTCTTTCATTTCTTTTTTATTTGTATATATTCATGGGGTACAAGTGCAATCGTGCTACATTAATATATTGCATTGTGGTAAAGTCAGGGTCTTCAGTGTCTATATCACTGAAGCAACACACATTGTACCCACCGAGCAACCTCCCATCATCCACCCATCTGAGTCTCCACTATCCACCATTCCACACTCTGCTTCCTCGTGTGCACGTTATTTAGCTCCTACTTATAAGTGAGAACGTGCGGCAGTTGTCTCTCTGTGTTTGAGTTGTTTCACTTAAGATAATGGCCTCTAGTTCTGTCCATGTTGCTGCAAAAGATGTGATTTCATTCTTGTTTATGGCTGAATAGTATTCCATTGTGTATGTATACCACATTTTCTTTATCCAGTCCTCCGTTGATGGACACTTAGGTTGATTCCATATCTTTGCTATTGTGAATGGTGTTGTGATACACATACGAGTGCAGTTATCTTTTTTATATATTGATTCCTTTTCCTTTGGGTAGATATCCAGACTCAAATTTAGGACTCTAAAGCCTGTAATCTCAGACCACTCTAGAGGGCATATAGCATATGAAAAAAATGCATGAAAAATTTCTTATACATTAGAGGGGCCCAGTCATTGTTATGTTGTTATTTATTTAATATATAATGGCTTTTATGTTTTAGTTATGTTGATAATTATGTTAATATACTTATATATAATATAATATATTACATATTAATTCAATGAATTAATTATATTATTTTTAGTGGAAATTTCACTAAACTTGGAGTCAGATTATCTGACCTAGGTCTTGGCTCTGTTATTTACTAGCTCTGGCAATATTCAAATCACACAATATTGTCATTCATACACAGGACGCCTGTCACATTGCATAATAGTTGTTCAATAAATATTTGTTAAAAAATGAAAATAAAACGAATGAGAAATTGTTAAGGTCCTTTTCAGGTCTTGAAAAACAACTCTTGTTGTGATGTACATACATGAACAATAGTTAATGCTCAAATGAAAAGTTAATTGTCAGTACTGTCTGAATGAGAGGTGCCCTACGTCACACCATTTCTTCTACAGCGCCCCCCTGTGGTACCAGTGGGCTTGCACAGGCTTCCTGGAAGTGTCCCGTTCTTGGCATTTTGCCTGGGATTTGCCTGCCACTTGTTTGTTCCTCTTCTAAGGCCTATTAACCCTCCCCTGAACAGGAAGACTTTTGCTTGGTCCTTTAAATAAATCACTGCTTATTAAGTTAATGTTGCAATGCTGAAGACTTTGTGAGAGGGTATTAGGAGACAGGAAGGACTGTGAAGGCAGGGATGTCTGGGATAAGAGGTGTTTAATACTACTTTCCTTTCATGCTTTATACTCTCATATTATCCTTTTGTACTGTATCGTTTCATGCTAACGAATGAACTGATAAACATAATTAATGGAAGTGTGATTCATTGAGCCCTTACTGTATACCAGCCACACATTAAAACTTTTGGTACTAATCCTGTTACATATCTTATTTAATCCTCCCAACAGCCTGACGAGGTAAATGATATTATTATCCCATTTTACAAATAAGGAAAGGGAGGTTTAGAATGGTTAAGTTACTCATTCAAGGACACATACTTAGTGGCAGAGATAGGACTGGGACCCAGTCTGTCTTTCTCCTATACACATATTGCCTCTTGTAACAGACTAGAAAGAAAAATAGGTCAGAAAGAGAAAAGGCCAACATAACTGGGTCTCTGCTTTACTTCCATGTGTAATTAAAATAAAATTGAAGCACCTGGCTTATTTTGAGTTGTGCTTTCCCGTAGTAGCTCCTAATAACTGGGGAGATGCCAGTACTAAGAAGAAGGGATCCTTTGTCAATTAGAGTGCCTTGCAAACTGCTGTTTATGGTTAGGAATGGCAGACTAATGAAATAAAAGCTTATCTAGCGTAGGCTTTGTAAGAACAACAAGAAATTATTGCTGTTTTTCATTCTTGTGCTTCTTGGGAGGTAAATATTTTTAAAAAGCCAATCCTTATTGTTTTTTTCCCCTTTAAAAATCCCTTTAAGAATGTTCTGGCAAAGATATTTAAAACATAACACTGTTATTTAAAAAATTTCAAGGTCATCCACATAGGAAGAGAAACTCTAGACACAATAACATACCTTTCCCTGTCTGTTCTCTGTGGGGAACTTGTTTCCGAGGTGGGGAATTAGGGAGTGAATCTGTTGAACTGCCTTGACCCCTTTTGTCTGGCCTCAGAAAGAGTTTGGAGTTATTTGGAGACTGTATAATTGATTGCTAAGTTTCCCTGGGCCTTTGTATTTGCAAATGAATCTGAGGCCCGTGGTGAAAACAACCCAGCTTCACCGAGATAAGGAGAGGCTGCAAAAACTGAGATGGTGAAAAAGCATGCCAGAAGATTGGACAAGGCGATGCTTATATTTAGGTTTTTGCTTTCACAAGGATCTGGGGAATAGAGAAATGCAAAGCCAAGAGGCACAAAATAACACAAAATCAGCTTGAGATTTTCCACAAACTCACTTTTTCCTGGACTTTTGGACAAATGCTGCCCTCCTGTGGTCAGACAGTAGAATACAGAGGAATGGGGAATTTCAACCAGGAAAGGAAGGTGAGCAGGAAATATGGTAGTTCATTTGTATATGTTTTCTGAAGAGCTTTTGGTTGATGAAAAACAAAACAAAACAAAAAAAGCAACAACAACCAAAAAACCTCTTTCCAAAAAAGGGAAAAAGAACAGATATAAGGGAAGAAAGGGAAAAAGTAACAAAACAAACAAAAAACTAGGAACACCAGGCGCAGTGTTCTGTTATACTAGCACTTTGGGAGGCTGAGGTGGGAGGATTGCTTGATGCTAGGAGTTCGAGACCAGCCTGAGCAAGAGCAAGACCCTGTCTGTCTCTAAAAAAAAATAGAAAAATTAGTCGGGCGTGGTGGTGCACGCCTGTAGTCCCAGCTACTCGGGAGGCTGAGGCAGGAGGATCGCTTGAGCCCAGGAGTTTGAGGTTGCTGTGAGCTAGGCTGATACCACTGAACTCTAGCCTGAGTGACAGAGAGAGAGAGAGAGAGAGAGAGACCTTGTTTCAAAACGACAACAACAAAAGCAAAAAAACACAAAAAACAAAACAAAAAAACCCAAAACCCCTATGAACAAGAACAAAATAACTTTCTAATAAAATAGGCCAGTTTACCTATTTCCACCTTCATGGAGCCTTCTCTGATCACCCAAACAAGAAGTGATTCCTCCCTCCACAGTCCAATACAAAAACAACTGACTTAGAATAATTTAGCAAGACTCTGCTGGGCACTGGGACCTGTGCAAAGTGCTGGGGATTGAAAGCTGAAAAAGGTGTATTCTTTGCCTTCAAATAACTCAGATTTAATTGGGGGTTAAGTGGAGAGGGACAGAAAAGGTAACTTTAATATACATGGTACATAGCAATATAGGTACACACAATGCTTTGGGAGAACAAACAAAGGATATTTTGTCCAACTCGTGAAGTGGATGGTGGTTAAGCTGAGTCTTCAAGTAGGAGTAAGATTTATCCAGGTGAGGAAAAATAGGAAGATCATTCCCAGCCATAAAGAGCATAAAGCAACATCCAAAGCATGAATTCGACCTGAAGCCTGCATAACTCTTATGAAGCTCTTCTGACCTGCCATGGCATGTGTGTGTGTGTGTGTGTGTGTGTGTGTGTTGGCAGCAATGAGACATAACAGTACAAGGCTGTATTATAAGTGCCGCAGGACATAGGTGGTCATGCCAAGGAGAGGGCTTAACTTTATTTTCTAGTGCTGGGTTAGATAAAATGGTAGCCATGTGATCAATTTGGCTACAGTATCTTACTCCAGTCCTAAAGCCCATGTTTATGTTAAATGCCTAGTTCCCATAAGCATTTGAGAGCTAATTGCAGTAGGCAACAGGAAACCAAGGAGTAATTTTAAAGATGAGAACAACCTGGTATGATTTTCACACTGAATTCAGCTGAAAACAATGAGTAGGTTATATTTAAAGGGGCCCTAGCTGGAATGAGTTAATTTAACTAGGAAGCTGCTGCAAGACTTCAGGTGAAAAACTCTTAGTAGAAGTGATGGACAATAGAGGATAGATTGGAGAACTAAAATCAATAGACTTTTAAAGGTTTGAATGTAGAGATGGGGGGGTGGGAAGGAGAGGAGAATTAAGTCCATAAATCCACCATAATTCCATCTAGCATCTCTCACTGAGTTGGGGAAGGTAGGAGAAGGAGCGGGTCTGGAATGGAAGATTAATGAGGATACCTACTGGCTTGTGGAATCCTTATGGATTTAACCATCCTGTATTGACTTCCATTGCATTGTTTTGGCTTTATCTGTCTTATTGTACTGAAAGTTCATTGAAAGTAAATATAAAGAATTGGTAAGATGCCATGATTAAATTTTAGATTTCTTTTTGCATTTCAAAGCAGTCTGGGAAAACTGGGAACATAGTAAATTATCTCTCATCATAAGGGAAGAAAAATCTAACTCCTGAGGTGGTGGTTATTTTTTTGTGGGGTTTTCTCCTCCTCCTTCTAAATTCTAAAAAAAAGTGTAAAACAATAAAAAATTCAGAGTGGTGAGATGAGAAGAAATCTGTATACTATCCTTGATGTAGAGGTTATTTCCTGACATTATACTATAGCCCAGATTTCACTCACCCTATCTTTCAAAAGTAGATAAGAGTTCAGTTAAAAGAAATCCTATGAACAAAGCAAAATAAAGTTTTAAAAAATTCAGCTTGTTTTATTTTTATATAAACTAAAACACCAGAGTTCATTGATTCCTATATTAAATACATAAATTATAAAATAACCATTCATAAAACTTTACATACAATAAGTCGATTCCAATCTCTACAGTAATACATATAGTACATGTACATGTTTGGTGTACTTCAGAGGATCATTCTGGTGAAACTCAGACAATTTATATTTTTCTTTCATTAGTAAACAAGCACTGAAGCAATATGTGGAGTCACGCTAATGAGATGGACAGAAAGAGCCCCAGTTGAGGCAGTTGGTTGGATGAAAGCTCTAAGAAATTGGGCCCCTGGCTACATTAGCATGGTAGACACCTGGGGGAATTTTGTAATCAGACACGTGAGCTCTATACTTGAGTCCCCACAGAATTGGATCTTGAAGGTTAAAACATGCATTAACTCTTCTTGGAATGAGATTTTTAAGTGACAAAGATACAGGGCTTTTGGCTAGTATTAATACTGTGGATTGTGATGAACTTTCTCTTGCTCTTCCAAAAAAAAAAAAAAAAACTCAACAAACTGATCAAACGAAAACAAACCATTTGCTGGTTTATGAGCTTGAGTCATAAAAAACCAATGAGTAGTCTCTGCCTTAGTCAACAACAGGAAAGAACAGTAATGAACAGAGGGCAGAGGAGGAGAGAGAAGAGGTAGGCAGGGAGAGGAAGAGCACAGACACCAGATGCTAAACAGAAACATGAGTTACCCAGCAGCATCAGGGAAAAAAAACCTTGTTTAAGTCCTCCATTCTAGCACAGAAGTACACATTTAGTAAGCGCTCACACCATCATAGTATGTACAGAATATGTATGTATATATGTACATCACGTATTTATAAAAATGTTTGGGTTTTGATATGCCCCACTATGGGAAGTTGTTACAGTAAATGTGGGATTAGATACAGTCTGAGATGTTGGTCAATAGAAATGGTGGTTGTTGTTAAAGGACGCTGGGATCTGCTTTTGGTTGGGAAACTGCATCATCCACTCTTACTAGTCTGTGGAGTCTTGATTGTAGGCAAAATTGGACTCAATTGGACACCACTCCCACCCTAGAGAACTTTGCAGGTAACAAGAATAGAAAAATAAGCATGGGTACAAAGACCTCAATGCAGAAGAAACCAAAA
>CM052447.1:22190916-22214973 GCA_028533085.1 Varecia variegata | reverse complement strand
TGGTGGTTGTTGTTAAAGGACGCTGGGATCTGCTTTTGGTTGGGAAACTGCATCATCCACTCTTACTAGTCTGTGGAGTCTTGATTGTAGGCAAAATTGGACTCAATTGGACACCACTCCCACCCTAGAGAACTTTGCAGGTAACAAGAATAGAAAAATAAGCATGGGTACAAAGACCTCAATGCAGAAGAAACCAAAAACAGAGAAAGAAACCTCACCACATCAACCACTTGTACTTCTGAGTTTGATACACTAGGTTGAATATAGCGAATTATAATCTTATTTTTGCTACATTGCCTCTTTAAGTATATCTTTAGTAATTTTGGTTAAACATTGGACTTGGACTCTCAACAATAGAAGATTTATTTAGGAAGAACTAAACTGCCAAACTAAAGACAGTAAAGGAATGTGAATCTGCCCTGCCCAGTTCTGAAATGAAATCATAGAATTTGACACTTGAAGAAGCCTTAAAGGATTAACTCCAACCCTCCATTATGTCTGAATCCTCTTGCCAATATGCATAAAACTCAGTCTCAAGACAGTATATTATACAGAAATGACATGACAGCTTTCTTGACTTAAGACCTAGAAGTCCACTTAAAGAAGGGCTTGGGTTTATCGTGAAGGCATTAACTCATGACATAAAGTCATCTAAGATTTGTTTTGATTCCTTATCTTTCGAAAGCTATATTGAACTTTTTAAATATAGTAGATAAATCTAAACTACTGAAGTGCTGGAATTAAGCTGTTAAAAGCCTTGATCATCAGCACTTTGTTGTAAAAATTTCTCAAAGGGCAACCAGCAATGCAACCCCCAAAAATACACAGCAAATTCTTATTCTGTCCTGTGTGTGTGCATGTGTGTGTGTTATGTACCACTCTTTGAAAGATTGAAAGAATGCAATTAAATATTTTAAAAATAAAATGTCTATCTGATTCATCTATTTTGATGTAACAACACAGATGATCCAATTATTTAAACATCAGCACAAAACCAACGAACATTCTTTTTACAGTTTCCATGAAAGCCTAGGCAGGTGAAAAAGATGTGCTTCATTTTAAAACAATAAACTTATGAATTACATTGAAGACAGTGAACATATAAATTATACAATGGGTTTACAGAAAAAGACAATAAATAGGCAAAAGAGAACATGTTTGCCAGAGATTTATTTAAAACTGAAAACAATCAAAGTTGAAATAAAATACTGTAGCAAAAATTATTTGGCAAACTTCATTTCTTCTATTACTAGAGGAGAACACATGTTCCCTTTCTATTTCAGTGAAGACCAATGCCCTACATATTGCCTCTTTCTTACAGAGTTAGGAAGACCTGGACTACCTGCATGGGCAGTTATTTGTGGATTGAAAAAAAAAAAAAATCAAAGCAAACTCTATTCTTCTATCCCTAAACTGTTGGCAATAATATAATTTATATGACACAAGTTAAAAGGAATCTAAATTTTTCCGGCAGATTCTTTTATTCCCTAAAATAAAAGTTGAGAGGCATTAAATCAAGTTTGACAGTCAATTTAGTGATAGATGCTTTTTAGTATGGCAGTCAAATATAATGTTCATTTTTTCCTTCTCATGGAAATTTTTGTGTCCTGAATAACTATGTAAATTGGGGCTTTCATTTATCTCAAACTATCTTTAAGAATTATGTTTATTTTCCAAGGGCTGAACATTTTATTAAGAAAAATTAAATAAATGAATCCTGAAGAATGCTGTTCTGATTGCTGCTAACTCACTGGCCAAATGTGTCAGGAGAGTTCAGATGCAGAATTTAAGAACTGGAGTGGGGATTATCTGCTGTTTTTAAGAAGTGGAGCCACATGAGACCCCTCTATTATCAAAAAAAAATTTTTTTTTTTGGCATTGCTGAACATCCTCTCTGAGGGAAGCATTCATTTAGAGATGGTCCATTTCCATGGATCCATGAGAAACTGGAACATACATCTACAATTTTGCTAATGTTTTTATAATTATGAAAATGGAAAACAGAGATGTATCTATGAAAATATTTAGACTTATCCAATGATATGTTAATTTTAAGGATCACAAGGAAGACTTGTGGAAATATTACAGTTTAGACTACAATATAGAGAAATTTGCTTATCTCCTGGATCTTCAAAGAGAAAAAAATCCCTCCTTTTGCATTTGCCTTGAACACATCTAAAGCTGCTTTAGATGGTCATCCTAGCCATCACTCTCGTATGATTTTGTGTGCATAGAGTACAATCTGATTTATAGCAAATAAGGTATGTGATTAAACCATACCACTTTTGAAAATATGCTAATCATTTAGAAGTAGTCAGTTCTTGAATATAAATTTTAACCTACAAGTTTCTTAGTGGGAAAAGCAAAATGAAGGAAGGTATGTTTGGTGAAGCAGATGGAGTATGGATTTGCTCAGATGGGCTGGAACGGTAAATGAAGAGCAGTTGAAGAGAAAAGTCTGAGACGTGAGAGAACAATGTATCCTATTTCATATTTTCTGACTCAAATTTGCTAGGGTTGGGTCACAGACACTACAAAGGCACCCTCTTTCACACTGCCCGCACAATAAACCTACCATTCATATTTAATCTGAAACCTACCTAGTTGAGCAAAGAATCCAGCAGGATAGTTTGTTTCATATCTTCCCAGTAGGACATATCACCTGATCTTCCCCCAAAATGGAAGAGAGAATCAATTTAATTATGTGATACAGTCAGTTCACTCCAAACCTTCATTTCCTGGTTGGCTCTCCTGTGATAAAAGTGGTGTTTGGTAGGATGGCATGCATATGCAATCAAGAAAGCCAGGAGATGCTTATCATTGAAATGACATACACTTCTATCTCATTCAATAGCATGAGATGATCTATTTGCTATAGATTATTAGAGATCCTGGCAATGGATCTCTCAATCTTTATTGCTAGTAACATCCCAGGTAAGTTGATGGGAAAGCTTCAGTGCTGCAGTGCTTAGATTTAACCAAATTGAAGCACTATTTTATTACACGGGGGAATCTTTTCCTCAACAACATAGGCAAGTCAAATAATACAGCAGTTGTAATAATTACAAAGCACTTTGTGCTATTTTAAGCACCTCTTGTTCCAAAATTGCAAATAAAACTTCATGAAAAAGCATTTAACCCCATTTTGCAGATGAGGAAACTGAGGCACACAGAGGTTAAGTGACTGGGCCAAAGATACCTGGGTCAGCAGTAAATCTAAGAACAAAAAGTGGGACCCCAGCGTTCTAGTTTTTCTTGTACATTTCTTCAGTTATTGTTCTGGCTTTGAAAATGCCAGTGCTAAAACTGAAGGACAAGATTCTGAACCCACATATGGAGAGATTTGTGTAGCATTTCATAGAAAGAGTTTCTGGCTCCCTTACACACATTCCCTATGCATGGGAATTCTAGCCCCATAAATAAAACCTTGAAAACTTGAAAAATTGAGGTGGTTTTGTTATCTACAGTAAATGAGGTGTAAAATTAGCTTTTCAGGAACATATATTTGTTCTCAGAGCTGAGTCCAAGACATAACCTAGGAAAAGTATCAGTCTTCTAATTGTCTCTGGTAGAAAATGACCTTATTGGTAACATAATATTATTTCTATATAAAAAAGTAGAGCTATCTTGTTGCTGTCAGCTATCTGGGAAAGAATGTTATTACTTGAAACAACAAGAGGTCAGAATGCTCTAGGCATATCAGGATGCTTTTAAAAATAATCATAATTTAGCTTAATATTCACATCTCTGTGGCAAACCCAACTGTTGATAGAAGTTTACTTATCACCTCTATTGTGTTTTTACCCAAATCATATAGCATATTCATTTGCAGCAATTTTTAAGCAGCCACTTGAAAATCAGTATTTTGGAAATTGAAAGATTCGGAGATGCTCTCTGGCCCATGTTCCCTGTAGATGTTCTAAACAGAACTAAGTCAGGGAGCTTGTGATATAGAGTATTGTCTTCTCAATTTTCAACATGAATGAGATCAGTCCATTGGTGGAGGAACGCAGATGTGAGAGAAGGACAAGGAAGCATCAAATCTGCTTTTATTTCGTATGTTACATTCCTCCCGGGTCCTTTGACTTGGTTGCCAGTTTAGTTAGGGTCACTGTGATCCACTTCTCATCTGTCATCTGTGGAATGAATTCCATAAGCTCCACCTTTTGCAGAAAAACAAAATGGAGTGGGCTTTTCTTCCCATTCACATTGCAGATGTCTCTGTTCCTGAGTTAAAAATAATCATAAAGACAGAAAAGCAAATCCCTGTAGTAAGAAACCAGACTTTTCAAATGAAACATTTTATTGTAAATAGCTCCTCATAGGTATTCCTCGTGCTTCATTCCCCACCCACCCTTGTTTTTTTGTTTTGTTCTTTTAAAATGATGTTTATTATCAGGACTAGTGTTTCCATGGGGTGTGGTGTTACATTAAAATGACCCCCTGCACAGCAGGGGTTGAATGTTTCATTGTAACTTTGGTTCCATGCCCAAGACACATCTTTGCTTGATCTGCTGAAACTGGTTCCATTGCTGAATTTTTTTCTTTACACAATATATGTTAGTTCTTTTCTTCTGGTTTGACATATACATGTTTCATTAAATGCAGCATATATTGTAGATTTTCAACAGGGTCATGTAGGAACTGTCAAGTAAGAAACCTTGAATAATGGCTTTAAAATACACAGTTGTAGTCCTGGCTACAGGGTAGTTCTTAGCTTTTGATCTCCCTTTCACTGGTGTAAACAATTTTGCCATCTTTGAAGGTTTAAAAGCATTAGCATTTCTGGGGTCTTATCCGTGTTTTCGGTTACTCTGTAAAACAGAGGAAAAAATTCTTTAATTATCATTTTTGTTAATAATGGAATCATAAGAAAACAAAGTTTTTTAAGGAAAAAATATTTTTTTACTCTTTACCAACTCTGAGCTGTAGGCCCTTGTGCAAGTTACATAACATCTCTATACTTGGTTATTTTAATTTTAAGTGAGAAAACAGAAGTATCTATTTCAAGGATTGTTGCAACATAATGCATACAAAACAATTAGCAGTTCTAGTCTCATAGTAAGTGGCCTGAAATATTAGTTATCATCATGATTGCTTTTTCCTCTGGGGCCTTCTCAGGTGATGCCTTAAGAAGTTCAAGGATCAGCATGTCCCAAACTATCAATTTAAGATGTTATATTAAAAACAGGTCTGTCCATGCCCTTCAATAATTTACTTTTATGTCACATTTCCTCCCCAACAATTGTAACCATTGGCACACTGTCTCCACCCTAAAGTCCTGATTGGAGGACTCCCTGGGAATTCTGCCACACAGGTTTCTGGTTGGTCCAGAGATGTCCCTGAAAAGGTGCTATCCTGGGGCTGTCCCAGTCAGGACTTCTAGCTCGAACAGAGGAACACTCTTTAAGTCCGTATGTCTGGGTTTTCACTTGGATAGAAGTCTAGGTCATAATGCTCTCTTCCAATAAAAGCTGGAAATGGCACAGAGGACGTGCTACCATGTGCTGCTTAAGGACATGGTTGTAGAGTCTGAATGACATAGATGGAGAAAATAGGATTTCCATTTTCTTTCTATATGTCCAAGGTCAAGTTATTTAACTTCTCTAAGCCTCTTCCTCATCTATAAAATAAGGATACTAATTCTGTAAAAGGACTCTACTATTATCTCAGAAATGGTGACCAAAATCCAAAGTGGAGGAAAGGAAGGCACTCAGTACCCAGAAGACACGTCTAGTCTCCCACAGAGAGGCAAACTAAAGATTCAAAGAAATTATTCCTGTGAGTGAAGGAATATTTGGAATGCATATTGGCAGAGCCATTTTGCTCCCAAGACTAGGTTGGGCTAGGGTGAAAGAGTGACATAGTCACAGAGGGGGACCTGTGGGAAGGAAGTGCAGTGGTTGGGGTGAGACCACACTGAGGGAGTGCGGGGAAGGTGCCAAGAGGCATAAAGAGATTGGTTGTGCATGTACCAAGGGAGATTCACTTTCTATTGCTCAAACACAGACTTGCTCATCTTGCCTTTTCGGTCTGAGCAGAGAATTGAAGAGGGATGACAGGGCAGAGACAGAGGTGGTAGTATAGTTGTCTTCCTGCTCATACTTCATCAAAAGGCACCTATTCAGCAAGAAGCTGTGGATTGTACCAGCAACAAGGAAAGCCAGAGAGGCAGTGGAAAAGGGTGGGCCTTGGCCAAGCGGGGAATAGTGCACACAGTAGGCATGCTCTGCCCAGCCTTCTGAAGAACTCACACATATGTCCCTTGGAATGGCCAGCTCATAGGACAGACGTCAAGTGCTGGTTGGTAATAGCCAGAGAAACAGCCACAATCACTGCCAGTGGAGTTGAGAGGCAGGATCCCTTTCCCTCTTCCTCTTCCCTGTTCTCCAGACAGGCTGAAGCCTTGAAGAGGGAAAGAGGGGAAAGAGGTTTCCTAGAGCCAAACCATGGACAACTCCTCCATTGGGATAACTGCCTCATGCCTAAGGTAGAATAAGGGAAGAAATGAGATTTAACAGAGTCTGAGATCCAATTTTTAAACTGAGCAAGACTTTTGAGCATTGAAAGTGACTAAAAAGTTGGGGAACCAACCTAAGATTTAATTAACGGGTGAGAGAGGAAAATAAGACAGAATCTGAGTGAAAGCCATGATTTGAGAAAAGAGATCAAGTTCATATTTACATCCCACTTGGCTGAGAGCCCAAACAACTAGTTATAATATTCTCCTACTCCCTGGTGGTGGATCTGAATGTACATATAAGATTCTTCAAGGGATATGTATTTTTGTATGTGTGTGTATACATAAAATAAGTCTAAACACAAGAAATCTTTTACTTGCAAACTTTGACTTTATATGCTATCAGAGATCAAATCCTATATTCTGAGTCAAAGCATGCATGTATCATTTCTGCCTATAACAACTGAGGTAAAACCCATTAGTTGAGTAAATGCATGTTAGTTTTAAAAATTAATGAACTTACAGGCAGTCTCTTAGAATGTTAAATTTGTATAAATTGAGGAGTGCCTGTAAAAGGAACTACTGTTTCTACAGTAAGGCCAGATTTATTCAAATGGGCATTCTGAATAACTGCACAGGGGTTACCCAATGGCACACAGGGGTTCTTTTTCATAGGGTGCTTAACAGTGCTGAGCTTTAGTTTCATCCTCTGTGAAACAGCAATTGTAGCTGTGATTTCTGAGACTTTACTCCGTGCCATCAAACCCTAACTCAACGAGTGCAGTGATGTTGCTTCTGCCTTGTAACTCTAGTATCTGTAAGGGCTTCACCATCCGACCAGTTACACCTCATCTGGAAACCAAAGGGCCATCTCTGACACCTTCCACTCCTTCAATCCTCATATGCAATTTATCATAGAGTATTCAAGAAATGGTAGCTATTGTTATCACCTCCATTTACAGATGCGGAAACTGACACTGAGAATTGTTAAGTAATTGGCCCATGAAAATCCTCATGGGGAAGACAGATAATAATGTTGAATGAAACCTAATTGAAACCAGAGGATCTGGGGAGGCTTCCATGATTTTCCACAGAGATGGGAAGGATGAATGGATATTAACCAGTTGGTGGTGGTGTGGGAAACATGGTCTTGTTAGATGGAAGGACATCTTGAAAGGCATGATTCAAGATAGAATTCTTGGTATGTCCTAGGAACTTGGATTTAATGAGACTTTCTATGTGCCAGGAACTGTCCTAATTGCTTTACCTAGATAATATCACTCAATAATCAGAAAAATGGTGAGTGCTATTATTTCCTAATTTTTTTGTACTGGGAAATTAATGTTTGGAGAGTTCTATGGTTTGTTTCCTGTCCAAAATTCATGTTAAAACTTAATCCTTAATGTAACAGTACTAAGAGGTGGGGCCTTTAGGAGGTTATTAGGCCATGAGGGCAGAACGGATGGGATTAGTGCCTCATAAAAGGGCTGGATGGAACTATTAATAGCTTGACTTTTTTTGCCCTTCCATCCCTTTAGCCATTAGAGGACATAGTGTTTGACCCCTCCAGAGGATGCAGCAGCAAGGCGCCATCTTGGAAGCAGACACCGAACTTGCCGGTGCCTTGATCTTGAACTTGATCTTTATCTTGAACTTCCCAGCCTCCAGAACTGTGAGGAGTAAATTTCTATTGGTTATAAATTGCCTAGTCTCAGGTATTTTGTTATAGCAGCACAAACAGACTAAGAGAGAGAGGTATAATAGTATCTTTTTGTAGGGTTGTTATATTATTCCAAAAGTATTTATTGATTGTTGACCATGTGCTAGGTACTGTAAGGGTGAACAAAACAAAACATATATGATCCCTACCCTCATGAAGCTTATACACAATGAGGAAGAGAAACACTAACTAAAAAAATATATAGACATATATCTAAATGCATGTAAAATTTGTCCAGGAGAGAAATTGAGAAAGACTTTCCTGAGGGAATCACAACTGAGCTGAGAGCTAAAGGATGGGTGAGTAGGTGTTTACTAGATCAAGTAGGAGGGAAGTGTTCTACGCACAGAGACGGCTTGGGCAAACCCCGTGGCAGGCAGGAGGCAGTGCGGCTCATCGAGGGAAACTGGAGCAACAGGAAGCCCGAGAGACTGTCTGTGGTTAGACCATATGGGGCTTTGCTGGCCACATTCAAGAATTGGGACTTGATCCTAATGGTAATGTTTTCCCAGCATGGGAGCAAGATTAGATTTGGGTTTCAAACAACTCACTCTAACTGCTGTGTGGAGAATGGGTTTTAAGAGTGTCTATAACAGAAGCACTGAGCCCATTTGGTAGTCTATTCCAGCTGTGGACAAGGGGGAGAATGTATTTGTTTATGTACTTTTCCTTTGTTAATGCATTCTTTAAGTTAGTCTCCAAATGACATATGAGGAACAAATCAGATTTGTTACCTTGCATATCATTAATAGCATAACATTACTTTGCTATCCATGGCTCTAATCTAACATATCACAAATCTGCTTTCGTATTTAACTGCCCAGCTCTTTATTCATTCATCCATCTGCCCTTTAGTCCATCTGTCAATTTAAAATTTATTCAGCACATAGTATAGATAAAGCACTGTTGTAGACATTGAAGATACTAAGATGAATACAACATAAGCCCTACTTTATGCTTTATTAATAGTCCAATTTGTGAGACAGATAGGAAAATAATTTAATACGATCGGATAAAGGCTAATTAATATATTTGCATAAAGAAATGAATCATTAACTGGCATACAGTGATTCATCTTATAGACTTTTCTTACCAATATAAAACAATAAGGAGTGAAATTCTCCTATTTTAGACAACAAATATAGTAGAGATTGATCATGTGGCCATTTCTTTTCAACAGGCTACCTGTAGGCATTGATGGGAGGAGGGGGTGAAAAAATGTAAATGCAATAAAAATCAAACATTTGCATATTTTAACAGATAATTTATAACCAGTCAACTCTGGCTGTTTTTATTATACAGTTTTAATTTTTCTTAAGTTGTTTTTTCTGCATCAGAACAATAATACAGTATTATGTGCCTTTCAACATTTTTTATGTTACTAGACAGGAAGTCAAAATATTTAGCTGTCAAGTTCAAGAATTAAGAGTTGACACTTAGAGAAGTATCATCAAAAACGAACTAGACCAGAGTATGTGGATAAAGAATCATGATCACCTGTTCTCTGGTCTTCCCAACTTCATAATGAACAAAGCTGGTGCTCTCATGTTCTTCTTTAATTCATCCCTGCTCAGAAGAGGAGGATTTTCAATGGGTCATTGTAACCTGGATATAACAACTAACCTGGTGATAGCTGTTTTTCTACTCCTTTCATTTTCTTCTTTCCTTTGTCTCCTTGTGTAATTGTCTTTTGTGGAAGAATTAGTGTGTTATGGCTTGAATCTGTTCCGCAGAGAGCATATGTTGGAAACTTAATCTCCAATGCAACAGTTGGAGGTGGAGCCTAATTAGGTCCCACCTCATTAGGTGATTAGGCCATGAGGGTGGAATGAATGGATTAGACATCAGAACTCCAGGTTCTTTGGCCTTTGGACTCTAGGACTTACATCAGTGATCTCCTGGGGCTCTCAAGCTCTCAGCCTTGGACTGAGAGTTATGCTTTTGGTTTTGTTGGTTCTTGGCCTTCTGACTTGAACTGAGCCATGCTACCTGCTTTTCTGGTTCTCCGGCTTACAAATAATGGTCTACCATGGGACAATTCCCTTGATAAATCCCCTCTCACCTATCTATCCATCCATCCATCCTATTGGTTGTCCCTCTGGAGAACTCTAACACAGTGAGTGGTAGGCTATTATTTGGAATAAACAGAATGCATGGCAGATATCTTCTGGAACTATCTGGATCCCCCTATGTAAGGTAAAAGTCCCAACATAATCCATGCAGCTGAGTTATTTAGTCATCAAGCACTGAGTGTAGTAAGAGTGTCTTCTAGGGAGCTTCTATATCATCACTGACAATAATGACAGGTAACTGCTAAAAGAAAACTATGAGCCACTCCTTTTTAAGGAGGGTACCTTTATGTATAATTTAAGTTAGTCTTGCGTTTACGAGCAGAATATAAATCATTAATTTAGTATAGGAAAATTTTTTATAGTTATTTGCAGCATGCAAATAGTCCTGCCAATTGTAGCTGTATGGTCCTGGGAAAGTCACATGCTGCAGTTTCTCCAAATGTAAATAGGAATAATTGCCGTACCTACCTCATAGCGGGTTTTGCGAGGATTAAATGTGTGAACAACTCCTAGCATATAATAACTTTTAGCCATTATTGATGTTAATGTTGAAATCTTCTCATTTTCTAGCTAGTATTTATGAGGTTTGATTTTTCTTCCCTAACCATCAACAAGCCAGAAACCTTTCTTCCTTGCTTATTCCTATCTCTCTCGTGCCTGCTTTGGAGACATAAGCAGCATTTATTGGTTTCAGTGATGTGGTATTCCCTTATATTATTTAAATCCAGATTATTCCCTGAAAAGAGGAGTTCAAAAAGCAACAACTTGTTTGGATTTAGGCTGTAAACTACTTGGCAGTATGAGAGGTTATAATTTTGAATTTATATATTTTCAAACTCAGTAAATGTGACAGCTAACTTTTTATAATAATAGCTAAGAGTTGCTGATCATTTAACTACTTTCTAGACAATGTGATATCTTTTACATGCATTACAATTCTCTCAACGCAACACCATACTGTAAATATTTAACAACATAATTATAACCATTTTATAGAATAGGAAGCCTAATCTCAGGTAGATTAAATAAATTGCCTACCATTACACAGCTAGTAAACAGCAGGATTCAAGCATAACAGTATATTTAACTTCAAAGTTGTGCATTCTAAACTACTCAGCCATTTTCTGATATATATTTTATACTGCCCAGATTCATTACCGCATTAATTTGCTGTATTATTTTAAAATATCATGATAGTCTTTAATTTAACAGACAATTGCTAAGTGTCAATTATGTGCTGCTTTGGAGGAAAACTAAATCAAATTTTGTACATCCCTCATGGAGTTACATCCAATGGGGAAAGGTATCCAGAAAACACATTGTAATTTCAAAAGCCAGTAGCTTTGAAGTAGTACCACACAAATAGTAGAAGATGCCTCCAGCTGTTGATACATGTGGACATCAATGTTGCTCAAAATATGGGAGAAATGCCCTCTTCTGTCTGTGAGGCAGGACGGTAGTTAAAGTGCACACTGAAATGAGGCTGCCTGGACACATCCTAGTCCTGCCAATTGTAGCTGTATGGTCCTGGGAAAGTCACATGCTGCAGTTTCTCCAAATGTAAATAGGAATAATTGCCGTACCTACCTCATAGCAGGTTTTGCAAGGATTAAATGTGTGAACAACTCCTAGCATATAATAACTTTTAGCCATTATTGATGTTAATGTTGAAATCTTCTCATTTTCTAGCTAGTATTTATGAGGTTTGATTTTTCTTCCCTAAACCACATGTATTACTTGTCTGTTACTGAACTCTATTTACTCTGCTTATGTATTTTTTGGCGGGGTGAAGCCTGTTTGTTTTTTGATATTTGGCCATTTTTATCCTTTCCTAGAGAATCTCATTTCATTACAATTTCTTATTCAATTTAAGGGATTTAGTCCTTTTCTGTATGTGCTGCCTGGTTGTCACCCTTCTGGCCAGATAACAGATAGTTGCTAGTCTAAAAAGAAACCTTTTGGAAGAAGGAATAAAGCAGAGAGTTGGTTTCAAGAGGACATAAACTTTCTGGGCATATCTGCTTAACTCTTTCCTTGTATCAGGTCATGCTAAAGCACTTTTACTTGTCTGTTCCACATCCAGGTAATAGAGTTGATACCCACAAAGGAAATGTGTGTCTCTTCCATTTTCAACTTGATATAGGAAATGTTAAATGAAATGGGGTCCAGGGAATATATCTATGCAATATAACTTAATAGGATAATAAAAATTGACTTGGACCATGATGGATGGATTTAGAATAGCAGCAAGCTCTTCTGTATTTTTAACAATGGTATTGAGATTTGTGGTTTCCATACCTGGCTGAACATCAGAATCACCCAGCATGCTTGTTAAATACAGACCAGTCCTTGCTCTCCATCTTTCCCACCCTCTCTCCCTCTCTATCTCACCTCCATTTCCAGTGATCTGATCCATTAAGTCTAGAGCAGGGCCTGGGGGTAAGTATTTTTAAGCATTGGGAATCACTGGCTAGGATTATTTATGCATGTATTCATGAGACATGAACTTGATAATAGTAATAAGATTCTCCTTTTTTTTTTCCCCAAATTGACATTGAAAAGTCCTTTATTTGAAAACAAGATTCAATTTCCCTTAAATAGCCTGCTTTCCTGAGTTCTGATGAACACAGACTAGAGAAAAGGGTTGAAAATAGTAATCATTATTAGCTTGTTAGATTCACAGAATCAGAACTTTCAAGCTGAAGGCCAGTTTAAAGATAAAGTCATATTTCTTTACTTTGCATTTATAGAAGCAATTCTTTCTGGGTAATGGGAGATTATATGATGAGAATACTATGGTCCACAGATATCGTGACTACCCAAAGTAATACAGTTAAGTGGAAAATATTCCTGGTTCCCAGTATACTTTATAGATTCTTTATTTATCCAATAATCACCCGAATAGATTGTCTCTCTTTCTCATTTTATGGTATGTAGGCTAACCAAACCAAGTGTGTCTGTTTTTAAAAGACACAGCATAGTAACTATATGCAGCATCCTTCTTATCAAATACCTCTTAGAACCACAGTTTGAGAATTAAATGGAATCTTACCTTTAAGAGGCACCTTGACATCAAGGCCATAGAATAAAGGCAAGAGAGAAGAACAAGAATAGAAACAGAAACTGCAGAAGAAAAAGAAGAAGATTATGTAAATCTGAATTTCTGTAGTGCCATTCAGGTAGTACAAAACCTCAGCTTTTCCACATTGCTCAAGTATGACCACTGCTCACATATACCTCAATTACCTTTTTGTTTAAAAAATCCATACCTTTCATGTATCTACTGACAGCAATGCCGGTGTTCAGCTAACACTGATTCATACATTTTAGAATTGTGAGTGGGTCTTACAGATAATTGGTCTAAGCTCCTAATTTTACAGATGAGAAAAGTAAGCACAGAGCAGTAAATCAATAGTTTAAGTTCACACAATTTCATGGCACAGTGAGGGCTAGAGCTTAAATATCCTGAGTCTTAATTCATTATGTATCCTTGGCTCTGTCTTTCACATACAGGAGGGTATTTCAAAAACACAAAAGATGATCGGAACATACATTTAATCACTCAATGCTATCACTGTTTGGTTTATGTGGTAGGTTTTAGGACCAAGGTGCAGCACGGAGAATATTAATAGGTAAGGTAAACATATAAGTAATTATCCACAGTGGAACACTTCTGAGAAGGAAATGGACACTGTTGGTAATTACATTGGGGCAAGAGGTATAAACGGGGTCTGGCCTGGGCAAGTGAAGGATGGGTGGCCGTGATATTGGTATGAAACATGCTTCTACATCAGTGGGGGCTTCAGACACTGAATGTACCATTTTGGTCTAGCTGTCATGCCTCTGAGATAGACTTTTCTGTATTTGACTCACAGAAGTTAAATGAAATCTGATTTGTCTCTCTTTACCAAGAAACTTCACTGGAGAAGCAGATAATCGAATGGACAAACTCATGCTTGTGTAGCACTGCTATATAACTGTCTGTGAGTTATAAAAGGTCACAGGTCAGGTCAGTTTTTAAAAGATAACTGATTTCCTTGGTAGTTCACCTTTGCAGAATCAGTAAGTTTTTTGCTGACTATTACATTCCAGGAACATCTTGTTGGACACATTTTTGAATCAGGGCTGTGGCATTGCCATATTGTGCATGTTATTTGCATATTTCCTTTAATGCCACTGCGTATAAGGTTCTTGCTTCACTATTGCTAAATTCTACAAAAACGTTATAAATATGGTGCTAGAAGCCATGTATTGGTTTATTATTCTGAAAAGCAGACACTCTGTCATTTTTTTTCATTCCTTGAAGATATAACTAGCAGGAGAAGCTTGAGGAGAGGAATGGAAGGCTTCCCATTATTCCTATGAGACTATCAGACATTAGAGCTACCTCTCTGGGCAAGAGGAGATCCCCATCACTTAGTCTGTAATGAGATTCTTAGTCCCTGCAGTGTAGGGGGCAGATCATGGCACTTGGAGTCAGACACCCTGACCTCTCTGGTCTTAATTTGCCATAGATTGGTTACCTAATCTTAGGCAAGTTATTTAATCTCTTTGAGCCCTTGTTTTATTATCTGCATAGAAGAGGATCATAACATCTGCTGTGTCTGTCTCATAGAATAATTGAGAATCAAATGAGATAACAGCAGTAGAAGTGCTTTGGATAAGGTAAAGTGCTGTGTACAGTTGAAGCAATTTTGCGTTTGTTGTCATCCCCTGATTCGTACTAACTGTGAGCATGGAAATGAGCAACAAGGAAGGGATATTGCATGTACCCTGACTGGGTGTTCAAGTACCCCCAGGGAAACAATGAAGAGTATCTCTGACCTAAGGGATCTGTAGCCTTTTTAACCTGACTTGAGGGCAAACAGAACTGAAGTCAAGTGAATAGAAGGTGAGTTGTAAATCTCACCTCTCAGTCAAATCTCTAATCTGAAATCAACTGAATTGTTTTTGAAGCAGTTTAATTTCCTATCGTCTATGAAATATGCAGCTTTGATAACTAAAGAATCCTTGTTTTCTGTTCTGTATATTACCTCTTTATCATAAATGTTTAGGAAGTTCAGACCTGTAAAGTATATTGGGCAAAAGAATTGTGAAAAAGTTCATACTGAATTCTGACAGTGAACATAATGTTAATTCCCCTTCTCCCAAGTTTCCATGGGATTTAGAGAATAATCTAGGGTGGTGACATTAATAGATATAAAAAAAAATCCCTCTTTTATTTGTGTTTTTAAGCCTCAGCTGAATGGGGACTGAATGGTATCATGAAGTTTTGGGGGCAGAGCTGCCTTAACCTTGACTTCCCCTTGAGCCAGCCCTAGGACAGTTTATGGATTAGCAGAGAGAATGGCTAAGATCTGGCCATTCAAAGGTGTGGGCAACGGAAGACTTCCAGCATGGGCTCTGACAACCAGGGAAGCTGGGAGCAATCCCTGCCCTCTGTGGGTCTTCCTGCCAATCACTGGGAAATTAGACTCAGTCCTTGGCTTATTGCACTTTATCTTTGCCTTGTTTGATCCTGCAGAACCAAATAGCCCACTTCTGAAAGGAAGGAAATTCAAATTTAAAATTTTGCAGAAGATGTATACTTGAGGGGTGGAAATTTAAAAAAATTTTTTTTTTTTTTTTGGAGACAGAGTCTCGCTCTGTTGCCCTGGCTAGAGTGCCGTGGCATCAGCCTAGCTCACAGCAACCTCAAACTCCTGGGCTTAAGCAATCCTACTGCCTCAGCCTCCCGAGTAGCTGGGACTACAGGCATGCACCACTATGCCTGGCTAATTTTTTCTATATATATTTTTAGTTGGCCAGATAATTTCTTTCTATTTTTAGTAGAGACGGGGTCTTGCTCTTGCTCAGGCTGGTCTTGAACCCCTGACCTCGAGCGATCCACCCGCCTCGGCCTCCCAAGTGCTAGGATTACAGGCGTGAGCTACCGCGCCCGGCCTAGAAATTATACTTTTAATTTGACTTACACTTTCTTCCTGATTTTCATACAAGTGACTTCATTTGTTCCTCATGGAACTCATGAGAAGAGGTAAGGGCAAGTATTATCACCTCTGTTTTATAGACATGGCTTAGACATAGGAGGTACAGTCACTTACCCAAGGTCAGATGAGTCCCCCCGAGACCCACCTGTATAGGAATCTGCGTGAATCTGGGTGCCTGGTGGTCTGGCTACTAGACTCCACCAACTCTCTCTGATCTCACATATTTGGGTAACTATAGAAGCAATTTGAGATGAACCAAATTCTAACTATTGTCTCAGGAATGGCAGATGGTTTGCTATTTTCTTCTTGTGTGCCTGTGGAAGATACTGCAAAACAGCCCTCTCCTTTTTCAATGCTGGGATTCGGGTAGCTACTTCCAGTTGATTAGATTGGAATCCAGACAAAACCTCCTTGCCATCCTTGCTGTGTCCTGGGCAGGGACAGTCTGGCTCACTGCAGCCTGCTGGCCAGTGCCCTGTCCCTTCTTCCACCAAACACACACTTCCAAGTGCCCTCTAAGAACCACTGCTTTTTACCCCCCAAACACTGGCTGACTTGGAAGCAGCAGTTACTCCTTCAGACCAGTAGGCAAGTGAGAGGAGGGTCTAATTATTGTGGGTCAACCTAAGTTTCTGAACTTACTGTCCAGGTGAAACTACACAAAGATGAAAGGTCTTTTTTATGAATAATAATGGGAAAGATTTTAAAAAGCTTCTAAAAAGATTTTTAAAAGAAAGAGCAACGTAGAATAACAAAACTCAGAAGAAACTTTTGGAAACGAAATGAAGATGAGAAAAGAATAAAAAATCAACACGAAGGGCAAACATGTCAAGGCTAGGTTACTGATGCCAGAACCTTTCCAGGAATTCTAGTGCCTGACTGAAGGTGAAGGCTATGTTTACGGTAGCTACACCTGCCTCTGCGAGATACACACTAACTGAGCAGTCAGAGAGCAAATGCAGTGAGCAACATCAATATGACTTTCCGATTGAACAAATAGAGAATAAAATAGATATTGAACTCAACACATACCTTTTCTTCTAAATCCTTTATCTGTCTTTTCTGGATGTCTGTTTTATCTTCTAAGTCACGGATTCTCTGAAGAAAGAAAAAAAAAAAGAAAGCATTAGTGGGTGTGAAGTCGTACAGAAAAATCGTTCACCAAACTGAAATGCAAAACTTACTATAAAAATATGAACATTTGTACTAGCAGATGGAAACATTACATGTACATTTTTCCCTACCCAAAAGGGTACTGCATGTTTCAAAAATTACCCATACTTGTGGTGGAAAATCATTGTCATTGATTGTATTTTCAAAAAATACTTGCCACCTATTTGTACTGGTGGGCCTATGCCTGCCAATGCCTTCCCAGTGAGAGAGGTATAGATCCCACCGCACTGACACTGGGTGACATCAGGCTTGGCCATGAGATTTGTTTTGGCCAGTGGAATGTGAGTTGGAGTGAGATGTGGGAATATTACATCCTTGTAGAGAGAGCAGTATGTCCCAGAGCTAGTGAGCAAGAAACAAGCTTTATTGTAAACCATTTGGATTGAGATTTTGGGTTGTTTATTATCACATTAAAAATGGCTAAGGCTGACTCACACAAATGTAAACAATACCATTGTTCTTTGCTAACCTTTGTTTTTTCAACCTTATTTCAACTGTTTCAGGGTAGTATAGCCTCACCAGACAGGATTGGCCAATTCTCATAAAACAAAATAGAGATGATGCTTCAACAAAAATTCCCAGGAGGGAACCATAAATTAGGAAAAAAACCCAGAACATAACAAAAATAGCACAAGTAATCTGAAAGACAAAGAAGCTCCGGGACTGTCTCTGAACTTACCTGTCAACTATTTAACAAAATTCCACTAATTTAAACAAAACAAATTTGAAATCGACATTACATAGATAATTATTTACAGGTAAAAACTTCACATTTATATCTAGCAGTTGAGAGGCTTTTTGTGTTCCTGCACATAGATATACCACACAGGCTTGTTATTTAATGCCTCTGTTGGGAATAATTAGAAAATAGAAAACTAGGGGAGTCTAAGAAGAAAACACTAGAAGCCAAATGGGGTGATAATTTAGAAAGAGAGGTTTTTATAATGCGAAATGGGGAGAAAAAAGGGAAGCTAGCTAGAACAAAGGATACTTGAACTTGGAAATCACATCTCCTTCTTTCTAAAATAGTAGATTTCAACTGGGGGTGATTTTGCCTGCCACCCCCCTCCCTCCAAGGACATTTGGCAATTTCTGGATATTTTAAAGAGTTAGTTAATATATTTGTTTATTTTAAATTGTATAATTCAGTGGTTTTTAGCATATTCACAAAGTTGTGCAACCACTGCTACTATCTAACTGCCTGGACATTTTTTTTTAATGTCACAACTGGGTACTGTTTGTACCCAGTTAGAAGTTAGGGTGTGGGTAGAAGCCTGGGATGCTACCAAACATCCTACAGTACACAGAACAGCACCTCCCCCAGGCCCCCACAGTAAAGAATAAAGAATTATTTGGTTCAAAAATGTCAGTACTGCCAAGTTTGAGAAATCCTGCTCTAAAGGAAAGGAGCTGAGGTTTGTGCAGGAGGGGATGGTGTGCTTTGGTCAGAGTGAGACCATCCAAGTTGACCTTAAAATTACATGACAATGGATGCTGGAGAAGGGGATGGTGTGTATATATGCGTGTGATGTGTGTGCTGGTGTATATTTCCATAGTGCTGCCTATGCTCCAAAGCTACAGTAAAAGCATAAATTTGCAAGACATTTCCACCTTAAGTGTGCAAGTAATTCCTTGGCATGTCTACTGGTAAGTATTATACTGACAAAATCATGAGCATGTGAGAGTACTGCAGTATCTGTTCAGCCACCAGGTCTGTGCTTGTTGGGCACCTCGTTCGTTGCATGTTCAGGACTGTGCTGGATATAACGGAGAATACAGATAAGGCATCAATTAGTTCCTGATCACAAAGAACTATCAGGTCCAGATGGAATAACAAAATTAAGTAGAAATGGTAATTGACAGCAAAAATCAGTACAGCTTCATCACCATCTCCAATTCCTGGCACAGTGATTGACATGGAGAAGCTGTCCATGCATATTTGTTAAATGAATTTGCTATGCTACATTGTATGACATATGCTTGATTTCCTTTGCTTTCCCATCCACTTGCCATCCAATCCAACAGGAAACCTTGTCAGGTCTAAAATAGATCCTTTTTCTACCTACTTCTTTTGATCTCTACTGTGACCAAGTACACCAAGTCATTGTCATCCCTCATCAGGACTGGCATGATAGCTCACCACTGGCTCTTCCTACCTCATATCTTGATCATCCTACATCCACCTACAGCAGCCAATGTGAACTCTCTAAATGTGAATGCTCACCACTGTCCCTCCAGTTTAAGGGGGTGGGAAGGGGAAAGAGGAAGAGTGGCTGAGTTATACTCAGAGTGAAACCCAACTCCAGTAAGGCCTTACATGGTCTGGCCCTTTCTTAGCTCTCTGACTTCACCTCCTATCAACCTCACCCTGGCTCTGTGTGCTCCTGACATACTACCCTTTTCTCTGTTCCTCGAATATTCCAAACTTATTCCCCCCACAGGGACTTATCCCTTGCTGCCCCTGTGTTTTGGGACACTTTGCCAAGATCTTTGTGTGGCTGGTTCCTTGGGTCTTAGACATCTTCAGAGAGACCTTCTCTGACCAACCAGTCTAAAGTGGCCAATCCTACTCCCAAACTCACACACATCATACAACTTTCTTCATAGCACTTATTGCCACTCTCTGAAGTTGTCTTGGTCACTGTTCATGTGTGGCTTTGTCCCTTTCCATCTGTAAGACAGAAGACAGTAGTGACCTTTATGTCTTTGGTTTGCCATCACATTCCCAGTGCCTGGTACACAGCGGCTTCTCAATGAATGGTTTTGAATGAGTGTGGAACACAGATGTTTTCAGCAGTGTGTGGTCCTTTTTTTTTCATCAGGCAGAGGCTCCTGAAGGTGGTGGATCTTAAACTGGGACTGGAAAAATGAGAGTGTGTGGATCAATGAAATGGGAATTGAAGGGCATTGTAGGGTGAGCAATCACACACACAACGGCTTAGAGGTGGGAAATCATGGCCCAAGTGGTACCAGGAAGTTTTGCGTGAGTGGAATGGAAAGTATGTTCTAGAGATTGTTTCTCATCAAGTTTTTTGGGGAGAGGTGGCCAGCTAATGACGAGAACTGCACAACGCTTGACTCAACTGGAAATTGAAACCATGGAGGCTTCTGGGCAAGAATGTAGCATGAGAAAAGGTGAGAAGAATCTGTGGTGATATGCATGGTAGATCAAGGAGAAGAGAGCTGGAACTAAGACCCCATGGCACCTGTATGTACCTTTTAAAGTGCCATTTATTAATATGTATCATAATTATTCTTTGTATTAATCTCCATGGTGAATGTCCATGGTGAAGTCTGTATGCCGAGCATGGTATCTAGCATCTAGGAAATGCATTTCAAGATTTGACTGAATGAGTGTGTCGATGACGGAGTCAGGTTACCATAGAGGACATTTAGCAGTACCTGGAAGCTGTTGCAATAATGAAAGGTCCTGCACCTACATGCCTGGGTGACAAGTGCAAACAAAATGGACCAGCTTCAAAAACATTTCAGGGGAAATGCCAGACAGATGTGTTGGCATTAATTCTTGGAGGTAAAGGACAGAGGAGACTCCAGTGTTTCTAGCCTGAATGATGTAGATATGATAATTCTACTGACCAAGACAGGCAGATGGGGTGAGAGGAGAGAAGGAGAAGAATGAATGTTTCAGTTCACTCTGAAACATTCAAGCAAAGATGTCTAATATGCTCTAGAAGTTAGAGTGTATTACATAATTACATATGACAAATCCTGGCCAATGCCTTCTGGAATAATTCTATGAAATTAAGCTGCTGATTAAAAGGGAAGAAGGAGAGTAAGAAATAATTGGAAAAGGCATATTCAAATGAACACTTGTTTGGGAGACAGAAATGGAAGAGACAGTCAACGGAACCCTCCCTCTGAGGCTCAGAAATGTAATGTGCCTATCAACTCAAACTGGATAACTTCAAAGAAACAAACAAAACCAACTCTTTCAGGAGTGAAGTACCTTAGCTAACTGGTTTAAAGAGAGACTCAAATGGGGTAAGGATTTTATCAAAAATTGAGATAACTATTAGTCCATCTTAACAACACATACTTTTTGGGTTCCATGATATAACTCTCAATTTGTTGAAATTAACTAAATGCTATTGTAGCCTAAGAGATTTGTGCAGAGGACACTTTTATCCTGTGCTAGAAGGAAAGAATGCATGAAGTAATGCAATGATGCCATACAGCCTATTGATAAAGGCTTTAAAAACTCTTTCCATGGGTCAAAGCCCAAAACTTTGTGATGGAATCTGAAGGGGTATTGATAGAAACATGCTTGTATTTATCATCTCTGGGGACAAATGGCTTCAGAATTTCCTGCTAACTTGGGTAACCTGTTAGCCTATAAAGATCCACAGTGTTCCTGGCTGCCTCTGGAGTGTGCTAAGTGTCATGTTCCCCATGAATTGTTCTTATTCATGTCACAAAGTAAACCCTGTTCCTTTTCCACTCATGGATCGCTAATGACCACATGTTTCTTCCCTCTTATGTATCCAACTGTACCAGTTGCTTCTTATAGCTTCTAGGGACTGAATACTCTAGCCTGACACTTTCAATTTGGGGAATTCTTATTGAATCTGCTTTTTTACCTGTCAAGCTATGCCATGAATGAAGAGTTGAAATTAAGAATTTTGGTTGGAAATTAGTATTGGGTGCCTACTTTGAGCCTTGCTGGTCTGGAGGGATCATACAAGTCATGGCTGACAGTGCAGTGCAGTGGTTAGACACACCAGCCTCGGAGTCAGGCAGACCTTGCTGTAATCCTGACTCTCTTGCTTACTTTCTGTGTCATCTTGGGCAAATTGCTTACACACTCTTATCTTCAGTATTGTTATCTTCAAAATGGGGACAATAAGAATACTTACCTCACAGGGCTATTATGGAAATGAAATGAAATGATGTGAGTAAGAGCCCTTAGTTACATTCCTGACATACAGCAAGTGCCAGGAAGTAAATGACCTTCCAGGCTTTGTTCTTGTTGCTGTTTCTTCTGGGAATTAAAAAAAAAGGCCCTTTTCTCTTCTTCCCTATTCAGATTATCTGATCAGGCTGCCTAGGTTTCGGACTGGCGTGAGCGGAAGGAGGGAAGCCCTGGAGAGTGTGTCCTGCTTCCCTGCACAGGGGAGATAATCAGCCTCCTTGAGATTCTAATAGTATTTTCTGACAAAGTTCTAAAAATAGTAGCAGTATGCAATGCTTCTGAAATGCCAATTTTCTCAAGACCAAATCATTACAAAACTGTCATCCTGTATCTGAGTGAAAGTGAGAAACAACAGCTATTTATTTTTGTCTCTGAAAATAACTTCTACCTCCTGGGCTTCTCCACGCCCACACTCCATCCCACGTACTCAGCACTGAGTCTCACTGGCTTAGTGCTGACCCTACACAGATGCGGCGCCTCCGTCCTCACCTGATGGGCTTGCTGTAAGAGCTCCATTCTCTCCTGCAGAATCTGACAGTCATACTCTCTGCTCTTCCTCAGCATTTGCCGCCGTAACTTTTCTACTGCCGTCCTCAGCTCCTCTTGCTGTTTTTCACTTAATAATTCGCCAAACTTGATAACAGTTTCTTGCTGCAGAGCATTGTACAAAGTAGCTTCTAGTTCCTGGATTCTCTGGCAAATAGAATTAGAAAAGTCTAACTTGGGAACTTGGCATTTAGGTGTGGTGTGGGAAAGTACACGATGTATGTGTATGTGCATGGATGCATTACTTTAGACTTACAGGATCTTAGCAATTTTCAAAGCTTCTCCAGCCTAACTGCTCTTCTGAAAATCCCTGTCTTATGACATTCCATAAAGGTCATTAGCCAATATGTGAACCTCCCTAGCAAAGGGAAATGTGTTCTCTTTTTTGGGCTCCTGTCCATTCCGTATACTTTTCATTTTTAGAAAGCCCTTACTTGGCTATAGTTAACTGTACCTCCTATTCTCAAATGTAGCTGAGAATAAGTTTGTTCTCTCTTCCACTTGACAACCCTTCAGATATTTAAAGTCATCTATCGTGGTGACCGTACTTTTAAAAATAAGTGGTCTAAGTTGGAACAAAATACTTGAAATTGGAGATATATCTCATGCAAAAAATGCCATCTCTCTTCCACATGACAAACCTCTGTACTTGAAGATGGCTTTATAGTCTCCGTATTTTTTCTTGAAATAAAATTGGGAAATAAGATCAAAAAAGGACATGCAGTCTTGGAATTGGCCTGTTTTTTAGTTCTCTGAGATCTATAGTTGTTCTAGCGACAATATTTCTCTTTGACTCTCGAGAGCTCTTTTATAGATGAAGGGTTACTGCCTCATATCTGGTTTTTATTTTTTTCCACAAGCTGCAGATACAGTTGCCAACATCTACATTCTTATCCCCTGTAACTTTGACAGAAGCAACTAGACATGCTTTGGTGGGGAATATTGTCCTAGACTAAGAAGATCTCATCTTTTTAAAGTTAAATAGGTTTATCTTTTCTTTTTTTTGAATGAGTACTCAATAGTCTTGGGTACCACATAAACATACATCTTAACCTTATTTTATGTATAGGTAGAAGCGGCAAAGGTGAAAGGGTAGGAAGGGAGGGAAAAATCACTTTCTTTTCTGTTCTCTAATTAGCACCAACTTGCATTCTCTTCTCAAACAATGC